>CM074790.1:3111009-3618751 GCA_037355745.1 Pseudo-nitzschia multiseries | reverse complement strand
GCGTTAATAGGTCATTGAGTGATTCCCACCAATGATAAACGGTATCGTACCGGGTCAATCTCACACTTTTTTGGTACATTCATACACTTTTGCCATACACTTTCCAACTACAACAATAACCATGAAAGGTATGATCATACCTACAACTCGATCCTGTGACCTCGTTTGCTCAGCCACTAAACCCCAAACTCCACCATATGGTGAACCCAGTATATAACCGAGCCAACTTGGTTGGGGTCACGCTTGCTTTGGTGAACCATATGCCCCCTCTGGTGATGAACCGTTAGGGTTTGCCCCCCTCTGGTGAACACAGTACTGGGGCAGGGGTTGGGGGTTGGGGGGCTATCAAAAATAGGGCAGTAGTAGGGCAGTAGTAGGGCACTGCGCTTCGCGCTGGGGATGCCATTGATATTTTTTGTGTCCATACGCTCTATATATATTGATCATACCATAATACCGTATTTTCAAAAGTGTACGGATGTACCTTTTAAAAGGGTAAAGTTGACCCCTGTCCATGATAAAGTAATGAGTGATTCCGGTTAGGGTTGGGGTTGGGGTAAAAGAGCTTGTGCTTTCAAGTACGCTTCGTACGGTACCGTACGAGTAGTGTTAAACCATAATATTCGTGAGTACAGTATTGAATTTCGACTGCTTATCCCTCGAAAAGTCGAAAAGAGGACGTTGGCTTAAGATTGACTACTACAACAACTCCTCCTCAAGTTTCTTATTTCGTTGGAATACTAATTATTGCTTTCATCTAAGTCTTCGCCGACACGTTTTAAAAATATTCAATGGCTAGTGAAAAAGAACGAGGCATGCAAATGAGTCCCCATAATTGATTCGTGTTTAACATGCTCTTCACCTAGGTACAATTGTTTGACATCCGACGCAAATGTTTTTGATTGAGTATGAGTAGGCTTGTAGCCAGAAAGCTCAGACCAGAAATTATCAGTCCCCATCGCTGAATCTCGTGCGTTGTACCGTACAGTTGTGTGACCTGCTGTATTCACAAAGGAACCATGGACCCAGAATTCCCTACCGCCGTCCTCCGTCACCCGCTGGTGTTGTGGATGCGAGTGCCAGCAACACCTTCTGTTCTTGCTCGGACGGGGTCTCGGTAGTCTCGACCGGGCATTCTTCCTGCCCCGGTCCACCGCAATCGGCCGATACATCCGACACGATGCTCTGCCAGAAAATGTCTATGCAGTTTCCAATAAACAGCCTCCACTCGAGGGGCGAGTTGTAAATGATGAGGTTCGCCAGCGTCCAAACCTTGGCGTTGGACACCAGCAGGCCGTTCAGTTTGCCCTTGACTTCTCCCTGGATGCCGGAAACTTCCCCGCCGTTCATCAGGGTCGAGACCGGAATTTCGAACGTCCCGTACACCAGGGGACACCAAACGAATTGCTCGATAAGAATCGAAAACACGGTCGTCACGGCCGCAATGTGGGCCTTGGCAAAGGCCACAAACGAAGCATTCATTTCGGCCGGAAAGATCGTCCCCGTCAGAGCGTAGAGAGAGAGCGATCGCGATGGTGGAACAGCATTGCCATTGATATCGAAATCCTCTTGGAGATGGAGAAAGCCATCGATTTGATCGTACCAAAACGACCAGAGGATCCCCCCGAAGCAGCCCTTGGAGGCAAAGCGCAGCGTTCGTTGCAAATTGTATTGCTCGTTGTTGGGATCTCTGTTCTGGGCCAGGATGTCTCCAACCCCGCAGAGTGCGCCCGCCGTCAGAGATTTTGTTGGAAGGGGGTACTCAACGAGGGCCGTCCCATACGCACTCGAAACCATTGTAGCGATTTCTGGCAACGACGAAAGCCGCGTTGTTTTCGATTCTTTCCCGGGTGTCCCGCTGTGGAGAGGGATTGGCACACAACAACCGTCGTCTCGAAGTAGACACTTCGAAGCAGCGCCGGTGGCAATAGCCGTCCGGGAGGGAGCAACAAAAGCTCCCACTTGTTGTGTCCACTGCGCGGCGCCTGTTGTTATCGATACTAATGCGAGCAAGCGATAAGTAATCATACCAACCCGTCGCCGTCGTTGTATTGTCGCCGATGTACTATTGCTCATACTGAAATCTCAATACCAAACTCTGCAATGCTCTCCTTGTCCGAACAGCGCTCTCCGTTCCTCGTGCAAAAGATAAGTGCGGTGCATATCGTTCCAATGAATTGAAATTTTATACGAAGCCGATGATGAGTGACGAGGAGTTCACGATTACAAAAACGGACGGCTTTTTTTCATTGCATACGAGTACGAGTACGTCGTACCCGTACCCGTACGTGCTCGTACTCGCGTAATTACGCGTTGTCATGGGGAACGACACGATTCATTCAAATAATAACATGTTTCGTCCGTTCTGGGGAATCTACCGGTAAGAGTACAGGTATTACGGTAGGAATACAGAGTAAGACTTACGAAGTACTTCAAATTGAGATTTTTGATGAGTCAACCGTTCGCGTCGCGCTCCAAAACCCTACCGGTACCGCGTTATTTTTTGATCGGTTGATTTAAGTAAAGTACATACCTTAGGTAGCTACAATATTCATGAATAATACCCAAGCAGCATGTCTCCTCATTTTTGGAATTATTTACTGTAATAAATACTGTATTGGCGGTTGAGTTTTGTGAACAAGAAGCCCTACTTGTACTTGTACCGGTAAACAGTGGTAATGAAGGAATTCAGTCCTGCCATCCAGTCATGAATTGATCGTGTTGATGCCAACATCAAAAACTACCATCTTTCAGTTGGAAATCTTCTTCGAACGCAAGATGTTGTACACTCAAAAACTGACCGGATAGGTATCAAAGTTTAGAATAATTGAAATGTAAGCTCATGGTTACACTCTTAGTTTCGCTACTTTATGTATGTATTTTCTACTGTATACCGGGGCTCACTGTATTTTACATGGTAGAGGCCTTTTTCCCAGGCCGTACCGGTCTTTGCTGCTGTAGCGCCGTAGCGCTGTGTCATTGGTGTAACAGTATCAGTCTTTTACAAAGGCTAAGTAATTAATTCGATGGGTCTTTTGCTTGATCATATCTTTGTGTTTTTAATGAAATAAATGAGACACCATTCTGAACGGGTACTGCTTTTCATGAGCAGCATAACAAGTAGTTTCCACACGGGCATTTATGTTCATTCTTTCGAATTCACATATGGGTTCCCAGTGGTGTTCTTTACTCAGTGCTCGTATTTTTATGATATATTAGTTCGTACCTTTTTAACCTGTTTAACAATGGAGTTAAGTGGAATTGCTTTTACCACTTATGGGTTTTAATGTAGTGGAGGTGCGTTCGGTTTTCAGTCAGATTTTGTACATACTCCGTGTTACCGTATATTCAGTACGGTATTTTTTGTCGTCCTATTTTTAACTGACAACACAAGAATGCTTGTTCATTTTACTCCTTTTTCCTTGTTCAGAGCAAACTTGTAGCAAATATCAAGGCTTCAACAGAAAATTGTTTCACCACAATGACAAAAGGAGCCCTCCTGGCTGCAACAATGGCAAAGGGGCCAAGAAGGCATCACCAGCTCCCCATCCAGATTTGGCAGCCGTGCTATTCTCAACTTGGATGGCATTCTCCCGCCCACCAGGGTACACCAACCAATTGCGTCAATTGGTTCTTTCTCCAACTGTATATGTCACAAAGTCAGCAGCAGCGGAGAGAGTAATGGACAGAGCAGCAGCAAGAGCAGCAGCAAAAACAAATACAAAGTTGTATTAAACTGAGGAATTCCAACCCCATAGTAGTCTATGATGCCCATGAACTGGTGTTTGATACTGAATACAAATCGTCATTCTACAGGATTATGAGGACCCGTAACAAACTTGCTGTATGTATGGGTACTTGATACCTGTCTGGTATAGTATCAGTGAAGAGGTACACGACTGATATTTGTGTTGATTAAGCTGACGTGTGCATATGTATGTTTGTTTATTTTTTCTGATTTCAACAAGAAGTGATCTGCCATCAGCAGCAACCCAAAAGCCTCTAAGATTCACAAAGGCAATGGCAAAGCAATATAATTGGAATGCAAAGGCATTGTCCCCCCTCTGTGAGGATCTGAAGAAGGAGAACAACATAAACAAAAGAGCATTGGCAAGGTTCTTTATGATTGAGATATCCAATGCAGGAAGTGATATGGAGCCAATGCAATACTATGACTTACTGGTCAACAGCAGTTCAAGTTTCAAAAGGCGTTTGAAAATCATGGACATTTTTTGTGTCTGTGTTTGACATGAGTACAAAGAATACCGTAATTCACAGGCCAAAAAGCATAGGACCTCCAAGGAGACAACACCAGCTCCATCAGGTAGTAGAGCAGAGCCCTTCAAAACACCAGGGACGTCAAAGCAACAGAGACTTTCTTTGTCTGCCTGCTTGAATGAGGCAACAAATCCTTATGACATATGCATTGTCAATAAAATGATCAGTGGGAAACAGTGTGCCATTTTGTGGCATGAAGATGATTTTGTAATATACTGCATCATGCTGACCCAGAAGTTGTCACCAGAATCATCAATGACCTTAGTCAAGAGTTTGGTAAAATATCACTGCTACTAACTGAAATACATGGCAAGGTACATGATTATGAGGGCATGATCATTGACTACACCAAAAAAGGGAAAGTGGATTTCGCTTTGTTTGACTGCATTGGAGGTGCCCTCAAGGATCTCCCAAAAGATCTCAATGGCTGGGAGGCCATGACTCCAGCAGTGGATCACCTCTTTAAGGCAATTCCTGAAGCAGTTAAGCTAGCAAGTGAGATGGATGGCAGTATTTTTCATCAGTATGTTGCCAAGCTGTCATTTATGTTGAAGTACACTAGATCTGATACAAAGAAGAGCTGATAAAGCACCCCTTTGCATGCACATGAAAGTACGATGAAACTCAAGTGAGTTCTCTGCTACGTAAAGGAAACCAGAATTATTCTACAACCGGTCCTGTGATGGGATAGAACCCGTTCAATATATTGGCATGTTGACACCCATCCATCATTGCATGAGAAGCTATATCAGGGGGCTCACAACCCTTGGACGAGGCACGGGCATTTTGGTGTCCACGAAACAGAAACTAAACACCAAGAGCTCCAAAGAGGCCAAAGTTGCAGGAGTGAAGGATGACAGCATGGGCTTCATATGCTGGGCAAGATATTCTTGCCTCCTCAAGGCACAGTGACACAGCATACTAATATGATAATATTGCATTTGACCATGAGCATATGCTTTGATCAGGCAAGATTCCCTATGAAGTCAACAAGAGCTTCTTCTTGATGCACCTTGAAAGAAATGGTAACTTGTCAAGAAGAAGTCATCAAGCAAGCACATTGTCCATCATACCATTAACATTAGTAGTAGTAGTAGTAGTAGGTATTTCTCTGCAACCAACAGGGTTGTAAATGGGGAAGCACTAACCATTGCTTGCCAACTTGAACATGACAATCTAGTAATAGAAGTACTAATCAGTGATTGCTTAGTCAATAGTTATCCCAAATATCTTTAAGACTTGATGAATCTCATACAAGAATACTTGTACCTCATCCAATCAACAGAACACACACACCAGAAAACTGATGAATCATTTCTTCCTTTTTTGAGTTGTTGCGTTAGTACTGAGTTTGAGCGGTAACATGGGAATGTTAATTGTGCACATTCGTGAGCATTCAGTTTTATACCAGAGCCTACGTACCGGTAGGGGGAATTTGTTAAGAGTGTAGAACGCGTACGAACGTAAGTTCGCACCTCAGGTGTCAGCGCCGTGTCAGCACCACACCTCAGCTTCTTGTAGTACCGTACCTCTACTGGTAATAACACAGATAGGTATCAGGTGCCCACACAAACAAGATAGCAGTACGTCCGATAACTGTCTTCTCGTTGCAAGGTACTTTTGCCACCCTTGCTTGTGTGTAATTTTGACACGGGCCCCTCCTGTGATTCGGTAGCTTCATATCATGCTCCTGGTTTGCGATTATTTTTTTCCCTTGGGTCATGAATAATTATTATTAATTTTTAATATAATGAACCCGTACGTTCGCAAATCACACCTACTAAAATTAAATACGCAAGGTCATGACTCACTACCGAGCCCCCCCTGTGATTTGGTGGCTTTGTATCATACTCATTTTTCTAACTCTCAGTCCCTGGTTTGCGATTATTTTTTTCCTTGGGTCATGAATAATTATTATTACTTTTTAATATCCTACCCGTACGTTGGCGAATCACACCTACTAAAATTAAATACGCAAGGTCATGACTCACAACCAGTAAAATTTAACATTAGTGCTCGCGACACACAACCAGTAGAATGTATCTCCATTGCTCGCGACACACTACCCTTATAATTTAATACTTGTGCTCGCAACACACAACCCTTAAAATTGAATATCATTGCTTGTGACTACCTACCACTACAGTTGAATTATTCGGGTCAAGAATTTGTCTAGTAGTATCATATGCAAAATATGTATGATAGGTATGAGTACTCCTTTCCGTACATTTTAATCATTTGTGTCACACAATGTACTATTTATTGCAACGGTATGCAATGTATGTAGAATATGTACCTTTTACCCTAATCACTCTCCCCGAAGATTTACCCGTGTCGTACTAGGGCGGTGTGAACCCACCCAAGTTGTTGTCAAATTAGTGAATGGACTGACACAATGAACAATAATGATTCTGAAAACAATGCCTAAACTTCCTTCATTCCGCCAAGCAATTGCATAAATACAGGATCAATATAGTTGTCATCCTCATTTTCCTCTTCAGCAAGACTACTGGCAACAGTGCCACCATCTTTTGATACAGTACCGGTAGGGTTTTTTTTCTGACTTGAATCTTTCCAGCATCATTTTCTCCAAATTTTTACCCGTTTCCGGATCTTCTCTTAATGTTTGTATCTTCTTGCACAATCTAGCGAACACTTGCCTCGCTCCGCTGTTCTGTTCCGTTTGATTGTTCCGTTTTATCATTCCGTTTCATTGCTTTGTCCTTCTTATCTCCTTTTGTTGGTTTGTTGTTCCTGAAGAATAAAAATAAGAGAAAGAAAGATCAGAAGCAAATAGAATCTCCAACAAATTGCTGTCATTGTCACTCACTACTGTTTCGCGTTGTTTTCTTTCATTGCCGATCCGTTGTTTCCGTGCTTTTCATTTTTTAAAATACCGTGCTAACCAAGAAGGATGTGTTGCTTTTTGTGTGGTTTTGATTTGGGGTATGTACAGTTTTCTCGTGTGTGTACAGTTTTTTTTTTGGTGAACTTTTATGTTGTTCCATTCTGTCATTCTGTCCCATTGTTCTGTTCCATTGTTCCGTTCTGTTTCATTGGTTGTTCTGTTTTAAGTGCCCTCCTTTCCTTAGTTGGTTCATTTGATTGTTGTTCTGTTTCAATAAAAATAAAAATGAAAGAAAGAAAGATCAGAAACAAATAGTATCTCCAACAAATTTCCGTCATTGTCACTCACTGCTGCTGTTCTGTTGTTCCATTCTGTCATTCCTTTTTTAAATTCGTTGTTCCATTTTGAGTGTTGTTCTTTCCCTCGTTGGTTTGTTTGATTGTTGTTCCATTTCAATAAAAATAAAAATTAAAATAAAAGAAAGAAAGATCAGAAACAAATAGAATCTCCACTGAATTGCTGTTATTGTCACTGACTAGTGTTTCTTCTTTGTTGTTTGGTTGTTCAGTTGTTCGTGACTGTCAGGACAACATTCATTTTCCCTGCTTACAAAAAAACTGTGCCAACCAAGAAGCATGTGTTGCGTTTTGTGTGGTGGTTCCGTGTGTATACAGTTTTTCATGTGTGTGTGGTTTTGTGTGTGTTGTGTGTGCTATGCACCCTGACTTCTTCCATGTGCCTGGCTTGTGCACGGCCTTTATTTTCTATATAAGTAAAGCATGTACGAGCGCACGCCACCCCTCCTGCGCCATAATTTTTTCAAAGAGGAAATTGTGATTACACAAAGGTTATGTATCTAAATCCCCAACCCATCTGTAGAATCTGGTAGCCAGTCAGTGGTTCGGAACTCCCTTGGGTCAGTATGGTACCTACCTTGTACACTTTTTGCACAGTACCCAACTATGTACCTTTTTGCATGCAATATTAGCTACAACTAGTAGAACTGGTAATATCTGCACCCTTCTTTTGTCTGAGAATAATAAAAAAACAGCACCTCCATTTCAATTAAACAACTTATGAATTATTTTCATTTGACACTCATTAAAGTGCGTTTTTGGTGATTGGATTATACAAAGTAAATGTTCTTCCTATTATGGACTTGACCTCATACTTTGCCTGTCATTACCCAATAAGTCATTTTGTGCCCTGGATTGGCACCAATAATATTCTCTTGTGTGCCATTTGGAGAGACAAAACACAACAGTTTCAGCAATCTGTGGGGCAATAATGTTACCAATATGCATCATAGGAGTCATGAAAAAATCATTCATGGCCTGGACCCGATACTTTGTAAGTCATTACCCAATAAGTCACGTCCGATAACTTTCACGCGACCCCACGCGACCCCTCGCAAGCCCTATTTTCAGAAAATCGACCCTGCGTTTGTTATGCGCAAGGGTATTTTTTTTAATTCACAATTTTTGTGGTAATGATTTTCGACCCCCCTCAGGTTGCGACCAAAATTCTCCCCGAAGACTCAAAATGTCCATTGATCTCTCCATTTTGACTAAATTGATTTAAAAAATCTATTTTTCACTACCACACTTTCTAACCTTAACCCAAGATATGAAATAAAATTAGTTTCAGAAGTGTTAGTTCGCTACGTTTCCGCGTTGTTTTTTACGGTATGTCACGTCGTGTCTTCTTTCATACCATCGTGCCTTTTATTGCTCGCTTCGATAGCATCATGCTCGTCTTAACAAATTTTCGTAGAACTCTACAGCACTAACTTCCTCCTACACGATTTCACCACCAAATACTTTTTTCTTAGATATGTGTCTGGGTGTATTATGATAGTACTAGTAGTAGTAGTAATGTAGGTATGATAGTATTGATTTCTGTTTGAGTTGTGAAACGATTTTTTGTACAATTCATGTCAACAATCATGGAACGGCGTTTCAGAATTCAGTAACCGGAACGGCGTTACATGCTTTTGTGTTCGAATCATGTTTAAATTTGAAATCTCGGTGCCAAACAAATTCCTAACCTTAACCCAAGATATGCAATAAATTATTTTCAGAAGTGTTTGTTTGCTACTTCGTACTAGTACTATGTTTCTGCCTTGTTTCTATGTCACGACGTTTCTTTTTTCATACCATCATGCCTTTTCATGCTCAATCCGATAGCATCATGCTCATTTTCATCATTCAACACCCCCATCGAAACCATTTCTCCCCCTCCCTTCTTCCATTAGAATAACATGTCACGACCTAGTAAAAGTCGCCATCACTTCAAGAGTGGTTGTTATACCAAAATTCCCAAATCATTTATATGTCGTAGCTGCATGTCCTGTAAGGGCAAATCGAAGACATTCATCGGAAGCAGACAAGATTCATCTACACACAAATCATACCGATATGTATCACGAGGCCTTTCACGTCACCTTGATTCAATAGTTTTTTACTGTGATTTCTATTTAAAGCATAACCTAATGGAATTTTCACCATCTGCCAAAGAAGAAACCACTAGTACAGTTCGTCATTCACCTACACAATATGGCCTGACATTGATGGAGAATGGTCCAATTGTTCCTTCCGCTTCTGTTGCTGCCACTCACACTAACAAGGCATCCTCTAACAAAACGTTCAACTCTGTTCTAAACAGTCAGGTAGTACACAACTTATTTGTTCCACCAATGGATAGAAATGTAATGGAATCACAGTTGTTTCCTTCAGAAGACAACAGCAACAACGATGACATGGTTATTCATGAAGAAATTTGCCTTCCTATTCAGAACGATAATGGTATGGATGGTTCGGAACCCACCGCATCCCAACCAAACATCAATGAAAAAGAGGAATTGATCCGATCTCATCTTTCTTTTTCACCTACCAATAGGCTCATTGCTGAAATAAAGCTCATGAATCTAATGACGAAACACAAGTTACCTCTAAACACATTCAAATCTATTTTTCAATGGGCAAACGAATGTCAAACTATTCATGGTGTTGACTTTAGCTCTATCTACCCCCGCCATCGAGAAGCCATATTTAGTGAAATCAAGTCCAATTTGGGTATTTTAGAGACCAAGTTTGAGCCACACATAATTAACTGGTTACCTTGCAATTTACCCACCCAAATATTTGTTCGATCCTTCCCAGACGCACTTCATTCCCTTCTGACCAATAAGGAGTTGATGCAAGAAACCAATTTGTCTTTTCCGAATGTCAAGACTCCTCTTTCACCCGAAAACAACCCACCACTCACCAATGAAACATACATAACAGAACTACACCACGGCTCTTGGTGGACGGAATCGTGGAAGCAGATCTGCAATGAAAATGATGAAATTCTTGTTCCGATCATTTTCTACATGGATGGAATCAGCTTGGATGCACATGGTCGTCTGTCACTCACTCCTCTCAACATGACTCTTGGTATTTTCAATACTGAAGCAAGAAAACGACCTGACGCTTGGACTACAATTTATTTTCATCCCGACACTGAAATTGAGAGCATAAGACACACAAAAAACCACGGCGAAAGATAATATTCAAAATCTACACACCGCGCTTGCATCGGCTTTGCAATCTTTCAAGGAAGTATGTGAAATGCAGGGCGGGTTGGAGTGGGATTATCTTCCGTATGCAGGAAAAGTGTTCAAAGTGAAAATGAAATTTTCAATTGCCTATGTTGTTGGGGATACAGAACTTCATGACAAACTATGTGGAAAGTATGGATCCTACACGCAAAAGGTGAAGAAATTGTGCCGACATTGTACATGTCCTACACGTGTCATCCATAAACCAAAAGCCCAAGTGGAGGAACTGACTCGGCTCTGGGTTCCAGAAGATTTTGAATCCCCCCCAAACAATTCTGCACGGGAACACATGGAGTACTTCAAAAGCATTTCGCACCATCCCATAAAAAATGCTTTTCACAGCCTCAATTTTGGTCGTAATGTCAACAACATTCACTTTGCTACTCCCGGTGAGTGTTTGCATATGCATCAACTGGGTGTAGCACGTCGGGCAGTAGAATCACTCGATACATTGTTAAAAGGTAGTCCTAAGTGTTGGTATGCCCCTGATTTAAACACGAATGGCACATCAGCTACTATTGGTTCACTTGCGCAGTTATACGGTGGTCTTTTGTCAAGGCAATTGGACAGAGATTTCCCCAGAACCAAGTTTTCCAGTCAGCTTCTCTCCATTACCAAAAAGGAGGGTAATGATTATTTGGGAATGCTCATTTCCATTCTGATCACCCTTTGTTCCGATGTGGCAATAAACATCATCAAGGACGCGACATTTATTCAGAAACAAGTAGAGGTAATTCAACTGATACTGTCCATGGAAGAATTCTTGAAGCATGGGAATATACCCATTTCTGGATTGGAAAATCTCCCCAAGATGATAATCCATTTTATCAATTGTATTAATTCTACCTGCCTCAGAGAGGGAATGGGTACAAAACTGATCAAAAACCATCTATACTTTCACCTTGTTGAGTACATTAAACTTTGGGGACTTCCATGCGGATGGGATTCTTCTTATTCGGAATCACACCACAAAACTGAAATCAAAGCACCCTCGAAGAACACTCAACAGAATGCTTCGACATTGATAATGCAAACGGCAAAGCGACAGGAAGAAAAAATGCTGCTACGAGTAGCTACTTCCAAGTTTAATTTAGTGACGGCAGAAGATGTTTCTGGTAATCGAGTCCCTCCCGAAGTTTCTGGTTCAAAATTTCACGTTTTCACTAACGACGATGGGGCAAGTACTATGAGATGGGTTAGGTCATCGAACAAAACAAAACCCTATATTTCTCCCATCGTGTTGTCTTTTGTATGTCAGAATGTGCTTCCACTTTTGGAGGACTCTACGTTTGTGAAAGGATTTACTGAACATAACAGGTTTGACGAGTGCACACAGCAAAATTACTTGTTTCGGAGCCACCCTTCATATCGTTCCGATGGTGGCCAACTAAACTCTGTCTGGTATGATTGGGCGTTGTTTGATGTCGACGCATGTGAAATACCCTGCCATATTATGTGTTTCCTTGAACTCTACAATCTGAAGCAGCCTTACTCATTTGTTTCTGAGTACGAAATTGCCGACGAAGGCATTTATGCAGTAGTGACCAAGTTTAAATCCACTCCACTACCAACAGCTTTGTCGTTTGTGACGAGAGGTGAAGTAGACGACAATTCCCTGTTCTTATTTCATGTCGACAGCATACTTTCCGATGTAGCAGTTGTCCCAGAACTTGATGCAATTGGTATGTTGCAATCTAACTCATATCTAGTTGTCTCTAATTGAAGGGCTTGGCTGGATGAATTCCACAAGACAACGTCATCTTTGCCTAATGAAGAGGCACTCTACTCCCAATGCACTATTGTTGAAGAGGACAGCGACAATAATGATGATTCTACTAATTCAGGTGATGATTGTTCAATGTCATCGAACGATGATGACTATAGTGAGGTCCTCTCTGATACATCCAATACTTAATTGTTTTCCTACTACAATATCCATAATAACTTAGTATTAGTGAAGAATTGAATGCTCCTCCATATTGATCGTAACATATTTCTCCTACGTTTTGATTGATAGCTACTCCAAAACGATTGCACAATGTCGCAGTAAAACAAACGAAGTGAATGGAACGTCTAACTTTAAATTATTGTTTAATATATTATAGAGGATCAGCTCTTCTCACAGTTTTTGTCGACACATAGGCACTCATAATATAACAGCCTTCGTATTTTGGATTCGAACAGCTATGTAATACTAATGGATTGAACAATAGAGTATCGCCTGACCTCAATGGAACTTTCACTTTATACGTTGGGAACACAAAGTAATAAATCACCTCGTCATCACTTACATGTTTTGGAGCAATAACCGTCAGCCTTGTATAGAACATATCGGCATCGGTATGGCATTTCGAGTGATAATCCTTTCCAATAGAAAAGGCCGTTGCGTGATGGCTGATTGCATTCAGTGTTGTACGACTAACAACCTCATTCATCACAGTTGTTTCAAGGTTGACAAATTTGGACATTTTACGTAAACAAAGCTGCATTTCCTTCACAATGTGTAGGGCTTTCTGTTCAAGGTGGTCTTGTGTTTTCGGTTCCACATTCTTGTTGAAAACATACACACCATTTCCCGATTTCAATCGATTTGGTCTCATCCCAATAATACCATATCCACTGTTTACACTGTCACGTTTGGTTCCTCGGCCTATTTTGGGTTTAGATTGACCAATTTCCGCAGCAAATGTTCTTGTAATTTCTATATTTTTGGGAGTACCCAAGCGTTGTTTTGCACATTTTTTGGAACCTTTTGCAAAGATTCTCAATGATGGTTCTGATTTGGCGACTGCTAAAAGCAACTGATCGTCGGTACTATCCAATGTCATGAAACTATCAATAGACACCGCCTCTTCCGATGTGTATTCCCTTTCTCCAATTGTTTTAAAACCCCATCGTGTTTCCATGAATTTACCTCGAAACCCATTCTTGTGAACTGTTTTCAATGCTATTTGCTCGACATGTTGTACAATTTCCTTCATACTTTTACGCTTCTTGTGTTTTATCTCTGACAAGTGTTTGTAAGTCTGGTGGATTGTTGATGATGACGTTGCTCCGTTTTGGAGAAATTTTGATTTCATTCTCTTTCTTTCTGTCTTCCCCCGTTTCCTCTTTGATTTTTGCTTCATTGATTTTGTTGCCAATTGCTTTGTTGTTGTAGTCAATCCCATTGCACCGGGTGCCTTTCTTGTGTGACCGTTGCCGGACTCTTTGCAGATAAGATGTTTGAGGAAGACGATGAATCGATTTGCCCATGGAGTGTGTTTCCGTGTCAAGTTTGTGGAACGGCGTTTCAGATTCAGTTGTCGGGAACGGCATTTGTGACTTTTTGTGGCCGCTTCGAATGTTCCCACCTGTTGATATCGCTGCCGCTGTTGGTTAGTTCGTTCCCGGTTCCGTCCGCTTGAAAATCCGCAGAATCTCTGTAGTGGCGTTTCTGGGTCAAGTTTGTGGAACGGCGTTTCAGATTGAGTTGTCTGGAACGGGAATTATGACTTGAACGTCTGGTGTATTGGCGTTTCTTGGTCAAGTTACTGGAACGGCGTTTCAGATTGAGTTGTCTGGAACGGCAATTCTGACTTGAACGTTTGCTGTATTTGCGTTGCCGGGTCAAGATTATGGAACGGCGTTTCAGATTGAGTTGTCTGGAACGGCAATTCTGATTTGAACGTCTGGTGTATTGGCGTTTCTGGGTCAAGATTCTGTAATGGCGTTTCGGACTTACTATTCTGGAACGGTAATTGTGTCTGTATTTTTGTTTCAGGGTAAACTTTCTGGAACGGCGTTTCAGAATGAGTTGTTTGGAACCGCAATTCTTACTTTTGCGGGCGGTTGGATTGTTCCCTATTGCTGCTGTTGCTATTGGTGTTGCCGCTTGCTGCTGTTGCTGGCGCTGTTGTTGGTATCGCTGCCGCTGTTGGTTCGATGGTTCCGGGTTGCGGCCGCTTGGATTGTTCTCGCTTGCTGCTTTTGCTATCGCTGTCGCTAGGTTTCCGGTTGCTGTTGTTGCTCTCTGTCGTTGCCGTAGTCTACAATTGTATTCGAATTTATCATGATATGTGAATTGAACCAAATGGGTAAGTATCTATGGATGTGCTACATTGAGTAAATAATAACAAAAGAATAGTATAATCTACGTGTCACTAACCTACACTGTTGGCCTCCTTTTGTTGTTGCGTTCAATTCGTCCGATCAAATTGTTACGATCCTGCGTCCGCCTTGTCCGACGTTGTCTCAAATTGATTGTTCTACTGATCCGTACCTATGAAAATAAGAAGGAGGGAAACACAAGTAAGGAGGACATCATGAGCAATGCAGGATGTAGGCATCATTTTCCCTCTATCTTACGTTGTTGTTTTTTCCGCCTTTGACCCAGTGTTGCCTTCTGATCCGTTGTTTCCAATACGGTCCTATGTAAATAGCAAAATAGAAATAGGAGGAAATACATTCTTATCAGCAATGCAGGTGGCATTGTAATCATTGCCTATCTCTCCCATTTGTACCCTTCTTGCTTGTTCTTACAATAGTTGTTCGCCGTACCTCCGTCCGTTGTTCCGATACTTTGTTCCGAATCGTTCTCTCAAACTACAGGGGAAAATTGTCGGTCGAATTGTTGTTGCCGATACGTTGTTCAATTTTACTCCTTTCTCACAAAAAACTGGATCTTTATCCTGTTGATATATCTACGCAATGGATGCAGATTCATTGATTTCAAGACGTATATGTAAGGCTGCAGTCCAAACAATATCTATCCAGCAATTCCTCTACAGTCCAATGCCGTCCAATTCTTTTTCCAGCAAAGGCAGTTTATTCGGATTAAAATATCTCGAGCCTGAATTCCCTGCATAATAGTGACCATTGCTGATCAGTTAAGTGGGATCCCGCGTTCTCGGACAGGAGTGCTTTGTCGTACAAGTACGGTAAACCAACTCTGCTCAAGATAAGTTTGGTAAGATGATTATGAAGGGAAACAGTATTTTTTGACTTGAAAAGAAAAAAAATTCACGCTGTAAAATCACACTGTAAAATAACACTGTAAAATCACCACACTGTAAAATCACAGTGTAAAATCAGTTCGAAAAAAAATGTTTTCACTGTGTGTGTGTGTGTGTGTGTGTGTGTGTGGCCATGTGTGTTCCAAACAAAGAATCGAGACTTACTAACCTGTCAGATGTACCGCTGTAAATCTAGAACAATGAAGAATAATTCCATTTACTTATTTAAAAATAAGAACATTAAGTAAATAAATCTCCACCCGCGCTATTTTTGAATAGAGAACAATAAAAAGTAGTGCAATGAGTTTTATTGTTAACGTTCTCAACTTGTGATGCAGTGAGAACTTTTATGTACCGGTGAGGTTGTACTTCTTAACAACAACACATGTGTGCCGGTGATCTTACTGGTAATGAATTTGCCTAGTTTTGTCCACCAGTATTCTATGACAGTAGTAGCTACGTAGACAGAAACCTTTGTGTATAGGTATAATACGATAGTAGTATACGTAGTAGTACTAGTGTAGGTATGATAATACTAATGACTTCTGTTTCGGTTGTGAAGGGTGATTTTGTATAATTCATGTCATCAATCATGGAACGGCGTTTCAGAATTCAGTCACCGGAACGGCGTTTCAGGCTTTGTGTTTGGATCATGTTCCAATTTGCAATTTCGAATCATGTTTCAATTTCAAAACTCAAAATGAAGTACTACGTATGGTTTGGTGGTGAAACGGTTTCTTCGACAATTCATGTCAACAGTCATGGAACGGCGTTGCAAAGTTTGAGTTCCATTTTGGTTTCAATTGCAAATCATCAAATTACTGGGTTTTAAACTATTTGTCGGAAAATCTTAACATACATTACCGTATCTCAAAATGGATGATCGGTGTTTCGTACCGTTGTGGTTTGGTTTGGTAATGTTTTCACTTTTCGTTTGCAACGGCGTTGCAGGCTGTACCATTTGTTTACCGTTAAAGTGGAAATATTTGTACATTGTTGCGTGATGTTTGTTTGTCGTTAGAGTTGCTGAGGTTTGAAGTTGAGTCGACTCTGTTTTCCGTAACCTCATTTACGAATCTCTTGATATGCGACAAAAAAAACACTTGTAGCAACTTAGATTGCTTTTCACACAATTTTATTTCGTTGTTCTCTCAATTAGCAATCAAACAATGCCGAGACTTACAAGAAGTAGCGCTAAACGTAAGGCTAATTAACCACCAGATGAAGTCACAGATGCAGCCGCAACTCCAACCAATGTAGCCGGCGCAAATGCGGCGGCACAAGTCAACGGTACTCCATCATCTACTCCACCACGAGATGAAGGGGCAGCCGCAGACCAAGACAGACCTTCAGGTAATACCCCAACAACGTTGTTTGCAAACGATCCAAAAGCTCATCCGGTCAGTCAAGGGCGTGCAGTCAATAAACCGAGGAAGAGGAAACACCACACATCAAAAAGACCATCACAGAATAAGAAAAGAAGTCAAGTGGTACAAATACCAGCAGTCGTTCCCGAAACACCACATCAAGCAGTCACAGGTGCCAATCAACCTTCGTTGTCTTCAGGAAATGTAGGCGGTCGAAGTTTGTCATTGGAATTATTTGATGATGACTCCCAATACAAGGATCACACGGATGCAATGAAAAGACGTGTCGAAGCTTGTCTGAAGCAACAGGGTCCTAACGGATTCTCTGAGAATATTTTGACGGACGAACTCATCACTGCCGTCAGTCGTGACATCGAATCTGTCTTCCGCCATCTCATGAACAAGGTTTTCATTGTTACTAAACTTTCTTCTTCCGGAACCCGTCCTGACTTCAGAGAGCAAGAAACGTCAGACAAACCATCCTCGGGTCCTATACCAAGGGTTGTTGACGTGATGGTAAATCTTTTCCTACGTGACTCCGGGTCGCAGTTGACAAAGAAGGTCTGTATCTTGAATGCAAAGGAACTGACAACTCGTTTCAAGGAGTACAAAATGAAAGAAAAATGGAACTCCTTCCAGTCAGCCCTCAACTCCGTTATCAAAGTCGATGAAAATACCACGGAAGGCGAAACACAATTCACCCGGGTTCAAGGACAAGACAAATTATCGGAAGGCACGCCGCATTCTGTCTGGGCAAAGAATGTGGTTAACTACGACACCATACTGAAGTACATGAAAGTTTATTTAAGCTTACTGCGTTGGTACGTACGTTGTGTCCAATTCCCCCCTGCGCCTTCACCGGAAAAAGAAGGACTGTTTTTCAATCATAGATTTAAAGACGATGTAAAGAAAGGGAAGCTATACGTCCGGGAGATGGTCTCGTTCTTTGAAGGTCTTTCCTTTAACCACGCATTGAGGCATTTTCTTTCCTCTAGTCACTCCTTTGATGATTTGGTGAAAGAAATCAATTCTATTAGGGGTAACGAAGTTGTTGGTGGACCAATAAGAGATGGTGTCGCAGCAGTCGAGATAGTGCCCTTGACTGATTCCCAAAAATACCTCAAGTTGGAATGGCCGTCCCATGTATTAAGGATACCCCTTGCGTTTCAAAAGGTCCTCATGTATTTGTGGGTATGCTTCCAACGACAGAAGGCCAGAATTTTTGAAGAACTCAGCCTTCACCACTTCCCCGATGAGTCATTACTACATGACAATTTGTACAACAAACTATTGCCCAATCTCTATGAGTCTTCGTTTTTGATTGGAAAATACACAATACAAGGAGTGGACAATAAGGTGGGGATTATTCGATTCAACCTGTTGTCTTCTCTTCACTTTTGCAAGATTATGGAGCACCGGAAAACTCTTAACCAGTTCTACAGAGTAGGCGTTGACTTTGCCAAACAATTGGTCACTCTTTCCACTGAAAAGAAAACGGCCGAACGTGACATATTTGTGGACGATTACAATCCGGAGAACGAAGTTCGCGTGAAGACATTGTTGCAACATTACATCCTGAGTTTGTCCTGTGTTGACAATGTTGTTTCGACTTCAGACCAACTTGAAGAGGTGAATCTTGTTTGCGACGAATTGCTCAACTATGTTCTAACATCTCGTTTGTTACGTGATGCTGACGGTACACGTGTTTCGGTTAGTAGGGATATGGTTTCAAAGGAAATAATGAATGCTGTACTTGGCCACGAAGAAGAAATTCCTTTTACCGTTGACCATGCACATGAGGTTCTGGACTATTTGTTGAAAGCAGAGCGAAGTTCTTTGTCGTCGCGCTCTAATCAAGGTGAACCTCACCGCAAAGATCGGTTATTCATTTTCACCAGTGACGGTGCTCGATCCGTTCAATTTGAAGAACCAAGTCCGCCTGAGCTTGTGAGAGGTAAGGAAAGTCGACATACTTACCCTATCGCAAAAGAGGACTACAGCTTATCCGTCACAAGGTTCCTTAATTTTGATGAGAACTGCACGTACACGGTGGACGATCGATTGTTCTGGGAACATACGAGATTCGTATTCAGTGATATTTTCATCACACGACCGGAAATAGTACTCGGAGGTTCTAATTTTTTTGAGAGGTCTTTGCGGTTTCTGACAACTTACAATTATCTACCTGAAGGGGGACAATTGTTCGTCCCCTTGACAAAGGAACTTTTGTGTTCGGTTTTCAATAACAAAAAACACCTGTGGGAAGCAAGGTTGCAAGTTGGTTTTGTTTCACGAGAGGATGAAAAGACTTTACAATCCGATGGCGACTCATTGATCAAACTATTTGAAAAAATCAAGGTACCCAAGAGTCAGAGTTACGGAGCTACCGACATTGCAAAGTGGGACTTCATGAAGAAACACTTGAAGAACTTCGAGAAGTTCATCAAAGAGAATGATACGTATTCCGTACGATGGATAGTGTTCACTAACACAGAGATCCATGAACCGGAATCATTCTTTCGATTTCCTTGGGAAGGCAAATTGACCGACAACTCTAGTGAACCCTCAATTGATGGAGGTAACAAAAGCAATGATGATGAAGAAGAAGACGACGTAGAAGTAGTAAACGGCAACGTACCTCCCACAGAACCAAACGCAGTTAAAGAGAACGCATCCATGAAGGCAAAGAAGAAGTCGTTCCTCAGGAAACCAAAAAAACGAAACAAGACTGCATCAGACGAATCCAATAGAGATCCGAAGTACAAGGAGAGGAAGGTTTCTCCAAACCTGGGCCACGTTGAAGATCTTGGATACCTTCTGCAAGTTTCTCGCCCAAAACCAGCCAACGTAATAAGACAGAAGCGCTCCGGAAACGTGAAGGTGTTGTTCGCAGATCCTGACCCGGTGATCTCGTATCCTAAATTTGCAATTGGTAGTGAGGTGACAATCACGGGTTTGCCAGCACCTGGAACTGGTGTTGTGAAAAGTTATGCAGCGAAGAAGAAGGACCAATATCCTCAATACCCTGGATACATGGTGCACAAGAAACTACAAGATGGTACAACAGTGAAGCGCGCAACCTGGTTCCCTTACGACAGAGTGGGGTCGGATGAACCACAGTTCACCAAGTTGTCGGATGTCTTCAAATAATGAAACTATGCTGTATTGGGTATACGTTCATAGCCTTCTCCACGCACCACGCACCACCATAGAACACAAGAGCAAAGAGGGCATAAGCGGGAAAGAAGTTATCATATTACGGTGCACAAGAAACTGTAGTAATACTGTAGTCATAGTACTAGTACTACATGGATGTTCATAGTGGTTAGTAGTTGAAAGTTTTAAGAAGATTGTTACCAATACTTGTAGTACTACTAATAATAGTAGTACCATCAATGCATAGTAACTCCAATCTAATAGTAATTTGCAATTACAAAATAGAAAATCTAACATTTACTGTGATTAGTCCATGAATATTGTTCCTGTTATGGGTGAAATGAATCATGCAGGAAACAGAAGTGAGTTATTATCTGTCATAGTTTGTGTGACACCACCTTGTACTGATAAGTGCATTTGGGTACTGGATTTGTAGGAAAAAAAAACAGTACTCTGCAATTAAACTATAGAAAATCCTATATTTACTGGGATTGAACCACGAATATTGTTCCTATTATGGGGGACATGCACGATTAATGAAAGAAACAGAAGTGAGTTATCTTTCAAAGTTTGTGTGTCACCACGTAATGAGTGCATTTGGGTACTGGATTTGGAGGAAAAAAGCACAGTTATTTGCTATTATAAGATAGAAAATCTGAAATTTAGTGTGACTAGCCCATGAATATTGTTCCTGTTATGGGTTAGATGAAACATGAAAGAAACAGAAGTGAGTTATCTGTCATAGTTTATGTGTCATCATCTAATGAGTGCATTTGGGTCATGGATTTGGAGGAAAACACACAAATTTGCAACTAGAAAATAGAAAAGCTGATATTTTGTGTGATTAGTCCATGAATATAGTTCCTGTTATGGATAAGTTGAATCATGAAAGAAACAGAAGTGAGTTATCTGTCATAGTTTGTGTGTCACCATCTACTTAGTGCATTTGGGACATGGATTAGGATGAAAAATACACACTAATTTGCAATTAGAAAATAGAAAATCAGATATTTTGTGTGATTAGTCCGTGAATATTGTTCCTGTTGTGGGTGAGATGAATCATGAAAGAAACAGAAGTGAGTTATCTTGTCAGTGATTTGTGTATCACCACCTAATGAGTGCATTTGTGTACTGGATTAGGGAAGTATAAATACACAGTAATTTGCTATTAAAAAATAGAAAATCACATCTTTCGTGTGATTGAAGAATGAATATTGTTCCTGTTATGGGTTAGATGAAACATGAAAGATACAGAAGTGAGTTATCTGTCATAGTTTATGTGTCATCATCTAATGAGTGCATTTGGGTGATGGATTTGGACAAAAAATACACACAAATTTGCAACTAGAAAATAGAAAATCTGATATTTTGTGTGAGTAGTCCATGAATATTGTTCCTGTTATGGATAAGTTGAATCATGAAAGAAACAGAAGTGAGTTATCTGTCATAGTTTGTGTGTCACTATCTAATTAGTGCATTTGGATCCTGGATTTGGAGGAAAAATACACACAAATTTGCAATTAGAAAATAGAAAATCAGATATTTTGTGTGATTAGTCCATGAATATAGTTCCTGTTATGGATAAGTTGAATCATGAAAGAAACAGAAGTGAGTTATCTGTCATAGTTTGTGTGTCACCATCTACTTAGTGCATTTGGGACATGGATTAGGATGAAAAATACACACTAATTTGCAATTAGAAAATAGAAAATCAGATATTTTGTGTGATTAGTCCGTGAATATTGTTCCTGTTGTGGGTGAGATGAATCATGAAAGAAACAGAAGTGAGTTATCTTGCGTGATTTTGGTATCACCACCTAATGATTGCATTTGGTGACTGGATTGGGAAGAAAAATACACACAAATTTACAATTACAAAATAGAAAATCCCATATTTCGTGTGATTGAAGAATGAATATTGTTCCTGTTATGGGTTAGATGAAACATGAAAGATACAGAAGTGAGTTATCTGTCATAGTTTATGTGTCATCATCTAATGAGTGCATTTGGGTGATGGATTTGGACAAAAAATACACACAAATTTGCAACTAGAAAATAGAAAATCTGATATTTTGTGTGAGTAGTCCATGAATATTGTTCCTGTTATGGATAAGTTGAATCATGAAAGAAACAGAAGTGAGTTATCTGTCATAGTTTGTGTGTCACTATCTAATTAGTGCATTTGGATCCTGGATTTGGAGGAAAAATACACACAAATTTGCAATTAGAAAATAGAAAATCAGATATTTTGTGTGATTAGTCCATGAAGGTTGTTCCTGTTATGGGTGAGATGAATCATGAAAGAAACAGAAGTGAGTTATCTGTCATAATTTGTGTGTCACCACCTCATAAGTGCATTTGTGTACTGGATTAGGAGTATAAATACACAGTAATTTGCTATTAAAAAATAGAAAATCACATCTTTCGTGTGATTGAACAATAAATATTGTTCCTGTTATGGGTTAGATGAAACATGAAAGAAACAGAAGTGAGTTATCTGTCATAGTTTATGTGTCATCATGTAATGGGTGCGTTTGGGTCATGGATTTGGAGGAAAAATACACAGTAATTTGCAATCAAAAAATATAAAATCCCATATTTCGTGTGATTGAACAATGAATATTGTTCTTGTTATGAGTGAGATGAATCATGAATGAAACAGAAGTGAGTTATCTTTCATAGTTTTTGTGTCACCACCTACTAATAAGTGCATTTGTGTACTGGATTTGGAGGATAAATACACAGTAATTTGCAATTAAACAATAGAAAATCCAATATTTCGTGTGATTGAACAATGAATATTGTTCCTGTTATGGGTGAGATGAATCATGAAAGAAACAGAAGGGAGTTATCTGTCGTGATTTGGGTATCACCACCTATTGATTGCATTTGGTGACTGGATTGGGAAGAAAAATACACACTAATTTGCAATTAAAAGTTCCAAAATCAGATTTTTCGTGTGATTGAACAATGAATAATGATAGTGTAATGGATAAGATGATTAATGAAAGAAACAGAATTGACTTATCTGTCAAGGTGGTTTGTGTGTCACAACCTAATTAGTGCATTTGGTTACTGGTTTTGGACAAAAAATTACCAGGGAACAACAGAACTATTAAAACTTTCATAAAGACTAAAGTATCAGCCTTAGAATTGGCAATATACTTTCATATTCTAACCAATCCATAGAATGAACAGTATTCATCCTTAAAACAACAGAAAGTAACAAACTGTTGCACTCAACAAAAACTTAGAAGCAATCTTTATGTCTTAGGTTACTACTTGTTGTTCATAGAAAAATAAAGAAATAGAACTAGTAGTAGGAACATAAAGTAAGGAGGGAAGTATCTACGTATGGACCGTTCTAAGGGGGAGTCGAACCACGAGACACAGTTACTTGAATGTAACCGAATCATTGCGAGATGACAAAATTTACACCACTTAAAGTGCGGTAAGAATTATTCCTTCACAGATTGCAACGAGTAATTGAACGAAAATACCTCGGTATTTGCCAAACGTAAATCATTATTACAACGAAGAGCAAAATGGAGAACATAACAACACAATCAGCGTACAAGAGGAAGCCATTGAAGCCTAGGTATCTTTTGGATTCGGCGGAGTACTGTGCAAGAATGACTGAGCTAAATGACGGTGACAAAAACAACGAGAATAATCCATTCTTATATCATTTTGAAACTGGGTTCGATGCGCTATGTGCCAAAAACGGCAACTTGGTACTCACAATACTTAATGGATGCAACAAGATAGACGACGTTAGAGATAGACTCGACAGCCCAAAAGGGCATTTCGATGAAGAAGAAGCTTTAGAAATTTGGGAACAATGCTTGAAGTACGTAACTGAGGACATATTTCCTTTCTACAAGGAAGGCGACACTGATGCCGTTGACCACGTATGGGCTTTGGGTATCATTGTGGCACACATTTTATGCGGTTATCCGGCATTGAAAGGAACAGAGGACATACAGTGCTACAACAACGTGGGTATTGGACGACCAGTACAATCAGGAGAACGAGAGAGGCTCGAACTCAATGGTCATACAGTTCCACCAAAAAAATGGAGTAACCTGACGCCGGAAGCCAGAAAACACATAAAGCAATGCATACATTTTCACCCGGGTAGCCGTCCCTGTCTGACAACCCTTTGGTTAAACGAGTGGCGCACAATGACTGAAGAGGCAATCATTGAAAAAAACAGTATAATGTATATCAAAGAAACCGAGGACGGAAAGGAACGAAACAAAGAAACGAAGAAAAACAACAAGAATAAAAACAATTGGAATTCATTCATGAACAAAGCGAAAAAGCAGTCTAAGAAGAAAAAAAGAAAACTCAAACAATTTGCAAACAAAGAGAAAAGGGAGGAAGAGGATAGAAACGAGAGAAACATTGTGCACTGGCTACAACTTTACGAAAAACGTTGGAATTCACCGGAAGATTTAGAGGAATACAATAACTATCCCGTTCCTTGTGGTGCGTGGGGACGTGTGAAATAGTGCTAGTAACAAGCTTTACTATGGAAAAACTTACCCCTACTTACCACGAATACGTGCACAATCCTGTCCTAGTTAAATACGTAAATATAAAAATTAACTACTGTGAAAAACGTTAGTTACAAATGAAAAAGTCAGAATTGCCGTTCCAGAAAACTAAATCTGAAACGCCGTTCCAGAAATTTAAACCTAAAACGCTAATAAAGACGTTCTGTAAATTTTCCAAAACAGTGAATTGTTAGCTACAACACCGTTCCAGACACACAACACGGAAACGCCGTGGCAAAAATCGTGCTGATTTTCCATTACAGGCTCATCAATGCAACTGGTTCCTTACAAATGAAGAAGTCAGAATTGAGGTTCCAGACAACTCAATCAGGAACGCCATTACAGAAACTTAACCTTAAAACGAAAATGCATACGTAGTGCGGATTTCCCCTAACAGAGAATTGTTGTCTACAACACCTTTCCATACAATGTGCCTGTTTTCGGTTCTACAGATTTCAATATGAAGTGATGTGATACGGTAGTAGGATGGGGAACATCAAAATAAATTGGCATCGTACAATCTAGTACCGTTACTAGTACTACTTGTTTGGAAATAGGAAGCGAATGTACAGAAGAAAAAAAATGGCGCGGCTAGGCAGACAGTTCTTTTTGGTTGGCCCGCGCTCACAAGCCCGCTTAGACAAAGACAAATGTATTGCAAATTGCTGAATTCGTACAATCGATCACAAAACAAGACAGCATAAAAATTCACAAAATTGCCAAAAACACCAACAATTGAAAAATTTGAAATACAAGATGACGAAACAAAAATGGTCCAACCTACCCAAGGCAAAAATAACACGTCTCCAAGAAAAGAAAATAGCAGAAAAAGCAACCGCAGTCAGGGATGGAGACACTAGAGGTAATACCAAAAATACAGGCATTACAAACATGTCCAGCGAGACGAACATTGCAGCAACACAAAAAGGCACCACCACGACGGAAAGAGAAAAACAACTAAAAAGGAAAGCGGAAAACATTAGCATCATGGACAGCAGCGACAGTGACAGTGAAAGTGACACTGACAGTGACACTGATTCGAGTTCGGTTAGTGAAGACAATGATGGGAGCTCCAAAAAGAATAAGGATACTAGAGAAAATACCAAAGAGAAAACAAAACAAAAAACTACGGAGGGCGGACGACACAAAAAGAAAAACGAGAAAGAAAAAATATTAACAGAAATAGCGAATGAGGATCCGGATCTAGTACAGGATTGGATGAAAACGTGGAGCAAAGGTAAGAAGGGAGAGAATTCTAAAGAGAATGCTGCAAAAACTACCAACACGGTACCATTGAAAACAGTGCGGGGCGGCGATAGCGTTGATAAAGTGAGTACATTGAGTGGTGGAACTAGACATAGTATGGAAACGGAAACTATGAAACTATTGAAAACATATAAAGATACAATTGAAGGACAGGTGAGGGCATATGTGAAGAAGAAATGGTACGGTGGCCTGAAATTTATGACAACAAACACACTCTCCAATAAAATAATCGTGCAAGGAATCGATGAGTGTGTAATATCCGTTCCAAAAGATATACCCATTAAGAAAATCTGTGCCTACTTTGATAATGCAGTACCAAAAGCCCTGGCTAAATTGAGACATAATAATCAAACATTGGCTAGAAAAAATTGGTTTGGTAAGTGACGGCGTAATTGTTGAATCATCTGGAAATTATGGTACTTTCGACGTTCTTCAATATGTGCCTACGATAGACATACAACTAACCCAACCATACTATGATATCATACTGCCATTTGATGACATCACCGCAGTTGATAGTGAAATGTCAAAAGTGCCGGCATCATTCCCTGGTACTGTATCTGTAAATACGGAATCGATGGAAATTCTGGCGAAAGAGTACCGGCGATACGGAAATGCGGCAAATGAAGAATTTTATTATTTTGTGACAAGAATCCTGTCTGCCATTAATCCGGGAAAGACTAACTTTAGGCAGAGGAAGACAAAGGAACTTATTAGTACCATCTTTAGTGTTACGGATGAGGCTTTTGCCCTAATGATAATTGACAACGAGTACAGCAATTGGGAAAAACAAAAGGAAATGAAACTTGATGGAACATACACGACACACAAAAAAACAAAATACATGAAAAAAAAATATTGCGATTCAAAAAGTGGAAGTGCAAATGGATGGGACAAAGAAGGACGGAAAGTGTTCAATAAATTGTGCAAGAAGATACAAACGTTAAGAGAAAATCCCGAAACGGGTATAAATTTGGAGAAAATGATGCTACAAAGATTCGACTCAGAAAGCAATCCTACCAGTACTGTATCGAATAATGGTGGCACTGTTGCCAGTAGTCTTGCTGAAGAGGAAAGTGAGGATGAAAACTATATTGATCCGGCATGGAGGCAATTGCTTGACGAAATGGAGGAAGTTTAGGCCTTGTTTTCAGAACCGATACTGTTCATTGTATCAGTCCATTCACTAATTTGATGAGGGTTTGTTCACACCTACGACACAGGTAAATATTCGAGGAAAGTGATTAGTTGGGTAAAAGGTACATATCTTACATACGTTGCATACCATGATTGCAAAAAGTACATTGTGTGACAAATACGATTAAATTGTACAGAAAGAAGTACTCGTACATATCATACATATTTTGCATACGATACTACTAGGCAAATTCTTTACACAAATAATTCAACTGTAGTGGTAGGTAGTCGCAAGCGATGATAGTAAATTTCAAGGGTTGTTTGTTGCGAACACAAATATTAAATTGTAAGGGTAGTGGGTAGCGAGCAATGGAGATACATTTTATGGGTTGTGTGCCGCGAGCACTAATGTTAAATTTTACTGTTTGTGAGTCATGACATTGCAAAATTCATTTTTGTAAATGTGATTCGCGAATGTACGGGTAGGTGATATTAAAAATTAAAAATCAATATTCATGACCCTAGGAAAAAAATAATCGCGACCCAGGGATTGAGAGTGAGAAAAATGAGCATGATACGAAGCAACCTAATCATAGGGGGGGGTTGGTTGTGAGTTATGACCTTGGGTATTTAATTTTAGTAAATGTGATTCGCGATCATACGGGTAAGTTTTATCAAGAATTAATAGTAATTATTCATGACCCAGGGAAAAAAATAAACGCGACCCACATATTGAGAGTTAGAAAACGTACCTTGATACTGGCCTAGTGAATTGCAAGGGGGACTCGTGTTAAAATTACACACAAAAAGGGGTTGCGACAGTACCTTGCGACAAAAAAAAAAGGGTCGCGTGACAGTTATCGGACGCAGTTTGTGCCCTGGATTTGCAACAAAAATACCCTCTTGTGTGTCATTTGGAGACACAAACCACAACATTTTCAGCATTATGTGTGGCAATGTTGTTCCCAATATGCATCAGATGAGTCATGAGAAATATATTCATGCACGGCACCAAAAACTTTGAGAGTGATTACCCAATATTTTTCCTCCAAATCCAGTACCCAAATGCACTCATAAGGTGGTGACACACAAACTATCACAGATAACTCACTTCTGTTTCTTTCATCTTTCATCTTATCCATGATATGAACAATATTCATTGACTGATCACCAAAAATATCTGATTCTCTAATTTTTAATTGCAAATTAGTGTGTATTCTTCCTCCAAATCCAGTACCCAAATGCACTCATTAGTTTGTGACACACCAAACATCACACAAAAGTCACTTCTGTTTCTTTCATGATTCATCTTATCCATTACAGGAACAATATTCATTGACTAATCACCCAAAATATCTGATTTTCTAACTTCTAATCGCAAATTAGTGTATTTTTCCTCCAAATTCAGGACCCAAATGCACTCATAAGGTGGTGTCACACAAACTATGACACAAAACTCACTTCTGTTTCTTTCATGATTCATCTTATCCAGAAAAGGAACAGTATTCATGGACTACTCACCAAAAATATCTGATTTTCTAATTTCTAATTGCAGATTAGTATGCATTTTTCCTCCAAATCCAGTACCCAAATGCACTCATTAGTTTGTGACACACCAGACATCACACAAAACTCACTTCTGTTTCTTTCATGATTCATCTTATCCATTACAGGAACAATATTCATCGACTAATCACCCAAAATATCTGATTTTATATTTTCTAATTGCAGATTAGTGTGTATTTTTCCTCCAAATCCAGGACCCAAATGCACTCATTAGTTTCTTGTGTCACACAAACTATGACACAAAACTCACTTCTGTTTCTTTCATGATTCATCTTATCCATAACAGGAACAGTATTCATGGACTAATCACCAAAAATATCTGATTTTCTAATTTTTAATTGCAAATTAGTGTGTATTTTTCCTCCAAATCCAGTACCCAAATGCACTCATAAGGTGGTGATACACAAACTATCAAAGATAACTCACTTCTGTTTCTTTCATGATTCATCTTATCCATTACTACAGTAACAATATTCATGGACTAATCACCCAAAATATCTGATTTTCTATTTTCTAATTGCCAATTAGTGTGTATTTTTCCTCCAAATCCAGGACCCAAATGCACTCATTAGTTTCTTGTGTCACACAAACTATGACACAAAACTCACTTCTGTTTCTTTCATAATTCATCTTATCCATAACAGGAACAGTATTCATGGACTAATCACTAAAAATATCTGATTTTCTAATTTTTAATTGCAAATTTGTGTGTATTTTTCCTCCAAATCCAGTACCCAAATGCACTCATTAGTTTGTGACACACAAACTATCAAAGATAACTCACTTCTGTTTCTTTCATGATTCATCTTATCCATAACAGGAACAATATTCATGGACTAATCACTAAAAATATCTGATTTTCTAATTTTTAATTGCAAATTTGAGATTTTCCAACGACTTCTTTAACACCCAGCAGTAACATTCATTTTGAGATTTCAAATTCAAACATGCTTCAAACACAAAGCCTGCAACGCTGTTCCGGTTAGAAAATTCTGAAACGCTGTTCCATGATTGTTGACATGAATTATACAAAAAAACGTTTCACCACCCCAACAGAAGTCATTACTATCATACCTACATTACTACTACTACTATCATAATACACCCGGACACATATCTACGAAAAGAGCATTTTTTGGAATGCCGTTTAAAAAAAAAGAAAAAAGGGATAATGATGGTGAAATCGTGTAGGAAGGTAGTGCTGTAGATTTCTACGAAAATTTGTTACCAGAAATTATCTAGTACAAAAACAGTGTAGAAAGCTACTGCTGTAGATTTCTACGCAAATTTGTTACCAGAAATTATCTAGTACAAAAATTGTGTAGGAATCTACTGCTGTGGATATCTACGTCAATGCGTTACCAGAAATTATCTAGCACAAAAATTGTGTAGAAAGCTACTGTCGTAGAATGCTACGGAAATTCGTTACTAGAAATTATCTAGTACAAAAATTGTGTAGAAAGCTACTGTAGTAGAAAGCTACGCAAGTTCAATACCAGTAATTACCTAGTACGAAAAGCGTGTAGAAAGCTACTGCTATAGAATTCTACAAAAATTCATTACCAGTAAGATGACCGTCACACATGTGGTACGTACTACTCATACCGTACCAGCACCGGTACATGAAAGATCTCACTCTATCACAGGTTGAGACCATCAACTAAAAAATAAGGGCTATATCAAGCGCGTCGCGCGCGCTTATTCTTTGTTATTCTATATTCAAAACGCGCGCAGCGCGCTATTTATTTACTTAACCTTCTTATTTTAATTAAGAAAATCAAATTATTCTTCATTGTTCTATATTTACTGCATTAGGTCTCACAGGTTAAATTGATTTTTTTTCGAACACACACACACACACACACACACACACAGCGAACAGTAATTTTTTTCAAACACACACACACACACACACAACGACAAAAAGAAAAGTGATTTTACAGTGTGATTTTACAGTAATTTTACAGTGTGGTTTTACAGTGTGATTCTACAGTGTGGTTTTACAGAGTGATTTCTTTTCTTTTCGCGAGGCAAAAAATACTGTTTCCATTCATAATCTTACCGAACTTATCTTGAGCAGAGCTGCTTTACCGTACTTGTACAATTGGCACTCCATCCGAGAACGTTGAATCCCACTGAACTGATCAGCAATGATCACTAGGCAGGGAATTCAGGCTCGAGGTATTTTAGTCCGAAATAACTGCCTTGGCTGAAAAAAGACAATAGAGAGCTTTGGACGAGAGAGGAATTGCTGGAAAGATATTGTTCGGAGTAGCTACCCAAACATAGACGTCTTGAAAGCACAAAATCTGCATCCCTTGCGTATTTATATCAACAGGATCAAGACCCAGTTTTTTGTGATATAGGAGTTAGATTTCTTCAAATGAACGGCAGCAGCAACAACAATAATTTCTTTCCTGGTGCGTCAATTGGCAACAACGAATCATTGGTAAACGACAACAACAAATATGTGGCAAACGGTACAAAGAATGAGAGAGAGAGAGAGAGAGAGAGAGAGAGAGACAATGATGCCTACATCCTACATTGCCAATGATGTATTCCTAAATTCTGTTTTTCTTCTTATTTCCATAGGGCTGGAACAGGAACAATGGATATCAACCAATTGTTGGCATCAACGAATCAACGGTATCCTCAACGAATCGACCGTATCAACAAATCGACCGTATCAACGAATCAACGGCATCAACAACGGGAGCAGACGGCAACACAGGTGACCCGCAACACGGCAACGGGGTAGGTTAGCATGTAAATTATATTATTCTGTTGTTATTATTTTCTCTACATCAATAGATACTCACCCCATTTTGTTAAATTATCATATATTGTTATAGATCCGCAACAGCAACAACAATCAAAACGAATCCACAGGATGAATCAACGGCAACAAATCAACAACAGCAATCCAACCGCAAAACACCGCTGCTGGCTGCTGGCATCCTGCTGCTTGAAATGCCGCTCCAAAAAGCCACCCAAAACGCTGCTGCTGGCTTCCTACTGCTCTGCTCCAAACGCCGATGCTTGCTGCTGGCTTCCTGCTGCTCCTCCAAAACGCCACTCTGCCAGTCGCTGTTGCTGTTGCTCTCACTAGTTGCTGTGCTGTTGCTGTTGCGCCGCTGTTGCTGTTGCTGGTTGATGTGGCTGTTGGTGTTGGTGTTGGTGTTGGTGATGTTGTTGTTGTTGGTGTTGCTCTTGCTAGTCGCTGTTGCTCTCGCTAGTCGCTGTTGCTGTCGCTAGTTGCTGTCGCTAGTTGCTGTTGCTGTTGCTGTTGCTGTTGCTCTCGCTATTCAATGTTGCTCTTGCTATCGCTAGACGCTATCACCGCTGCTTGCTGCTGGCTTCCTGCTACTTCAAAACGCTGCTGGCTTCCTGCTGCTCCAGAACGCTGCTGGAAACGCTGCTACTCGCTGCTCGCTGCTTGCTGCTGGCTTCCTGCTTCTCCAAAACGCCGCTGGAAATGCTGCTGCTTGCTGCTGGCTTGCTGCTGCTCCAAAACGCCGCTGAAAACGCCGCTGCTTGCTGCTGGCTTCCTGTTGCTCCAAAACGCCACTGCTCACTGCTGGCTTCCTGCTGCTCCTCCAAAGTGTCGCTCCAAAACGCCGCTCAAAACTGCTGCTGCAAAACGCCGCTCCAAATGTCGCTGCTTGCTGCATGCTGCTGGCTTCCTGCTGCTTGAAATGCTGCTTGAAACGCTGCTGCTTGCTGTTTATTGCTGGCTTCTCCTGCTGCTCAAAACCTAACCATTTTTATGTTACTCAAGTGGCTTGTTAGCTTCTTGTCTCTGCTAGAGGACGACAAAGACAAAGATGAAAGGTGCCAAAGAGATAGGCATACACAAAGGATAGCCCTTCCGTGCTCTCACTAGTCGCTGTTGCTTTTGCTGTTGCCCTCGCTAGTCACTGTTGCTATTGCTAGTTGCTATTGCTACTGCTGTTGCTGTTGCCGTTGCTCTCCCCAGTTGCTGTTGCTCTTGCTAGTGGCTATTGCTCTTGCTAGTGGCTATTGCTCTTGCTAGTCCTTGCTCTTGCTAGTTGCTGTTGCTAGTTGCTGTTGCTAGTTGCTATCTCTGCTCCAAACGCTGCTGCTCGCTGCTGGCTTCCTGCTGTTTGAAACGCCGGTCCAAAACGCCGCTGCTGACTGCTGGCTGCTTCCTTCCTGCTGCTCCAAAACACCGCTCCAAACGCCACTGCTGGCTGCTGGCTTCCTGCTGGTCAAAACACGGCTGCTGGCTGCTGGCTGCTGGCTGCTGGCTGCTGGCTGCTGGCTGCTGGCTGCTGGCTGCTGGCTGCTGGCTGCTGGCTGCTGGCTGCCTGCTGCTTGAAACGCCGCTCGAAACGCCGCTCCAAACGCCGCTCCAAAATGCCGCTCCAAAACGCAGCTGGCTGTTGGCTGCTGGCTTCCTACTGGCTTCCTGCTGGCTTCCTGCTGGCTTCCTGCTGCTCCTCCAAAACGCTGCTTGTAACGCTGCTGCTGGCTGCTGGCTTCCTGCTGCTCCAAACGCCGCTTGAAACGCCACTGCTTGCTGCTGACTTGCTGCTGCTCCAAAACGCCGCTGCTTGCTGCTGGCTTCCTGCTGCCCAAAACGCTGCTCAAAACGCCGCTCCAAAACGCCGCTTGATTGCCGTTTGAATACCCTTCCCAATCAAAATCAAAGTAGAATAACGTGTAGGTATTCGAGTTGGTGTCATTTTGTACTGTTTGTACAGTGGTGAGCCCTCATGGTCTGTTCTACAGTAGGAGAAATAGAATGGTTGCTTGTCAAAATGGAAATGATGTTTGGATCTTCCTAATTTGCCGTTCAATCGCCCTTTGATTGTCATTCCTGGTCAGCAAATCAGTAGAGTAACATGCTGGTGTTCAAACCTGGTAGGGTTTGTACATGTCTTCCTCCATTCTCTCCTTTATCCAAGGGGAAAGAGATGGGTCGGAGTAGGGCCCGTAGTTGTCGTTGTCTTTGCTGTTTGAATCCCCTTCCCGATAGAAAATGAAGTAGAGTAACGTGTAGGTATTTAAGTTGGTGTCATTTTGTACTATTTGTATGGTGGTGAACCTTAATGGTCTGTTCTAGTGAAGGAGAAACAGAAGGGTTGTTGCAGGGTTGTCAAAATGGAAGTTAATGACATTGGTGATTTCGATGATTGGAATTCCTGTCAAAAATAAATCATGTCTTTGAAGGTTTCTCTGCTGTGTTTGCAGGGTCTTTTCACTTGTTCTTTTTTTGAAGAGATTTCAGTGTACCAAGCACACACATGTTCATTACCTGTAGACTTGTACATGGTTTTTGTACTGTGTATTTATTGTGGTATTTTGTACACAGTGTGGAACGCGGCAAAGGAGCAAATAAACACTTCTTAAAATAATTTTATTTCATGTCTTGGGTTAAGGTTAGGAAGTTTGGTAGCAAGAATTAGATTTTTTAAATCAATTTAGTCAAAATTGAGAGATCAAGGGACATTTTGAGTCCTCAGGGAGAGTTTTTGTCGCAACCTGAGGGGGGTTGAAATTCTTCACCACAAAACAATGTGAATTTAAAAAATTGCCCTTCCGCATAACAAAAGCAGGGTTGATTTTCTCAAAATAGGGCTTGGGAGGGGTCACGTTGGGTCGCGTGACAGTTATCGGGCGTACAGCTAAGGAAAATGAAAACTTTTTGAGACCTTCTAAATTTGAAAATAAAGAAATTTTCTGCACCTAGACGAATACATGCCTCCCCCCAAAATAGAAAGACAATGCGTCCGGGAACTGTTTCGCGGGGTTTGAATTTACTTCTCACGCACAAATTTTGTGCGTGAATTTAACACGGCAATATTTCTGGACACCCTGAAATTTGCGAGTAATTGGTGGGCTATATATTAACACAGCACTATTTCTGTGCGCGTGATGCACATTACTCTACTCTCGAATAAAAATAATTTATTTCAGTCTCTAGCAGAACCCAATTATTATTCCGTACCAACAACACTTACTTCTATTCACGAATAAAAAAGAAATCTTTACTCAGTATTAATTTTAAAATATTAATCTCCCAAATAACAATTCGATTCTGCTCTCCTAATTGTGAATTCTATTTCTCGACTACAATATTCCCTTTTTAAAATGTAGATTCTATTATGCTTGATTTATTCCTATTGCAACGTATTACGAATCCTCCATAATTTCTTATATTCTCAATATTAAGTTCATAATTAGTAGTTGTTTTGTATTATGTATGTACTGTTATTTTCTACATTAATTGAAGGGACATATGGGCATTCATCGATGCTGTTATTGCTGGATCAACATTGATCACTGATGGGTTGGAGTTGTGTTTATTACTCTAGCTTTTGCTGCTGTTTCTACTACTGTGGTCATGCTGTTGCTCTCGTTGCTTGCTGCTGCCGCTACTTCATTTTGTTGTTCCATTTTGGCATTCCGTTTTGACCATGTTCCATTGTTGCTTTGTTTTTGTTGTTTTGTTTGCGTTGTTTCGTTTGCGTTGTTTGGTTTGCGTTGCTCCGTTTTTTTGTTTTTTGTTTTTGTTTCCTTTGTGTTGTTCCGTTTGCGTTGTTCGGCTTGTGTTGCTCCGATTGCGTTAGTTCATTTTTGTTGCTCCATTTTTGTTGCTCCGTTTTTGTTGCTCCGTTTTTGTTGCTCCATTTTCGTTGCTCCGTTTTCGTTGCTCCGTGTTTGTTGTTTCATTCCATTGTGTCGTTGTTTTGTTCCATTGTTTTGTTCCATTGTTTCATTGTTCCATTTTTGCTCTGAAAATAAAAATAACAGAAAGAACAATCAGAAAAAATAGAATCTCCAACAAATTGTTGTCGTTGTCACTCACTTGCGTTCCATTGTTGTTCTGTTGCTCTGTTTCACTTGCTACTCTGCTCTGTTGTTCCATTCAATAAAAATAAAAGAAAAATCAGAAACAAATAGAATCTCCAACAAATTGTCGTCATTGTTGTCACGTACTTGCGTTCCATTGTTGCTCTGTTGTTCCATTTCGTTTGTTGTTTTGCTCTGTTGTTCCGTTCGATAAAAATAAAAGAAAGAAAGATCAGAAATAAATAGAATCTCCAACAAATTGCCATCATTGTTGTCACTCACTTGCATTCCGTTGTTTTTGTTCCATTTTGTTGTTCCCTTGTTCCCCTGTTACACTCACTAGTGTTTCTTTGTTGTTCCATTGTTCTGTTGTCCGTGACTGTTGCACAACATTCATTTTCTGTGTTTTAAAAAAATACCGTACCGACCAAGAAGTATGTTTATGTTTTTTTTTTGGTTTTGTGTGTGTACAGTTTTGTGTGTGTGCTCAGTTTTTGTGTTACTTCAGTTTTTCATGTGTGTGTGGTTTTGGGTGGGTTGTGTATGCTGTGTACCCTGACTTCTTTCATGTGTCTGGCTTGTGTGTGGCCTTTATTTTCTATATAAGTAAAGCATGTACCAGTGCAAGCCACCCCTCCCGCGCCATAATTTTTTCAAAATGGAAATTTTGATTACACGAAGGTTATGTACTTAAATTCCCTACTATTCTGTAGAATCTGATAGCCAGTCGGTGGTTCGACACTGTCCTGGGTCAGCACAGTACCTACCGGTACCTATGTACACTTTTTGCAAAGTACCCAATGGTGTACCTTTTTGCATGTAGTATCATCTGCAACTAGTAATGCCTGCTCACTTATATTTTTGTCTGAGAATAATCCAAAAACAGCATTTCCATTTTGATTAAACAACTTATGAATTAATTTTATTTGACACTCATTAAACTACATTTTTGGTGATTGGATTATTAGTGTTACTCCAATTATAGATAAGATGAAATGTGCCGGAAAAATAAATTGAATTGACCTGATACTTTGGGAGCCATCACCCACTCAGTCAGTGTGTGCCGGATTCGTACCAAAAATACTCTCTTGTCTGCAGTTTGGAAAGACAAACCACGAGATTTTCTGTATTGTGAGTTTAAATGTTGTTCCCAATATGCATCAGATGAGTCATGAAAAAATTATTCATGGCATGGACCTGATACTTTTGGAGTCATTACCCAATCAGTCATTTTATGCCCTGGATTTGCACCAAAAATACCCTCTGCTGTGCCATTTGGAGCGATAGATCACAACATTTCCAACATTCTGTGCGGCAAAGTTGTTCCCAATATGCCTTTGATGAGTCATGATAAATGTATTCATGGCCTGGACGGGATACTTTTGGAGTCATTACCCAATAAGATAGTTTGTGCCCTGGAATTGCACCAAAAATACCCCTATGTTTGCCATTTGGAGAGTCAAACCACAACATTTCTGGCATTCTGTGTGACAAAGTTGTTCCCAATATGCATTTGATGAGTAATGATAAATGTGTTCATGGCTTGGACCATATACTTTTTGAGTCATTACCCAATAAGTCAGTTTGTGCCCAGGAATTGAACCAAAAATACACTCATGCTAGTATGTATCTAGTACAACAAGCGTGTAGTAATCTATTTGCGTAGAAACCTACTTGATTTCAATACTAGTATGTATCTAGTACAAAAAGTGTGTAGTAATCTACTTGCGTAGAAACCTACGTGGATTCAATACTAGTATGTATCTAGTACAAAAAGTGCGGAGTAATCTACTTGCGTAGAAACCTACGCGAATTCAATACTAGTATGAATCTAGTACAAAAAGTGTGTAGTAATCTATTTGCGTATAAACCTACGCGGTTTCAATACTAGTATTTATCTAGTACAACCAGCGTGTAGGAATCTACTTTTATAGAAACCTACTCGGATTCAATACTAGTGTGTATTTAGTACAAAAAGCGTGTAGAAATCTACTCGCGTAGAAATCTATGCCGATTCAATACTAGGAATTATCTAGTACAAAAAGTGTGTACGAATCTACAGGTGTAGAAACCTACGCCGATTCAATACTAGTATGTATCTAGTACGAAAAGTGTGTAGAAATCTACTCGCGTAGAAACCTACGCAGGTTCAATACTAGGAATTATCTAGTACAAAAAGTGTGTAGAAATCTACTCGCGCAGAAACTTACGCAGGTTCAATACTTGGAATTATCTGGTACCAAAAGTGTGTACGAATCTACAGGCGTAGAAATCTACGTGTATTCACTGCTAGGAATTATCTAGTACAAAAAATGTGTAGAATTCTACACTAGTACAAAATCCTGTAGAATTCTACAGAATTTGAAGTATCCTCTACTTCGATCGATCGATGATTTTTTTTTGCGAAAAAAAACTCTCTCCCACACAAACAGTAATAATCTTTTCTTACCTTGCGACAAAAAAAACAATCACTTCATAATGTGCCTTCTTACATCCAACTTATTTGACTAGGGTGTTGGTTATTGCAATCAACACTCCGTCCGAGAACGTTTGATCCGAAACCTCTTTAACAGAGCCGGAGGAACTGTTGTCAGATATTTTAGTCCAAAATAACAGCCTTGTACTGGAAAAGAAGTAGTTAGCATTGGATAAGAGGGGAATGGCTGGATAGACATTTTTGTTTGAATTGGCCCACAAACATATACGTCTTGAAGGCAACAAACCTCCCATTGCATCTATATCAACAGGAACAAGATACTGTTTTTTTGTGACGTAGGAGTAAGAAGTAATCTACGGCAGCAGCAGCAGCAACAACAATTTCATCGGGATCTACGGCAGCAGCAACAACAACTTCATCGGGGCGATTGTCGGAACGTCGGAACAACAAGCAAAGGTAAGAATGAGAGAGATCGGCAACGGCAACGGCAACGGCAACGGCAACGGCAACGGCAACGGCAACGGCAACGGCAACGGCAACGGCAACGGCAATTGATTGGTCTTCCACTCCACCGGCATTACTGATAATGTATTTCTTCTCTGTTTTTCTTATTTTCATAGGACCAGATCGGAAGCAACGGATTGGAAACGTCGGCATCAACGAATCACACTGAAGGTGCGGCGTCGGATTGGAAGCAACGGATTGGAAACGTGGGCATCAACGAATCACACTGAAGGTGCAGCGTCGATCGAATCAACGTCAGCATCGAATCGATCGGCATGTAGATTATATTATTCTGTTTTTATTACTTACTCTATGTACTACATCAATAGATACTCACCCATTTTGTTCATTTATCATAGCAACAGGAGGACGACATTGCTGTCGATTCTGCTGCTGCCGTTGCTGCTATTGTTGCTGAGTCGCTGCGGTCGTCGTCATTGCCGCACTCAGAAACGCTGCTGCTCGCCGATGGCCGGACGCGGACTGTTGTTGCTATTGCCGTTGTCATATTCGCGGTTGATGTTGTCGTGCTTTCTGTTGCTTTCAATGATTGTTAGCAGCGAGCAGAACGGAGCGGAACGGAGCGGAGTGGAGTGCGACAATAATTGTTCTCCTCTTCGTGCCGGTATTAACGGGTTGGTGGCACAACACACACACACACACACACACTACTTAACAATACTAAGGTAGGGTTTGGATTGTTTGGTTTGGTTTGGTTGTTCAGGAATGAGTCGGTCGTCTTTTGCTATTGTGGAGTCGTTGGTTGATGTTCGTGTCAATGTTCATGTCGATGTCGATGGTGTTCCGTTCGCATTGCAGTCGTGTCTGTCCCTTGTTCTTGTCTAATGGCAACTTAGGAACAATCCATGCGTCGACACAAAAAAAAGATTCGTAAGATTTGTGCACGAAAAAGCAATCATCCAGATGTTAACAATGGAATCGTCGATCCACCTAGCAATCATCAAGTTGTTCCAAATGTAACCATCAATCCACCTTCCAGGTTATTGAAGAACGATTCAGATTTTGCTGACAATTCCGACAGTGTAGCTTCTGAAATTACTACGGATCTGCCTCCCATTAAACAGGAACCAAACCCTTAAGTGCAATAGCCCGCCTGGGGTGGATTCGACTTGGAGTTGGAGTTGGGATTTGAGTTGGAGTTGGAGGATTTGGGATGGAGCCTGCTATACCGGTATGGTGGCAACATGTTGAGAAGATGAAATAAGTTATTCGTGCATAAGTTGTACACAAAATAGTGCTTGTCACGAAAAGAATATGATATACTTAACCCTAAAATAGTTATTTTATTTGAGGAGTGACGAGATATTGTCTCAAAAGTAAAGGTGTGCGACGCATGAGGTTTTTTAGTAGACACGCGACCTAAAAAGATAGGAAATTTAAAAAATAGGGTCGAGAATTTTAAAAATACCGCGCGATAGCCCGCGGGGGGTAGAGAAACAGTTCTCGGACGTGTGGTGCGCAATTTTGTAGCCAATCAAAATTGCATCTGATTTGCGCTTTGTTTTTAGTAGTTGATATTAAATTCCTTTCATGTCCGGCATAGCGTATGTAACAGTGGTACAGTGGTATCTCATTCTTTACTCACACGAGTTCAGCTTACTTGCTCGTCAATCATGATGTTTAACGTTATGGACCAAATGGCTCAATCTGTGAGCTAAATATCTCATTTTCTGACCAAATGGCTTGATCGTGTAAGCCAGGTGTCTCATTATTGACCAAATGGCTCAGTCTTGCGAGCCAAATGATCGTCACTCATACGATCAAATTATCGATACTTAAGAGTTCAAAGAGAGAACACACGGCAGAAACTAGCATATGCTAGCCATCTCGTTAAGTGTTTTGTTTTCAAGAAAAGACAGCAGAGGTTCGATCTTTGTGCTCACGAACCTGTTTGTCTGCTGCACAAAATACGTGTTGTATTAGCGGCAACACGGTATTCCCCGTAGTACGGTATTTTACCGTACAAAATACTCATATCGTGCTGTATTAGCGGCAGTACGACCTTTAAAGCGCTATCTTGCTCTCCAGCAAGATCAATCGCTCATTCTTTTAGATTATTTGATTATTCAACCTTAAACCTTGCAACGGACGTTCTTGCGTCCATTTTGTAGAACTACAAGCCTAAGATCTAACTGATTGCGTCGATTGGTCGATAGTCAGATTAGATCTGATTGGATTCGCATCCAGTCGTAGTGGATATCAGAGAAATATTAGAAACAACAGAACGGCACCTCAACCGGCCTGCAGTTACAGCTCCAGTTGCTCTTCTTTGCCTTTGGATTGAATCAGCTCAACAGCCAGTTTCAAAAGGAAATTAACAGATTAACAGTCGCAAGCTTGTTGAAGCTTGCAAAAGGAGAAGACAACGGTAGAAGCACACTTTACGAAGAAACAATCCGACAGCAGATCATCGACCGACTCGACCACGGACGACGATCGATAGTTCTCTGATCCGATTACATATTGTCCGTTTGGTCTTTAATAGAAGCCCACTGCATTGGACACGCCAATAGCAATATCTCCATCCAAGGACCACATCACAAGTTCCCCGGATTGCATTTATTTCCGCGTCTACACTCCATGTGACACCATCTTGTCAAGGACATATCGACGCCCGTCATTTGATTGTGCTAAGCAACAATAAACACCGACTGCAATTATCCATCGATAATTGCCTTAATCCATACGCGATAATTGCAAAACGATCACACAACAATGCCCAACATTCCCCCGGCTGCCGGCAGAACGAGAAGCAGGTCAACAGGACGATTCCAAACACTCCAACCTGGAAGCGCAGCAACCACACCTCGGCTACCCACCGCAGATGTGGCACTCGACCAACAGAATAATCCAAGCCAAGAGGATGAAGAGGACACACCTATCGCGGATCTCTTCCCATCATTTGACCGCCCACTTGCCACATTCTTGCATGAAATCTTTGACATACCAAGGGAACAAAATGACGCCCTATGTGAGGCTCTCATTGCTGCAAGGATCAAGACATGGCTAGCCTTCTTATACATCGAGAACATTGGAGACCTAGTTTTCCTCGAAGGGGGAGTAAGAACCCCAATTTATCGACATGTACAGACGTCCATACAGCAAGTCATTGACTACGGCGAGCATCTCACCGCACAAGGACTAGACTCAGAGGATAGAACCCAGTATACCAAAGACGACTTTCGCAGCTACTGTTTTAGTGCTGTCAGAGCCAGAAGAGCATCTGGAACGAACATTACAATCACTAGTGCCGGCACGCCTCGACGACAACAGGAAAGATCCTCCAAGCCCATTGAACAGCTTAGATATGAATCCTGGACCAAGAAATCAAGGGATGAATCCACCTTTCCCATCCTGCAGAATGATGCAAGGTTTGAACGCTGGCTTGTAAAATTCAAGGCAAAGCTGGAAACGTCTGACATAGATACTCGCACATTCCTTGATCCAAGCTGGCCTGATACAGCTCCAGTTGCTCTTCTTTGCCTTTGGATTGAATCAGCTCAACAGCCAGTTTCAAAAGGAAATTAACAGTTGAGAGTGAAATCTCAACAAAAATGGATTCTGTTTTTGTTGAAATTTGGTTTCAACAAGAAGGAGCATGCATCAAGGTTAAGCATTAAAAAAAGATGCAAGGATGTGATTGGATAGTTGTTTTCGTTCTGTTTTTGGCTACTAACCCATAGGGTCAGCCTAAGTGGAAAATCAAATGCTAATAAGTTTGGATTGGAGAAACTATTGCATACCGTACTTTCAGAGGGTTTTTCCAAAATCAAATTTGTGGCTGGAATTGCATTTAATCGGGCTTTAATTCAAAATTCAATAAGTTTCGATTGCTGGAACCATTACATACTTAGGAGCAAAAATGGAGACACGTGTCCTCTGAGCCTCATGAATGCTGTGCAAATCATCCATATTGGTACATCTCTTATGAAGAGAGGCGGATTCGAACGGTCGATGCGCGACTAAGAACTAAGAAGACGAAGTATGGTACGAGTACGGTAAGACTAAATTTTGAAACTTGCGATACTAGCAAATAGCCCATTTAACCAAAATTTAGATCCCGCATTAGGTTAATTAAAAATATTATACCAAATAGACTGAATAGGGGAAACGCCCTTTACATCAATTGAGGCATACGCATTCCCGACAACGGATCTCTCTTAGTGCCTTGTATCCGTACATCTTCGAAGAATTTCCAGGTGAGAATTATCATTGGCTTCTACGGGATACAAAAAGTACGAACGGTGTCTACGCGAAACACAAAAATATGTTGTTATGACGGACAATGTGTTGGATTTGAAGGCAATGGGTAATCCAATCACACAACATAAATCGCCAAGGGAAAACGCAGAATACAATTCGGATCGTTCGCCTTGCCGCATGAAACATCTCATTCCATATTTTACTTATCATTCCCAACAAAAGGAACTGGATCACACAAAACGCTTGCTGTTGTTCGACCATGAGCGACGATCACTCTCGGATTCGACTGCGCAACGCCGTCGGACCGACGGGAGGTTCTCCGACTTCATCGGGCAACAACGGCTTGTATTCCGGCAGGGGCAACGGCAGCGGCAACGGTGGATTCGACAAGAGAAAAGGGGACAATGGCAAGGGGAAGAAATCTTTGTCACTCTTCCTAAACTCGAGAGTGAACATCAGCATCACGGTTCGATCCGTTCTTATGACGACGATGGTGGCCTGCATTGGGTTGTACATCCTTCGAAGTTATCATTACATGACACAATCTATATTGTCATTTGCGAACGACCCTTATTTGAACGGAGCGACAACGAACAGCGCGTTGACGTTGCATCTGGTCAATACCGATGCCAAGGCCGAGGCCGAGGCCGATCCACGTGACAACGACCACGGGCAATGTAGGTTGCTGTTGGATAACTTTTGTGGAGTAATGGATGGATTGGAAATTCGACCATGGGAGCTACATTTGGCGACGACGAACATTTTGATAGACAGTTTTGCTTACATTACATTCATGCTTTTGCTGTGTTTTTGCTTTCTTGCGATCGTGTCAATTCGAATGGATTGCATACAATGAATCAATGAATGAATGCTCAGGCGGAATTTGGATGGCCCCGTCGTCTCTTTTGCCGTATCCTGGTGTAAGTTGGAACTATTCACACAGCAATATGGTTGGCTACAACAATGGTCAAAGAGATTGACATTCTCCGACAGCCATATGCACTCTTTTAATTTCGTTTCTCATGTTGTGTAATCGTTTCAATTCTGGTTGTTGGCTTGTCGTTCGTGCACGAACTTTTGTTCTCTTTCTTGTCACACACACACAGTACGGAATCTTTACGACTCGTACCATTAAAAAAAAAGAATCAATCCTTCACGCACCCGACGCGGTTTCGATCCAGATTCGGGAAGGGCATCGGTTCAAACGCATGCCGCAAGAAAAGGAACGACGTCTGTGGTGGGACAATACCTTTGGAAATGTGCGTGTGTTATTGACCAGCAGCGGTTGGTTGGCTTAATTATTTGATACAGGGTGAATATTTTGGGATTGCCAGCACACCGATTCTTGATTACTTCGTGCACACTCATTCCCATGTTGTTGTTGTTTCTGCTGCTGCTTCATGGTTTCGCATACGAACGCGCAAAACAGTATGTGTGGGCGAGAGGTGTCGGTGATCACGCGAGGTACGATCATCCCTACATGTCAGTGGATTTTCAGCCCGGTTTTGGTGCCCTGCCAAACCACCATTGTCTCCTAGACTCGCTTAATTTCCGGATGGCCGAAGACACGGTTCAGGACGGCCTAGTTGGATACGACAGTCCCGGACGAGGAGCCTTTTCGTATACGCTCGGGCGAGACTTTTACGCGAAAAGAGAACTTTCGGCTGGAGAAGAAATCGTAAGTCGCAGACAAAGTCCGGAATGCTTGTTGATGTCTCTTTCGGATTACTCAACCGTGCGTGACCAAAACGGTCTTGTTTGATGTTACCAATTAATGCCGACGGCCGTTATTGTGATAATCCTCCAATCCAGTTTCTGAATTATGGTCATTGCAATCGCGCGGACGAAGAGGAGCCGAGTGGGAGTGACGATGAAGGAGCCTGGACGAGCAAGATTTTTTATCCCGCGGATTTCAAGGAGGCAGCTAGAATCATCGAGACAATGGAACCTTTTGGACGGAAGGTCTGGCCGACGAACAATATGACGCAGGCTCTCCTCCGCATGGTCGATTCCGAGACATACGCGACCCCAAGCTTCGTTGTGCAGGTCCTTTTGAAGGCTTTCCCCAACCGAGAGGCGATGTTTCAAAAGCTGAGCAACCACTCTCGCCAGGACAAAAAATATCGACTTAAGCTGTTGCGGTTCCTCGCAAGAGGCGTTCTCGAGCCACGGGACAATGAATGGATTCGAAAGAACGGAATCTGTCTGGAACATCTGGTTCCAAAGAAAAGCACCGTGCCCAACGCTGGTTTAGGAGGATTTGCACAATACGGCGTTCGAAAGGGCGAAATCGTAGTGCCCGCTCCCGTCCTCCAGACGGTTCACAAAGAGATTTTGACATTGTACCAGAGACATGTAGACGCAGCGGGAGATCCCGAAAAATACAAACTAGGGACGAACCTGCTCTATAATTATTGTTACGGTCATTCGGAAAGCTCGATGCTCCTTTGTCCGCTCACCAGTGCCATGCTGATCAACCATTGCAGTACGCGAACCAAAGAATGTGGTGGGAAGGGGCCAAACGCCGTCGTCAGGTGGTCCTCGGGCTGGGACAAGGCCTCCGAAGAGTGGCGCACCAAGTCACTGGATGAAATCGAACAAAAATTCGGAAGGATCCTTTCTCTCGAAGTTGTTGCTACGCGAGCGATAGCCCCGGGCGAAGAAGGTGAGTTTGAATCACAAATTAATAGGTTCTTGGAGAGGGTTCGTGTACATCGTGAAAACAGCTAAATCAATCTTGCTTGAATTGCATTGTATGTAATTCGTATTGTGGTCGGTGCGGTTGCACAGTTTTCATTGATTACGGAGAAGAATGGGAAAAGGCTTGGCTTGAGCATCTCAAACAGTGGCATCCTCCCGAGAAGATGGCCAATTTTGCAACGGTATACGAGCTCAATCACAAACAAGAGCCTATCGCAAAACACCTCATATCTGGAGACCTGCGAAAGACAGTAGAGCATCCCTATTTCTTCCTCGGGTGCCAATACTGGACCGAAGACGGTCCCGATTACAGCGAAAAATGGTACCATAAAACCGACAAACCGTGGACGAGCTTGGACGACGAACAAATTCTGGCAAAGTATTCCGAGGACGGAAATGAGTTTGGGTACGATGATGAGACGGGATACATAAATCACAGAGAATACAGCCACTGGCCGTGTTCCGTTCTGAAGGAACACGACGACGGAACCTACACCGTGAGGATTCACCAGAGTCCTCTGGACAGTTATAAAACCGAAGAAACCATCTGGTCCAAGAACGATTGGCCTCGAATCCTGACCAACTATCGAAGAGAATCCATTCATTTCTTCATCAAGCCGGAATCCCAGGATCACATGCTGCCGGGAGTATTTCGTCACCACGTGGGTCTCCCCGATGGTATCTATCCGGAACAATGGAAGAACATGAAGGCCCAAAGCAAACACTAATTAACAAGGCAATCCCATAGGATCGCTGTCGAACGAATGTCCTTGACATCATGGGAGGCCAACGGTTGGAGCTGTGCGATCTGTTACAATTATCCATTCGATCACTTGCTCTTCGAAAATGCCATCTGCTATACTGTCATAACACGTGTACTTCTATTCCCTATACTAACAGTTTAACAATATTATATATTATTACATTATCACTCGGTACACGTTTACTTATTATTGACCAGTCCACATTTCCACCATTGATCATTCGACTATACAGCGGAATCACTCACTTCGGGAGGAACGGTTTGGATTGGATTGGATTGGATTAGAACCGATTCCTCGTTGCAAAGTCACGGTACAGTACACACCAGACCATGGATTGCCACGGGGCATGAAACGAAACATTCCAGCGGGGGGATGCAAATCGTGAATCAATGCTGCGCCGCTCGTTCGCACCCAAATTACAGTTGCGTTTGTTTGACTCTTTCTCCCCTGTTGTCCTATGGGACCGTGGCACCGCCAATTCAGTTAGGATGCGACTCGGCTCTACTCGACTCGGATGCGTTCCTTCCTTCCTTCGCCTACATCATATATCACTCTCGTCGCTCCGTTGGTGGTGGTCGCAATTCGATGTACATGTAGAACGAGTTCGATACAGTTCGATACAGTTCGATTTCGGTTCATTCATTCATTCGGATCTGGAGAAATAAAATTGGGATGGATTCCCCTCACATCACATCACATCACATCACATCACGGACCAACTCCGGGCAGTGTCCCCGAGGGATCCCTCACGAGCGCATCCTCGGATTCGTCGTCGGGTTTGTTGTCGTCGTCTTCTGCCGGAACTGATGGTTCTTTCGTTGGCTGCTCGGTATGCCGCACGGTGCCGCTGCCCTCTTCGACATCGTCGTCGTGGTCGTCGTCAAAGTCGTCAACGAACTCTTCGAGGGAGGAGGATTCGTCGTCGTCGTCCAAGATTTCTTCCGTCATGGGTACGTCTTTGTGCTGCTCTTTCGCTACGACGACGTCATTATTGTCCTCCTTCTCCGCGGGCTTGGCCGATCCTTCCTCCATCATCTTGGCCTCGGCGACGACGGTGTCCGCCGCGTCACATTTTCCCCCGCATTCCTTTTCCCCCCGCGATTGCGATTGCAGTTCCTTTAGCGCCCCGCTTCCGGGATAATCCGCCAGGACGCAAAAGAAGAATCCGGCCAGAAAAAAACTCGACGCCGCGACCATGCCCCAGATACTGCTCCTCCCGATGCCGCAGCCACCGTAGTCGCTGCACCACCGCGAGGGATACACCAGGTACACCCCGAGACCCTGCATCAGCGCGACCAACCAGGTGAACACGCCACCAAAGAGCCGGACACCGCGAACGTGCGTCGAGCAGCAATACAGCGTGGAATACAAAAAGACGCCGATGGACAACGCGCAGGCCGTCGCCGACAACGCGTGTACCGTGTACCAGGTGTTGCCGAGGACGTTCGTTAGGTAGTGAACGATCTGGTCGCCCCCGTGGGATTTTCCCTCAACGGTGTCCCACCAGTAGTAGCACCGGCCGTCCTCCTCTTGGCGGTAGGATACGATTCCGAGGGACGTCGCGGTGGTGGTACCGTTTCCGTCGGCGTCCACCCGGACGGTGACGGGGTTCGAGACCGTGACGAACGCGCAGTCGCCCATGGTACCGGCGGAAAAACAAACCCCGATGAACAGGAACAGCTGGCAGGCAAAGACCCGGAGGGTGCCGTTGTTCATGCCGCATCCTGTTGGTTTTGTGTCAGATCGGTATTTAGTGAACGAACGAACGAACGAACGAACGAACGAACGCGAAGAATGAATGAATGAATGAATGCAAGGGGAGAAATCGTTCGAGTTGAGTTGTTTCGACTTGGTTCGAGTGGAGTCGAATTTCATCCAAACAAAACCAAAACATCTCGAACTACCATAATATGCACACGGCAGACGAGACAACCCGAAGGAACATACCGCAGCGGCATTCGTCGGGAGTGGTAGGTTCCGTGTACTTGGAACGGAAACAGATTTTGGGCTTGGAATCGCAGCACGGCATGGTTGGTCGGTTGGTCGGTTGGTTGCGGTACAGTATGTTCGGTGCGATGTATTCTTGGAGATTATTCAAAGTATTAGTTTATTCGTACGGTATATATAATGTGCTGTGGTTTTTGTGGCGTCGTGTGTGTGTGTGTGTGTGTGTGTGTGTGTGGATTGTGTCAGTGTGTGTTGTGTTGTGTGGATTGTGTTTTGTGTTTTGAGATACTGATTTGAGACACTCAGCGGTGCGTGCACGCAATCGTTTCTTAAGATTACTATCGTCCTACCGTACGGTATCGGTACAATACTGTAATTTAAGTTTATCTGTCATTTTAGTATCACCGACGAAAACTCGAACTGGATCAATCAATCCATTCACTTTCCAGTGTTTTCCATGTACCGGTAGATACCGTACGGTAAGATCTTACCGGTATAGTACCGTACAGTAACGCGTGGCGTTAGAATTTGGGGATTGGTTCATGTGCCTACCGTACCGTAGCAACCGTCCCCTACTATACTTGTATTGGAGATTCGCAAGATCACTATTGTACTAACAATTGTGCGTTCGCTCTGTACGTGTCTAGCTCGCCAGAAACAACTTCGAATGCATCTAATTCCTTTGTTCGAACGGAAACGTCGTTTAGTTCCGAACGATGATTTGGATCACGCACGATAGAACCCTAACTAAATAACAATAATAATGATTTATTTTTAAGGGTACACACAGCTGTAAGTGACATCACACGAATGAATGAATGAACCGAATCTATCAGTCAATCAATCATCGGCAACGGGTATAGTATGTACCGTACGTATGGCATCGTTGTGTGGGGAACCGGGAATACGAATTCAAAAAATAATACGAATACCTACCTACGAATACGAATACGACCTGCTACCGTAGCGTAATTACTAGAACTAATTACAAGTACCGATGCGGTACGAGTACGAGTTTAGGTGCGAATGACGATGAGACCAAGTAGGCCCATGTAGAATTTGTACCAAGGCAAAATGTTCAACATAACACTCATGATTAAAATTGGTCTCATGACTGATTCTGCACCTCTTTCGAATCGAAATTTCGAACGAAATGGTTCGAAATCTCCGAGACGATTTTTTTGCACCTCTATTGCAGAAAAACTCGAAACTCCTCTCACTTCTTTCCTTCCTAATCCATCTAATTGCAACTGAATAACAAACAAATAACAGATACTAAATTAACTAATTCAATTGCACCACAATGGGGGGGGGGATCGTTGCCATCGTCGCCGTCGTCGTCGTTGAAGGGGCGAAAGAACAAGAAGAAAGGGCAAAAAACGACGACGACAACGACGACGACGATGGCAACGACGCCCCATTACACTGCTCTAAGCTCCAAATCGCGCGTTGGTTCCTGCTCCACCACCCTTGTTGCTTGCATCCGTTTAATGTATTCAATCTTCCCATCATCCAGGGCTGCTATCTCCAGCATCTCTGGAGTCACCTCCTGAATTGTTTGAACACACTTCTCTAATTTCTCTGCCATAGCCTTCCCCAATTCTGTTTCTTTCATTTTGATCTCTTCTTTCTCCAGCCGCTCCAATTCAGCGCCATCGCGCTCCTCACTCCACTCCACCGCGCCCACCGGCGGATCATCCTTGGCTTTAACTAGAGCAGCAACAACATGTTCTTTTTTCATTCCAGCAGCAACCTTCTTTCCAATCTTCCATTCATACACTACCTTCAATGCTTGCAATCCTAGCCTAGCGAATTCACCCCCACACTTTGCAACTAAGGCCTCAGCTGCTCCCTTCTTTGTTGCAAAAGCAGCGGCGCGCGCCTTTCTAGTCTTCAGTATGGTGATTTTGTTCAAGGGTTCCTTCAATACCTTCGCTTTCCAAACGTCGTATGAGTTAGTCACGAATCCGCCCGTGATTCGAAATTTCTGTCCTGCTGTCCTTGCCGTTGCAATTTTCAATATTCGTTCCTTCGAACCCGGTTTAGTAGACGCAATCTTGTCTTTCTCGTTGTTTCGTGGTGCCTTTGCAGCAAATGCTTCGCCTTTCAAACCGTAGTCTGTGAGGTATTTTACTGCGTTGCTGTTGGAAAGTTCAAGGTCAAGCAATTTTGCCGTCGTTGGATCCGCTGTAAGGTCTACAGAACCATTTGGTAGCATTGTTACTGCATGAGCTACATTGCGATTCCCTAGACAATTTCGTGTGAAAGGGACAATACCGATGTGGCGCCAGATAGCCTTTGATTTTTCCACAGAAAATGCATTGTGAAACGCGGTGTCCAAAGTGACGTCCTCCGTCTCGCGTCCTCCAAATACAAACCGTGGAACATCATCTGATCGCATTGTGAGCTCCCTTGCACGCCGTGACTTGTTCAGTATCTTCTTGTTTTCGCGAAACATAGTTTTAAACGGTCCGTAGTTTTGGTCTGTTGGTTGCCAAATATGTGTTGTATTCGGAACTCCAGTAAGTAGGTAGAGGCCTTCAGGGGCTGTAATAATTTGCAACTCATCGTCTTCCCGTCCTGGACCCGAATCAACCAACATCACTACTCGCTTTCCAGGTACGGGTGCCAGATCCGGAAATAATGGCATGTATGCATCCTTCACTACCTTCGTAAACTCAGTACCATCCATCCCCGCACTAGCATTACAATTCACTGTACTCCACCGCTCGGTTGGTTTGTTGAACCCCCATGTTCCAATTACCGAATTATGTTCGAGCTCTTCCAAAAACGAATCCTGAATCCGCTTGTTTGAATCATCTTTAGCCATACTTTTCAACTGAAAATGGGGGGGGATGGGATCTCCAGAAGCGCAACTACCACAGAGGAGTGTTATGCGGTGACTGCTTTTGTTTCCATGACTCGCGCCAACGGGAAGCTGCTTGTCACTTGGTCCGTACTGCGTAACCGGGCGTCCACCAGAGTTGCTCGTGGTTGTATCGAGTGACAGGCCCGTTTCGTCCACGTTGATTATCCGTCGAAGTTGTTCGGGGGGGAAATAGAGCTCTCCTTCATGTCCTGCAGCCATCTCCTCTGCCGTTGGCAACCATGCAAAGCCCATTTCGAGAAAAAAAAATTTCAAAGTATTAAACCATTCATTTAAATTTTTACGAGTTGCATACGTGGCACGTCGCTCCTCCATCTGTGAATTCTGGTTAGAAACTTCCACCTCATCTGCAAACTTATGTTGCAAACGCTTGAATAAGGAGACAGGGTCAGTCAGGGGCGCCGGAGTAACACCGTTCGTGATGCACAATGTCAACTTGTGAATGATCATCTGACGGTCCGGTTTATCTTTCATGCGAGCCGCGCTCAAGGAAACAAAAGTTGAAATCGCCTCGCCAAGCGCATCCTCCACCAATTCCGGAAGCACTGGTCTCCTCCCCAACCGTGGCGGACCTGTCAGGCCGTCGCGGACGCGATTCCTCAAAGTGTTAGGGTTAATGGACGTACCGTATGTTTCGTTCACGACATCACAGATAACAGTAGCAGGAACACGTTTGACTCCATTGGGTAGTTTCAACTGCTTCACCCACCTTCCCTCTGCTTCCTTCCAAGCATGATGAATTCGATCCTTCATAGCTTTCTCATTTGCCTTATCACATTGGACTTGGTGAGGAGTCTTCCTTGTTTTTTTCAAATCCAATGGAGGGGGCTCAATTTTTTTTTTTGGATGGAGGAGGGGAGTTTTCCTTTTCCAAAAACGCTGTTGTACTCGCTGCTGTACTTGCTGCTGTACTCGCTGCTGTAGTACTCGCTGCTGGCGCTGCTCCTGTTGCCGTCGTCGTCGTCGTCGACGATGTGCTTCCATTGGTGTTGTTTGAGGCTGTATGGGCTCTTTTGTTGTTGTTGTTGTTGTTGTTGTTGTTCTGTTTTGGGGTGGGGGGATCCAACAGTCCACTTGGATTGGTTACAGTCGAAACGCTGGTACCATTCGATCCACCACCAACAACAGCAGGGGGTGGTGGCGGCGGCGGTGGCGGTGGGTGGACAGCCTTCTGGTTTTGTTGTTCTTCCAAGAGTTTTTCCCTCTTCTGCAATACTCTCTTCTGTAGGGAGCGATTCTTGCTCTCTTCCTTTGTAAATCCCGCAATTAACATAGCAGTCGCTGTGGTGATAGTACCAGTGTGGGAATGGTTTAGAATAACAGCCGCGTTATTTGTTAACTTGCAAGGGGGAAGGGCGGCGCCTCTTGCCACAGCTCCAACTGTGTGTGTTGTTGTTGCTGCTGTAGGGGGAGTTTTTTTGCGCTGGGGGGGGGTGTTGTTGCTGGAGTTGTTTTTTTCAAAACGACCGGAAGGATCGATCTGCAACTTGGGGGGCATCTTCTACTTGATAAGTATCGATTTACCCTGTAGTGGGGCTTGCTTGTTGTTAGCGCGAGCAGAGGGATCCTTGTTGCTGCTATGGGGGGATTTTCGACGTTGTTTTTTGGGCCCTTGGGGGTGTCAGTGTGGCTGTGGCTGTTTTTTTTAAATCGACTGGTCGGATTGAGCCCCAACTTGGGGGTCTTCTTGTACTTGATAAGTATCGATTTACCCTGTAGTGGGGTTGTCTTGTTGTTGGCGCGAGCAGAGGGATCCTTGTTGCTGCTATGGGAGGATTTTGGGAGTTTTTGCAGTTTTTTGCCCTGCCTCGTTGATCCGTTGTTGCTGTTGTTCCACCTGATTTCTCCTATACCACTCGGCCAATCGATTCGAAACTTGCAGGTCTTGTTGATCTTGGTGTGAGGAAGGGATTCCCAAGTAGCGGGCGCCTCTGATGCTATGGTTAAGGAATGGGTTGGCTGAGACCACTTGGTATTCTGAATGGGTGTGGTAATGGAGTGTTTCATAATTTTCATGATTTTCTTGACCGGAAGAATCATAAAGTTCGAAGGGGTTCCGGCGCGCGCAACCCCTGCAAATTGGGTATCTATGGAGAGCTCTTGCCCTTGCCAATTCTGGCGCGGTGATTACTTTGGTCAAGAAGTTCCAGGTGGAGAGTAAGATCAAGAAGACTAACAGGACCCAAATTGATGGGTGTAGGAGGGGTTCGTAAAAAAAAGCTGTCTCAAAATGGTCACCCTACTTAACACCTATACTCGTACCGTATGGTATGGAATACGAGCAAGATTCGCAAGATCAAGGTAAGGCGGACATACGGTAGTACATACAAATTAAAAGCAAGATTTCGATAATAATATTCTTATTGCTAGTGTGAGCAAAACATCTCGGTGGATCGTTGCAGTAAGCAAAAGGATAGAACTACTGTACTTCGTAATCCAAAGTTTGCGATGATTCCGGGAATACGAGCTGCTACTAGTAGCGTATGGCATATCGATGTGGTACGGTATGGAATAAGATACGAGCAAGATCAAGGGACATTAATATAAAAGGCAAGATTACTATATTATTATTTCTTGTTTTCGTACTGTATTATTATTACTTCGTATTATTATTATGAGTGTGAACAAAAATGTTCGAGTGGATCGGTGCATCAAGCAAAAGAACTACAGTACAAGTAATTCGTATTGGTTTGCGATGATGATTCCGTCGTTGCGAACCTTTCGAACGATTGCTGTATTACGTTTGCGTTTGCGTTTGCGTGTATGTGTATTTGTATGTGTACACGAGATGATTGAAGCAGAACAAGTGAACGAATCAGTATTTCTGCGTGCGGATTGCTCGGGCATAATAGTATAGTATAGTATAGTATGAGAATGCTAGTACGGCACGGCACGACACGGCACGGCACGCTACAGCCAAGCTACACCCGCCGTTCCCGGAGGAGCTTCATGACCCCGTTGCAGTGTGCCATGCCCAGGACGGCCACCACCACTTTTTCGCCGCTGTCGTCGTTTTTGTCTTTGTCGTTGCGATTCGCCCGGAGTGTCTCTGGTTCGCACCCGGGAACGTACACAATGCCCGGTTCGGGTTCGGGTTCGGATTCGGTTTTGGCTTCGAGTTTGGTACCGGGTTCGCGTTTGCTTTTGCTTTCGATGGCGGACGACGACGACGACGGCGGCGGCGGCGCAAACGCGAACGCGAACCATCGCTTGAACCAGGACCGGGAAGAGGCGGAGGAGGACAACGATGACGATGATGCGCCAACAATACGGTTTCCTTCCGCTTCCGCTTCCGCTTTTATTACCCTGCACTGGTCCAGCACGCTCCTGGCCAGTATCTCGTTGCGGTCCGCCAGCAGCGGTTTCAACAACAGGCGGGCAAAGACGACGGTTTCGACAAAGGCCACCCCGAGCGAGAGGACGTAGTCCGTCCACGGGTAGTCCGTCTGGGGATGCGTCGCAAACGCAAACGCAAACGCCGACAGCAGAGCGTCCGGGTTGGTGAGGTCGAACGTGTAGTATTCCGCACCGCTCCCGTACTGGTACTGCTGGTACTGGTAGACGTTGAGGGCGGCAATCAGGGCAAAAAAGGTCCCGACCGGAACCGGGTCCTTGACGAGAAAGGAGAGGGGATACTTGACCAGGCTGACCGGGAGGGAGAGAAGGAGGCGGGGATCGAAAAAGGCCACCGCGTTGAGGTACGCCGGTTGGTCGGTGTTAGCTGCTGCATCTACCGTGTCAGAGTCTGTGTCAGAGTCCGTGTCAGAGTCCGTGACGGTGACAGCAACGGCATCATTGTCCGTGTCTTTCTTGCTGTTCCGCCGAAACCCCCCGATCGGAATGGTCTTGTCCCAGTTGGCGGCAATCTCGTCCCTCGATCGCTTCCAGCCGTCGGGTCCCCCCCACAACAAATCCGAGGCCGTCTCCCCGAGGGAGGCTTTCAGGGCGTCGATGGTGACGTTGATTCGCTGGTCGCCCAGGACCGTCGGCCTCTCGTACGAGGTGGCCACCTCCCAGGCGGCGCGCATCTCGTTGCCCAGAAAGTCCTTGTCGTTCGACACAGCCACCTGCAGTGATGCTGATGCTGATGCTGATGCTGATGGTGTGGCTGTCAGCTGTTGCTGCTGCTGCTGCTGCTGTTGTTGTTGTTGTTGTTTCTGCTGCTTCTTTTGGAGCAGTTCTTGCGTCTTGTTCCAGCGAATGTCACAGGATTCGATGATGACCGATCCCAGTTTCTTTTCGTCTCCGAGTTTCCGGATCGTTCGTTCCACCAATCGGATCGAGGCCGGGTTGTAGTGCATCGATCCGATCAGCAACACCGTCACGTTGGTGGTCGGTTCGCGAAACTCGAGGACCTGCCGATCGTTTGGGAACCACGATGTCAAGAGCGAAGACGAAGACGAAGACGACGAGGAGGAAGAAGAAGAAGATGCGGTGTTGTCATTGGTGGAAACAATGGACAACGACGGCGACGACGACGGCGACGACGACGACGACGACAACGGTTCGGGTGATTCTGCTTGGTCGTTGAGGTACTTCAGGGGTGGCGGTATCTGCCTCTGCCTCTGCATCTGCATCCATCTCTGTATCATGTTGCTGGTTCGAATGGTCGTCGTCGTCGTCGTCGTCGTCGTCTTGGCACCGGGACGAAAGCACAAACACGCCGAGACCAGCCACGCCGACCACAGGAGGGCCGAAACAGAAGCAGAAGCAGAACCGAACACGGCTCGCTGCCGGCTGCCACTGTTTTGGCCATTGTTTCTGCTTCTGCTTCTACCAACGGAAATCGTTGCGGAGCCTGCCATGGTGGGTGTAATTGGTTGGTTGGTGTGTGTGTGTGTGTGTGTGTGTGTGTTTTAGTTTTGGTTTTGGTTTCGCGTTGTCGCGTCTCGTTTAATGCGTTTGTTGCGTTGTGTATCGTAGCGGTTGTGGCTTTATTGCGGATTGACTCAACGAATTAAATTATGTACTGCTTCGGACCAAGCACACACCCTAGAGAATGGAACAATGACGGCCTCCGACGGAATACTTGTACCGGTAGATCAGAAGATATTATTGTTGTTAATACGCATACTTTACTCGTACGGTAAATAGTTACATATTCTGTACTCGTACAAGTATTACCGTTATCTTACAAGTAGTCAGCGTGGATAAAAGGAAAAGGAAAAAGAAAAAGAAAAAACGCGACGTCGAAAGTTCTGGACCGGGCGGGAATCGAAGGTGATCGATTTACTGCATCATAAGTGCACCGTTCTCGTACGGCACGAGTAAGTTACTCGAAAGGACCGTACGAGTACATACTTGTACTCGTATTGCTCTGTTATCTGATTCGGTACCGGTACAATCTGTTATCTTATTCGGTACTATCGTACTACCGGTACGAGTACGTACTTCGTACACCGTAGTCAATAAGGTACTAGAGGTAAGATTACGGTATGTAATTAGTAAGATTATTTAAGCTTTACCGTAGTCCCCGAGTACGACCGATTTTCCATGTAATTTGACCAAATGGATTACTAAATTATTACACCAAAACTTGAGGAGCTCCTACTAAGAAACATTAGTCAATTTTTAATCAATTCATTAGCACCTCACCGGATTATACCAGCAGGCCCTAAAAAAAAGTAATCCAATGTTGTAATCCACCGAGCTCGGTACTAAGACAGTAGAAGTCAACGCTTCTCATCTACTTAAGAGCTCGCTAGTAAAACAAGTAATCCAATTTTGTAATCCAGCAAGCTCGGTACTAAGACAGTAGAAATGATCGTTGAGCTTTTCTGGACAGTTTCAACCCAGATTACAGATTCTTCTTTTGGTTGGAGACACTCACATTTCAGTTGAAAATCGAGTTTTTCTGACAAGCAGCTATCCTCAACAACAACAACAACAACAACACCTTTACTCCTTGACAGATTGAATAATAGATCAATGAATATACCTCCTAGTAGTACTAACTCTGAAGTCGGCAGCAATCGATCGTTTGCAGATATGGCCGAGAAGTATAAATGGGACTTTACGCTGCCGTCCCAAAGGAGCCGGGGGGCGCTGACCCAGGAAGCAGCTCTTGGATTACTTGATATGATCAAACCTGAGGACCAGAAAGCACAGATGACAGCCCGAATGGAGGTTGCAATGAGGAGAGTAGGTTGTGAATTAATTATGGATGGAGACAAGGAACTTCCACTTGTAATAGATGAAGCAGCGGCCGGCAACAACAATGACGACAACAACAATGACAACGACAACATGATAGAAGAAATAACAGAAGAAATAATGACAGAACAACCAACAGCAGCAGCAGCAGCAGCAACAGCAGCAACAACCAACAACAAAACAATCGATCTTGTACTCGATGAGCCACCAACTAGACCAGCAAGAGTATCCATTGAGCCATCTAGATCGATACTTTGAAACCCATATAGAAGAAGAGGAAGAAAAGAAGCACAAACAAGAACAACAACAACGACAGAACAACCAACAGCAACAGCAACAGCAACAGCAACAACCGACAACTTTGACATGACCACTAGTGCCCAAGAGTATATAGAGAAGATCTTCAACAATGCAAATCACTTCAACACCTTTGGGGAGAAGGGGGAAGAGTACGCATTGGCTGAAACGATCACCAGAAAGTATTCAAAAATGAAGAACAGCACACACAACCGATTCCATAAAATTGTTCAAGATGCAACAGATCCTACAACAAATAACCCAGGAGATGCAGTACTACATGAGATGATCACTAAAGAAGTAAGGATGAAGAACCATCTAGAGGTGGATTATCTCTTTTACTACAACATAAGCAGTCCACCGAACATGCACAAGAGGACTACCCTAGATCAAGCATTGAAAATCTGGACAACAAGAATTGCCAACGACAAGGATGGTAAGCCATTGAATACTACTACTCATGGAGTGTATGTTCGGCAACTATTCTCGGCCTTTCATGCTAGGGATGTTCATTTTGCTGCGGCTGATTTCAATTTTCAAGGGGAATTCAAAGGGGTATTGCAGAAAGATTGGAACAATAAAAGGGAAGCAGATCCAATGATTGGAACTAAGAGAACCAAGGCCGAGTTCAATGAGTTTGTTGATGAGAAGTTTGTCAAGGTTGTAACTGATGGTATCTACAAGCCATTCAATGACATGCATGATCTGCTCAAGCTACTAACTATGGAACTTGGTCAGCAATTCTGAATAAGGGGAGGATCGGAGCTAATCTCTCTCTTGTGGGCATGGATTAGGTTGGGTTCTTTTGGATGGGGACACATGAAAGGTCCTCTCAAGTATGCTATTGTTGCACCGGGAGGTGGATTCGACAAAGCACACAAACTATCACTCGACAATCCGCTAGTGACTAAGCAATTCCTGATGGTTGTTGAGGATACAAGCAACCCATTTTGTGTAATCAAGTTGATCTCCTTCTACAGAGAAAGATGTAAACCGGATCAATCAAGATTCTTTTGTCATGTCAACAATGGTCGTAAGAAGGGATCTGTGTATTACTTCAAGCCAAGGAGTCCAGTGGGACAAGACAGTCTTAGAAAATGGGTGAAAGAGTTTGCAGAAGTAGCTGACTTCAAGGATTGGGAGAAGTACACACCACACGACAATCGACATGATCGTTGCTGTACTATCCTAGCTTCTGACTTGGTTGTTCCGGAGAAGGTTCGAATGAATCATCTAAGACACAAGAGCGCCAAGTTGTCTAACCCATACATTCACCAGAACTCTAAGTCACAGGCTGCTGTCCAGGGCGTCCTGAGTGCTAGTCTCCATGAACCAAAGAAAGAGGTGATTGTGTTAGACGGAAAAAATCTTCCGACACCAACACCGGTTTGCAACAACAAAAACCCAACACCTGCTCCTAGCAAAGTGACTGTCCACGTCGATACAATTGCAGAAGACAAAGAGAACACCTCAAACCCCCCAGCACCTCGACCGCAAGTCAGCCTGGGCCTCGAAAAACGCTCTCCCTCTAAAGATCTGTAGTAATTTCAGAAGCTACTTTGTCGGAATCACAACCAAAATCCGAATCGTTCTTCAATAACCCGGAAGGTGGATTGATGGTTACATTCAGAACGACTGGATGATTGCTAGGTGGATTGATGATTCCATTGGTAACAACTGGATGGTTGCTGTTTCGTGCAAGAATCTTACGAATCTCTTGTCGGTGTTGAGCAATCTTTTGCTTGTGATAAACAATCATTTGCTTGTGTTCTCGTTTGAGTTGGGCTGGGTGTTCTCGTTTGACTTCGGCTAGAAGATCCTGAAGAAGCTGTGGTTGTTGTTTCGAAATTCCCTCAATGGTTTGTTCGATCGTTATTTGGAAGATTAGGATTAGTAGGATTAGTAGAGTAGATTGTCTATTGGAAGATTAGTTTGTAGTAACCCATAACACGTTGGTTTGGGTTTTGCAGCTCTGAAAGAAAATGAAATAATGAATTATAATGAAGTAATGAAGAATTACTAGTGAAAATAATGTATTACTAGTAACTAGTACTAGTAATAACACATGCAAAATTACAAAGTTGGTTTTACGGGTACATGAAAGTCGGAATCAACTAGATGGTAATCAACAACGCACCAGCCCACGATTCACATTTTGATTCCCATTTCCGTGTACCGTATGGAAGAACTGACGCGCCGGCCAATGATTCCCATTTCGATTTCCATTTCCATGTATGAAAGAACTGTTGGGATTGACCCGTCCTGCGCTGTGTATTATCCCTCTTGAGAAGTTGACTGTACTGTGCACTACTAAACATATTGTACGAGGAATGTTGCAATCATCACTAAGTAGCAATGCATTTACTGTCAGTACAGGCCATTTTTGCAATCGAAGTATGGTAGTAAGGAAATCTACCGTACAAGAAAACACATCACACACACAAAAAATACATTTAATTTTTTCCTTTCGACGATTCATCTTTTCAGCCTCTGTCCTTTCAACCCATTCTACTGATATTTTCCTTCAAACAACTCAGCAACATCATGCCTCCTGTTATCAAAACCCCTCTTCTATTCTACTGATGTGGTTGCTGGGATAAGAAAGGCAAAAAATCCAAGAATTTTGTAGGATATAAATCCATTTCAAATGGTAACTTGAAATACGTCTCCACCGCCCTAAGAAAACATCTCTGGCATAGAGGCATGTGCCGCGCCATTTACCATAGTCAGGGTCTAATTAAGCAAAAGATCTATAACTTCTCCACCTCTATCAAAGTGCAGCCTACCTTGCCGTCTGTTCAACACTCTCCGTCAGATTTTGGGATGACTATGACACAAAACGGTCCATCTGTTCCCCCTTCCCATCTCTCCCACCACACCGTCACAAGTCAATCAGCCACGGGTCTTTATTCTATTCTAAACAGACAGATTGTACATGGTGTCTTTTTACCGCCAATGGATAGAAACGCCATTGAATCTTACATGGCTGTTTCTGCTGCTCAAGATGAAGATACATTCCTGCTGAATAATGATACCGACAATGCCGATGATGAGGATGACAATGACGATGACGTAAATGAAAATAACGACAACAATTCTACAGACAACATAGATTGTGGAGTCAACAAAGAAGATCACACTAATGGTTTTGATGTTAACGTCGATATTGCTCAGCAAGCCCCTCCACCACCATCTTTGCATGAAATCATCAATTTGAATGAAAGAGAGGAGGCATTTCAAAGCCACACAAAACTACCACTGCCCCATCATCTTCTTGCAGAATTGGAACTCATGAATTTAATGGCCAGGCATAAATTGCCACTGAACACATTCAAATCAATTTTCCAGTGGGCAAAGAAAAGTCAAATCAGAACGGGTTTTGATTTTTGCGATGCCAAAATTAGATCTTGGAAAGCAATTTTTGACAATCTCCAATCCAATCTGGGTCTCTCCGATATGAAATTTCATCCTCATATACTGAATTGGTTACCTGACAATAAATCCACTCAGGTGTATGTCTGTTCTTTTAAGGATGCCATTTATTGTCTACTTTCTGACCAGCAGCTAATGAGAGAAGAAAACCTCTCTTTTCCCGACTATTCCACCCCTCTATCTCCCGACAATAATCCTGAGTTGAATCCTCGTTCTGTAATCTCAGAATTGCATCACGGCTCGTGGTGGAAATCTTCTTGGAAAGAAATTTGCAATCCCAATTCGCAAGAAATTCTTGTTCCTATTATATTTTACATGGATGGCATATCTTTGGATGCACACGGATGTCTGACGTTAACACCATTGAACATGACACTTGGTATCTTTAATGTGGAGACCCACGCTTGACCTGAAGCATGGACAACTATTTACTTCCATCCCAACCCAGAATGGGAGTCAACCAGACACTCTCGGCCTGCCACTTTGAAGGAAAAAATTCAGAATCTTCACAATGGGTTGTAAGTTGTGCTTCGTTCCTTCAAAGCCCCGTGTAACAAAGACGGTGGTATCAAATGGAATTATCTTCCGTACGCAAATCAACAGTGGAAGGTAAAAATGAAATTTGCCATTGCCTATGTTATTGGCGACACAGAACTTCATGATAAATTGTGTGGAAAATACGGTTCCTTCAATAAGGGTGTCATGGGGATGTGCTGTCACTGCAACTGTTATTCTCCGAACATAAACATTCCTTCTGTTCAACCTGCAACAAAGAATTGGTCGCCTGTCGATTTCCATTGTTTTCCCGGCACAGATCTAAACGATATCAATAAGAACTTCAAAAATAACTCTCATCACAACATAAGGAATGTATTTCATGATTTATGCTTTGGTACGAATCAGAACAACATTCATTTTGCAACTCCCGGTGAATGTTTGCACATGCACCAGTTTGGCACTGCCAAACGGGCGGTCAAGTCAATTGAATTTTTGCTCCGCAGAAGTGTTCCATGTGTTTATGCCCCCAATTTGAAGCACGGCGTGGCTGTTGCTAACAGTATTGGTCATTTAGCACAAAGGTACGGTGGTTTCTTATCACGCCAGTCTGATAGAGATTTTCCTCGCACCAAATTTGGGACTCAGCTTCTATCAACCATGAAGAAAGAAGGGCATGATTTCTCTGGAATGCTTATTTCTCTTCTGATTGCTATGGTTTTCAAACATGGATCTGACATTATTGGTGACCATCGTTTTGTAAAGAAACAGATAGAGGTAATTCAGCTCATTCTATCAATGGAAGAATTCCTTAAACACGGTTGGATGAAAAATGCTTCCTTAAAGAATCTCCCAAAAACAATTGTGCACTTTATCAATTGTATAAACTCAACATGTCACAGGAAAGGGATGGGAACAAAACTAATCAAGAATCACCTGTACTTTCACCTACCAGATTATATCTCTTTATGGGGTAGCCCCGCAGGCTGGGATAGTGCTCCTAATGAATCTCACCATAAAACTGAGATTAAAGCTTCTTCCAAGAACACGCAAGGTAATGCTGCATCACTAATCAATCAAACTGCCAATCGAAAGTCCAAGAAAATGATGCTAAGCCAGGCAACATATCACTACAACTTGAATCCGCCTGATCCTCCTCCAATTGAATGTCCTGATGGTGGTGGTTCTCATTTTCAAATAATGAGAACCAAGAATGGGGAATCAAGAATGAAGTGGCTTTGTTCTAGCAACAAAACCAAACCATTTTTTCCTTCTGACATACTTGACTTTGTTTGTGATTCTGTGCTACCTTTATTGGAGAATCCTTTGCACATTTGTGGAGTTACAGAACACAATCGTTATGATGTTGCTTGTGGTTCTAATTTTATATTTCGCTCGCACCCTTCATATAGATCGGACAGTTCTCTGCTGAACTCCGTATGGATGGATTGGTGTTTGATGAAATTGGACTTTGATTTGAATAACAATCCAAAGCTCATACCGTGCCATCTGCTATGCTTTTTAACTGTACAGAGTTTGAAGCAGCCATACAGTAGTATTGGTGGGTATCCGATTGATACAAACGCAATGTATGCCATTGCTCATCAGTTTCAAGATGAGCCAAAGAAAATAGCTTCTGAATTTGTCAAACGTGGGCGCCTGATGAATTCTCTCTACCTATTTCATGTCGACACTATCCATTCTGAGCTGGCAGTTGTTCCAGAGCGAGGAAAAGACGGCTGCATAACCAATTGTGATGGGCTCGTGATATCCAATCATATCCCGTGGCTTGATTTCTTTGAAAGCAAAAATGCTGCTACACCACCGTCTTACAAATGTTTGTACAAAACATGCACCCTACAGAACGACATCCAGTTGGAACTGTTTGAGATGGCATTGAATGATAACGAATCCAGTGATTATCTATCCAGTTCAGAGAGCGATAGTTCTGACAGCAGTTCCGATTGAGTAGCGAGGGTGAATGTAACAGCTAACTTTAAATTATTGTTTAATATTATTATAGAGGCTTAGCTCTAAGCACAGTTTTGTGAGATACATAGGTGCTCATAATATAACACCCTTTGAATTTGGGATTCAAACAGCGATGTAATACTAATGGATTGAACAATAGAGTATCGCCCGACCTCAATGGAACTTTCACTCCATAGGTGGGGAACACAAAGTAATAAATCACCTCATCAGCAGACACTTCCGCTGGAGCAATGACAGTGAGTCTAGTATAATACATGTCATCATCTACATGGCATCAAGAATGGTAATTGCGACCAATCGAAAAAGCTAATGCCTGCTGCCCAATGGTATTTAGCTTTGTACGAGACAAAATCTGAGACAACACATCCATTTCCTCCTCAACAAATGGTTCCACGTCAATTAAAATATGCTTCACAATTTCAACTGTTGTCTCTTCAAGCTCTAGTTTCATGCTGGGTTTGACATGACTTTTGAATACATACACACCATTATTGGAATACAATCTTTCTGATCAAATTCCAATGATAGCATAATCATCATTGATACTGTCACCTTTCTGACCTCTCGGCACTGTCGGTTTTGCTCCAACAATAGCAGGAGCAAATTCTCTCAACACTTGGATATTATTCTTGCAAGCCAGGTGTCGTTCCGCAAAATTTTGTGAAACTTTGAATCATCAAACGCAACAATATGCTTATCTTTTGTACTATCCAACGTCTCAAAATTGTCGATGGACAGCGCCTGTTCTGGTTGATACTTCTTCTTTCCTCCTATTTTGCCACCCCAATTTGTTTCCATGTATTTACCTTCCACCACAGTTGTTCGGTATTTGTTTTTAGCGCTATTGTACGGACACCATTTTTGCAAGTTGAACGCCTATTCCCTTTCTTCTTCATCGGTTTTATCAGAGACAACTTTGTAAAAGTTTCATGGCACGTTGACAATGGTGCAGCAACCTTAAGAAAATTTGAAGACATTTTCCGTTGACTTCTATATTGCTGTTGTCTCTTTGCTCTTTGTTTTTTGGCTCTTGCTGCAATTTTCTCTGGTGATCTTTTGAATCCCATTGCACCGGGTGCTATTGTTGTTTGACAATCGGCGACATGCATGTTGGCGTTGCCGGACGCCAAGCCGCCGCAGGGAAGATAGGACGTGTCGTCGATGGGCGTGAGTGTTGAATTGACACTCTATCGTCACTTTGCTAAAGACAAATGTGTAGACAATGGGGCTTCTCAATTGTATTACTTTATTATATTGTTTTGAAATGGTTAAAATCAAGAAAAGTGAGTTGATCTGAAATCTGTCTTTTCTCACTGAGGTTTTCTCCTCTTCGTGTGATGTCAATAAATTTTCGGTCCTGGATATTTGTTTGATCATCTTGCTTCTCGCTACATTTTGAATCGTATTTACGTCTGTCATTCGTATCGTATTTACGTCTGTCATTCGTACGAGTATCGTCTGTCCAACACACTCCTGTGAATTGGCGACGTTCATGTATCTTGCATCGTTCTCGCCAAATCAAATTCCTCATTCAACTGACGACACTTTTCCAATATCTCATGGTATTTTGCCTTGTATTCTTCGAAATCTTCGGCCTTGATGCTGAGAATGGCATCTCTGAGCTTGTAGAACAAAGCTCCCTGCAATGGTTTGGTGAAGAAGTCAGTGATCATCTCCAGTGTTGGGCAATACTCTACCTTGTAGTGCTTCTTTTGGATCTGGTCTGTAATAAAGAAGTATCGGATAGATATATGCTTGCTGCCCTTTCCTGCTGAGAATCGTCCTGTTGTTTTCCAGTAACATGGCACTCTGATTATCCTGCATCAACATGTCTTCGTCAGCATTACCTGATTGCTCGATCCTGAAGAGACGATACCAGATGCATTTTGGTAGTTTATGCCCCATGGTGATCAATTCCGTCTCGGTTGAGCTCACTGTGTTCAGTTTGATCTTGCTTGATGAGCTCATAAGGGCTCCTGTACCTTCGGTCACGTACATACCCGCATGTCCCTTCATGTCCATGTGAGCTGCGTGCGACCCATCCATGTATATGCGAGTTCCTTTCCCGTCCGACCGGATGATTAAAGGCAAATGCGCAGTTCCCTGCAAGTATCTCATCATGTGCGACAGCTTCTTCCAGTCATGCTCATCTGGATGTTTCACCCTCGTACATAAGAAACCGCATGCCAGCTGGAGATCATTCCAAGTTCTCATGCTCAGATAGAGTGCTGTTGCAGTAAACGTGTGAAACACTTCAGCTCTCTGTTGGCTCAGTGGTTTTGCGTCCTTATCTCCTGTTTTGAAAAGGTACTCCGGCGCTGCTGTCGGTTTTGTTCCAATCATGTCTGGTGGCAGCTTGTCAATCAACTTCTTGATGTAGTCATACATAGTGATCATCACTTGTCCCTTGGTGGAGAAATCAATAGTCATGCCCAGGTATTCGTGCATTGGACCCCTTCTGATCGTCAGTGGATCAGTCTTCCCATAGATGGTATCAAGCTTCCTTAGAAACTCCGTTACTTGTTCTGGATCCTTGTGGCTGACTAGTCCGTCGTCCACGTGAAAAACCATCGTGAGTTGCGACCCATTGATTTCCTTATTCCACACACATGGATCGTATGGGTTCATGACAAGTCCCCATGATTCAAGGTGTCCTGTCAGCTTCTTGTATGCTAAAATGGCTGCGTTGAGTGTTCCGTATATTGCTTTCTTACATTGGACATATATGACGGGTTTCCCTCGCTCCTTTCTAAGATGTTTCTTCCACCTGTGCGGATCATATTCAACCAGGAGGAGCGCGAGTGGTCCCAATACCTTCAGATAAAGGAGTGTGTCCATATCGGTCTGTAGAAACTGAGCTGGCAAATCGAATGATGCCACATCTCGTTCCTCTAACGCAATGATGGCAAGGATGTACTTGATCGCTTCAATAACTGGAGTCGGCGATGAATTGTCTTGCTTCGTGGTCCATAGTCACTGTGGTCTCCCATCTGCGCATCCCCTGCTCTTCAGGCGTCCATCTCGTTTCACAAGCATAAACATGAGAATGGGTAAAGCACGGCGCTTCTGTTCTGTAGTCAGAGATTCCTGGTCCACTTCGCCAAAGCAGTCCCTGCTTACAAGGTTGTTGATTTCCTTCATGATTGATTGTTTTCCTTTATCGCCAAAAGTCTTCAGTCCTTCTTTGATGCTCATTTGAGTCATGACATAGTGATCGATAAGATCCTCCTTTCATTTCACCTCTGCAATGTATTCAAGCGCGCTGGTGAAATTTTGGTATTCACCCGGTGCTATTACCCGTCGGATTTTCTCCTGCATGAGGTCCGTGTCCAACACAGTGCATCTAGTTCCAATGGTGCTGTACACGTAATCGGGGTCACGCGTACTGACGACGTGCCGTCCACTCGCTGTCCTGTATCCGGTATCCATGCCAGACTCATCCTCATCATGGGGCATAGCATCCTGCATCAAAAGGGTCATGGTCATGTTGGGCATCACCTGTCACTCCTGTGGCTTGACCTGAGTCGGTAGACGCAACGGAGTTGTCGTCCTCCACTCCTGTGTTTTCGACATCATCCACTCCTGTGTTTTCGACATCATCCACTCCTGTGGATTCAACATCAGAGTTATCCGATTCACTGGACACTCCTGTGTTGTGATCGATGTCTTCGTGAGCAATGGCTTCGGTGTCCTCATTGCTGTCTGTGATACCGGTGTCCGTCATGACGACTGCGGAATCATCCTCAGCAAAATCATCCGTCACGAGTGGAATGTCAGGTTCATTGGTAGGAACATAGTTGTCATCGTCAATGGAGTCGTCATCAGAGTCAGTTGTTGGTGCATTGTCGTGCCGATCGCCGAAAGTGAGACCTGGTCTGCTTCTGCGCGACAATCGGTGGACACGTGTTATGGCCTCGGCTGGCATAGGAAGGATGTTGTAATCAGCTTTTGCACGGTCTAGGTACCTTCCCGTTAATAGACTGTAGAACCGTACACCCCCTTGGAGGTTGCCAGAGGGTCCAAGGGCGATAGCCCCCACTGTGCGAGAATTCATAGTGTTGTCTGTTCCCTCGTATGTCTGGGCGTATTCCCCAAAAATCACCTGAAAATGAAGGTTGTATGAGAGGGTTCTCCCTTCCACAATGGTCAAAGGGCTGAGCTCTTGAGATACCCCATCAGGCCACGGAAACACATTGATATAGAACACTGTACACTGTGCGAGTGCAATAATCATGCGCTTGGGAAGTTTGTTGAAAGGTAGCATTGCAAAGCTGGCCCGACATCTTTCTTTGATGACGCAAATAAAACGTTCAATTTCTGGCACATGTTCATCCCTGGAAACTACTGTTGATCCGCAATTCGAATCCACTGAAGTGTCCAGTGGCGAGACCGTCGAATGGTTTATCGAGTAATAGCACGGCAACATGAAAACCCCGAAGAGAATAGGACTTAATGACGGATACGATTGCCGCCTCAAGCTGTGGTAACTTCATGTTGGGTAATGCAGCCACTGTCCCATAGTGAATGTTACGGGATATGGTGACAAGCATTGGGATCCGATTGATATGCATGACGTCAATGGTCAGGATGATCTGTGAATAATGCTGCTCAATTGTCCTTGGTAGCGGCACGATATCGTTGATGTGCACGGCTTCCTTCTTTCTGTTCACTCTTTTTCCTTTGATTGCATAAACACTTGGGCCAAGTATTTTTGTTGTCAATCTGACGTCCTTCGCAACGAATGGACAATCCTTGATGACGTTCTTTTGTATCATGTGGATGAGTGTGGCATCGCTTGGGTGTGATGCAACGTGCTGGAATCTTCTGATTTCGTCTGCTCGCCTCACATCGCGATTGGCATATTGTTCCTTTGTCCCTTGAATGGTGACTATGCCGTCGTTGGCGAGGGAAAACGATGGATCAGCGCTTGTTGGTTGAGATTGTTTTGACTTTTGTGAGATAGTTGTGCCAAAAACTGTGTTAGTCTTTCCGCAGCCAAAATGACCTGAACAGTCTAGGTAATATAGGCCTCTGCCATCTGGAAGGAATCTGTGATGTGACCCTTCAGGTGTTTCGACACGGAAGGCTTTGTCTCTGATTCCGTTCTTGTTCGGACGTGTTGAGTAATCAATCTCAAAATTGTTGGTGTGTTGCAGTGCGTGAAAGGATAGTATGTTGGCTATTCCGTTTCGGTGTAGCCATACTGTTCCGACTCCGGGCAATTCCCCAATTTCGTCAATGGTGACTTGACCTGCATTGGTGTGCAGATCGAGGGTCTTGTCAGTCTTCCGGACGTTGACCAGAAACATTTCATTCCAGAAGATGTGGACCGTAGACTGATTGTCAATCAGAACCCAGAATGGGTCCAAGCGTCCCTGTTGTACCTGCTTCATGTTCAGGCAGTACCGTTGATTCCCTCTCATATCCTCTGTGTACACAGTGTTGTGCTGTATGAACTGATACGCATGGAAGTAGTCGTCTTGCTCTAATTCATCCTCGAAATCAAAGTCTCCTAGTGACACACATTCTGTCTCATCTTCGAAGTGGACATGTGTGGTTCCAGACTTCTTGGGTCTGTATGGTCGTGATTCCGACTCTGCCTCTATGGTGTCCCCATCAATGGTGGTAGACTGAGTACATTGTGGAGATATGTGGCCTTCTCGCCCACACTTGTAGCAGGTGATGGTTTTGTTTGTCGATATTTTATCGTGCTGCTCTCCGTTAGGTGCGCTAGCAGCTTGCACACCTAACGGAAATCCTTGGTGGGATTTTGAGTTGACTTGCTCTGATTGTCCTGTTGGAATGTATGAGCTGTCTTCGGCAAGTCTTGGTTGCTGTTGTTGTCTGTCCCATTGGTGGATTCTTTCTTATTCCCGCTTGTATTTCTTCTTTTGACTCATTCCTCTCTTTTCAGGCGTCTCGTAGTTTTGGAGAAGAGCATACGCTCCATCAATGGTGGCTGGAATGTGATTTGTTCCTTTGGTGTAGTCGTTGTTTAGAGATCTGCGACATTCCTCGAAGCGTTCACCGGATTGTTTTAAAAACATGATGGTGAAGAATTGGTCAGTGGTGTGGATCTTGATGTCCTTGACATATGCGACGTGTTCGGCGTTTGACTTGTTCCCGCCGTGCATAGCCAGACTTTGGTTTGTGAGGTAGTTCTCAATCATGGTCGTTGTTGGGTCGAAACCGCTGTGGAGTGCAGACTTGCATCGCTCAACAAAATGTTCGTAGTATTCAGACAGTGGCATGTTTCCGCCGTTAAGCGAAATGATGCTGTACAGGCTCGACACCACGGTTGTCGGCTCATGGTCGATAGTTGATGTCTTGTTGCAGATCTTGGTCACAATCTTGAATAGTTCGATGGCATCCTTGTTGGTCATAGCTGTCACATAATCGGGATCGGCCTTTACCTTGTTCCGAAGAGTGATTGTCAGTTGTCCCCAGATGAGTGCATAGCACGATGACAGGTTTCTGTTGACCAAGAACTTGGTTTCGTTGTACCGTTTCATGTCAAGCTTCCACTCTTCTTGCTTATAGAAATGTAGGGCTTCGAACACCTTCTTGTCTTCAATGGCATCTGGCTTGGTGATACCGATAAGTGTGAGTTTCCCAGTTTCGATGGAAGTTGCTTCGCTCATGGAGTACTTCTTTCCGATGTAATTGAGAAGCTTCTCTCTTGAGGTTAGCCACTTCGTGTTCATTCCTTTACCATAGTAAAAGATCTGGTCTTCGAGTCCTGTAGTGCCGCCTTGGAACTTCTTGGTGGTCGAGTTCTTGTTTTGGTTTTGGTTCTTGTTCTTTCCCCATGGGGTTTGCTTCTTGCTGGCGTCATTGTCGGGCTTCTTGTCCGAAATGGCCGATGGTACTTTGCTCGCCATGTTGGTATCAGTTCTTTTCTCACTCTATCTCCCTGATGAGTGTGTTGATATATATATTGCCTTTTCTTGATTTTATGTTGAATTGACACTCTATCGTCACTTTGCTAAAGACAAATGTGTAGACAATGGTGCTTCTCAATTGTATTACTTTATTATATTGTTTTGAAATGGTTAAAATCAAGAAAAGTGAGTTGATCTGAAATCTGTCTTTTCTCACTGAGGTTTTCTCCTCTTCGTGTGATGTCAATAAATTTTCGGTACTGGATATTTGTTTGATCATCTTGCTTCTCGCTACATTTTGAATCGTATTTATGTCTGTCATTCGTATCCTATTTACGTCTGTCATTCGTACGAGTATCGTCTGTCCAACATAGGGCGTCGACATTGTCTCCGATCGATGCTGTTGCTGTGGCCGCCGTTGTTGCTGCTGTTGCTGTGGCCGACATTGTTGCCGATTGTTGCTGTTGCTGTTGCTGCTGTGGCCGCTGTTGCCAACGTTGTCTCCCGATCGCTGCTGTTGCTGTAGCCAACATTGTTGTTGCTGTTGCCGACGATTTGACTGTTGCTGTTGCTGTGGACGACGTTGTTGCTGCTGTTGCTGTGGCCGTTATTGCCGACGTTGTTTTGTTGTGGACCCGGCGTTGTCGGCGAATAATTGAATTGTGTCAGATGGATGTGTCGGATCGATGTGTTGGATCGTAGTTGACAATTCGTTGCCGTATCCGATTCGTTAGCGGTTGTTGCTGTTGTTGCCGGTGTGACTGTTGTTGCGACCAATGCCGACGTTGGTGTTGTTGTTTGACGAGGACAACGACAAGGACGTCGCAAAGGACGACGACGACGACTGTGACGAGCGCCGGTGGAGGAGGAGACAAAGAATTGCCGTTGGAGGAGGAGGAGCGATTCGATGCCAACGATTCGTTGCCGTTGTTGCCTAGGGGTATTGCTGTTACTGTTGCTGTTGCTGTTGCTGTTGCTGTTGTTGCTGTTCATTTGTTGATTTCTTGCCGCCGTTGATTTGTGGATTCGTTGATTCATTGCCGTTGATTCATTGCCGTTGATTCGTTGACGGACGATTTGCTCGCTGCCGCTCGCTGCTGTTGCTGTTGCTGTTGCCGACGTTGGTGCCTACGTTGTTGCCGTTGTTTCAGAGTAGATCGGAGGGAGATTGGAAGGTGTTGCTCTTGCTGCTGTTGCTATTGTTGTTGTTGTTGCCAATGTTGCCGTGCCGTTGTTGCCGTTGTTGGAACGTTCATCGGAGTAGATGCTTGCCGACGATTGCTGTTGCTGTTGCCGACGATTGCGGTTGCCGGCAATTGCTGTCGCCGACAATTGTTGTTGCTGTTGCTGTTGTTGTTCAACAAGTAGTTGTTGCTTGTTGCTGCCGCTTGCTGCTACCGCTCGCTGATGTTGCTGTTGCTGTTGCTGTTGCCAACGTTGTTGCCGCCGGTTTGATTGTTGCTCTTGCTTTGCGGTCCTGATTGACGATCCTATTCACATATATGATAATTGAACAAAATGGGTGAGGAGTATCTATTGATGTAGTACATAGAGTAAATAATAACAACAGAATAATATAATAAATGTACATGCGGATCGATTCGTCATTATCACCAACCAGGAAAATTCGTCATTATCACCAACCAGGAAAATTCGCCGCACCTACAGGGAAGAAGACAATGCGCCTCAACGAAAGATTTGCCACACCAGGAAAGATCCGTTCTTCGGATCCTTTGTTCCGATCGGGTCCTATGAAAATAAGGAGAAAAACAGAAGGGAGGAAATACATTATCAGCAATGCCGGAGGCAGTATAATCATTGTCTATCTCTCTCACTTGTACCATTGCTTGTTCGGATTCGTTCTTGCTGCTGCCGTAGATTTGAAGAATTCTTTTTCCTACGTCACAAAAAACAGGGTCTTGTTCCAGTTGATATAGAGGCAAGGGATGCAGGTTCATTGATTTCAAGACGTATATGTTTGGGGGCCAATTCAAACAATATCTATCCAGCAATTCCCCTCTCGTCGAATGCTTTCTATTGTCATGCAGTACAAGGCTGTTATTTTGGACTGAAATATCTCAGAACGGATCGTTGTGCTACTAACACGTCACATGTGACGAAGAGGGTCGGATCCCACTTTCTCGGACGTAGTGTTGATTGCAAGAACCAACACTCTACTCAGACAAGTTGGATGTAAGATTATGAAGCGAAATGAGTCTTTTTTTTGTTGCGAGGTAGAAAAAAAAGTTACACTGTAGTATGTGTGTGTCGCGAGGTAGAAAAAAAAATACTTTTCGCTGTGTGTGTGTGTGTGTGTGTGTGTGTTCGAAAAAAATAATCGATACTTAACCTGTGAGATCTAATGCTGTAAATATAGAACAATGAAGAATGATTTGATTTTCTTAATTAAGTTGAGAACGTTAAGTATATTTTATCGCGCAGTTGCGCGCGCGTTGCGCGCAGTTTGAATATAGAATAATAAAGAATACAATTGCGTGACGCGCGCAATATAGCCCTTATTTTTTATTTAACGTTCTCAACTTGTGATACAGTGAGATGTTTCATGTACCGGTGGTACGTAAAACATGCGTGACGGTGATTTTACTGGTAATGAATTTGCGTAGACATCTACAGCAGTAGCTTTCTACACAATTTTCGTACTAGATTATTTCTGGTAACTTATTTGAGTAGCATTCTACAGCAGTCTGGTAACAAATTTGCGTAGAAATCTAAAGCAGTAGCTTTCTACACCATTTTTGTACTAGATAATTTCTTGTAACGCATTTGCGTAGTATTCTACGACAGTAGCTTCCTACACCAGTTTTTTTACTAGATAATTTCTGGTAACGAATTGGCGTAGATATCTACAGCAGTAGCTTTCTACACCGTTGTCATATTAGATAATTTCTGGTAACAAATTGGTGTAGATATCTACAGCAGTAGCTTTCTACACAATTTTTGTACTAGATAATTTCTGGTAACAAATTTGAGTAGAGATTTACGGCAGTAGTTTTCTACACAGTTTTTGTACTCCATAATTTCTAGTAACAAAATTTGCGTAGGAAATTACAATGGTAGTACATGGTACAAGGGGTGTTGGGGGAAAGAATCTGTGAGCAGTCCACAAAGCTCACGAATTCTTTCCCCCCTGGCACACAAGAGGGTATTTTTAGTGCAATACCAGGGCACAAACTTACTTATTGGGTATTGACTCCCAAAGTATCCGGTCCAAGCCAAGAGTACATTTATCATGACTCATCAAATTCATATTGGGAACAACTTTGCCCCACAGAATACCCAAAATGTTGTGGTTTGTCTCTCCAAATGGCAAACATGAGGGTAGTTTTGGTACAATTCCAGGGCATAAACTTACTTATTGGGTAATGACTCCAAAAGTATCTGGTCCAAGCCATGAATACATTTATCATGACTCATCAAATACATATTGGGAACAACTTTGCACCACAGAATGCCGGAAATGTTGTGGTTTGTCTCTCCAAATGGCAAACATGAGGGTATTTTTGGTACAATTCCAGGGCACAAACTTACTTATTGGGTAATGACTCTCAAAGTATCCGGTCCAAGCCATGAATACATTGATCATGACTCATCAAATACATATTGGGAATTGATGTAGCAAACCGGGTGAGAGGAATGGTAGTGAAGTACGGACCGGGGAACAACCTTGAGTATACAGCGCACGTAGGACAAGAAAGATCTCACTGTATCAGCAACATCGGTACGAGCAACGTTCCCCGTAGGTACAGTACAAATCTTACTGTGAATTCTGTAAGCATCGAATTCTGCAAGCATCGAAAATCTCTGCAAAATACAGGCTAAGCGCTAACAAGCCTGTAAAGGATTCTCCCAGCAGAATCCAAGCCCACAGCTCACTCTTTTGCTCCTAAACGATTAGTAGTAGAATGAGTAAATAAATAGGCAATGCGTCCTGGTCCAATAGTTATCCTATTGTACCCGTACGACAAGCCTATCTGTCCTGGTCCCATAGCTTTGCCTATTGTATCCGTACAGCAGGCCTAGCCGGTTAATCCACAAACCTAGTGACGCCAGCCTTTTATCTACACTCACACGTCACGGCTCCCTAGTGTCCCCGTGCAGCAGGCCCCGGCCTTGATTATTTTGGTACTAAGATATCGTCGCGACCACACGCACCTCCAGTCGATTCCTCCAAGAGACCGGCTCCGGCTTTGACCAACCTCCTCTTGAAAGATACAGCGCCTGACTATTGCGTGCGGCAGGACCCCCCAGCCGCGTCGACCCCAAGATACTGTCGACTCTGATGTATCCGCACCTCCAAGCTTTCGATCTGTAATCCGTTCCAGCTCCCGCTTCGACCGGCCCCAGCCGCAATATGCTGACCTACACCGAGTATTGACATACCACCACCAGCCCCCTTGGAGTGGGACCTGCCCGGGACCTAGCCTACCAAACCATCTATGACTACTTTGCCAAGGAAACTGCCACGCCCATACTCCTAGGTTGTCTCCTGGACCTCTTCAAATCTGAAGCCGTGGGAGCCCTAGGCATATTCCTGACCGACACCTTTGGGAGAGCTCGACTCCGACTTGTGCACGGCCTCAGGAAGTAACCGGGCCCCTTAACAGCGCCAAGTACCAACAAGGGCAAGGCCTTTGGCTACCTTGATGACATTGAAGGCAATGCCGGGGAGCTAGTGCTAGTGGATGCTGCCCTGCTCGAGCAGGCGCCCGAGACCCTGGTGCTGTCCCTCAACCGCCACCTCAACGTCATAAAGCATGCTCACCACTCCCACATGATCCCCATGGTGCTAGGCAATGACCCGCACATGGAGGTCATCACCCCCTACAAGGCCTGCTTCATCCCCTTTGCATTGGTGCCCCTACTCCTAGGCAAGGGCCTTAGTCCAATCCAAGCACTGAACATCATCCACCCCCACCTCGACACACTCAACCTGGCGCTTACCTGCACCCCTCTGCTGAATACCCTCCGAGCTGCAGGCACCGACCCCACCATGGCAGATAGGGGTGTCCACTTCGCCACACCCAGCACCCCCTTCCGGGGGTAGCCCGGCCTGACCTTGTATATGCGAAATCAGGTACTATACCGGGACCTACCTGGCCTGAAGCAACCCTTCCATCCTGGGCAGCCGCCGGCACCTGGGCAACCACTAGGACAGCCGCCAGCGCCAGGGATAGATCCAACACTTGCAGCTACCCTTACTGCCCTTGCCACCCAGCAGCTTAAGCTCAGCGAGGGCATAGACCTACAACGCCCACCAGCCACCGTCAAGAACACCTGGGGCCCCTTGTACACCCAGCGCTTGCTGCTGCTCTGTGGCAAGCTTGAGGAAGTCGACCTGCCCCCCATCTACCAAGCTTGGGCCCAGAAAGGCAAGCACGAAAAGACCCACATGATCTTCCAGAGCCAAGTGGCCACATGCGCTGCAGAGTTCCTCGTCCAAGCGCCCTTGGTCACCACGGCTGCACTCAAGAAATTCTAGGATGGCAACTTCCATGGCACCGACCCTTTTGATGTTACAGATGGGATCCTTCCCTTGGCCTTCACTCCACCCGGTGGATCAGCAGCCTCCTTGAAGAGGGAACAGGAGGCGGCAGCCACTGTGGCAGCCTATGACACCATGATCTCTACTGAAGGCAACTCCCTCACCTTGAAAGATTCCCTTGAGCTCCAGAAGACCAAGGCATACCTACCAATCGACTGGACTGAAGCTACCACCCAACTGGAAAGCTATCTGGCCGTCCTGGCCACCATTCTGGGCATGCACCACCCGGTTGGAGCTCAAGCTCCAGCAAATGCCCCTCCGCAGAGCAATTGCTGATGAATTGGGAGAACTCATCACCCCAGCCATTGTCGTATACTACTTCCAGATCAGGGTGCGAGGCTGGCTAGAAGAACAATGGGGGTCAACCTTCACCATCCCTTCCCCCGACTTTGGGAAGGACTTCCAAGCCTTCAGAATCACCCAGAACCTCCACTGGCTCCCCAATGTCACCAATGTGGCGGCCCTGAGGCACCTCCGACGCGCAGCTGCAGTGGCTGCCCCTGCCGCTCCCCCTGCAGCAGGCCCCACCAAGCCGGGCAAAACTACCCCCGGCCCCAACCAAGGCTCCTCAGGGGGGGGGGGCGGGTGTCCAACTTGCACCGACTCAACAGGCAGTCTTGAGTTCCGGCTAACTGCCCAGTCCAAGGCCTATGCCAAGCTGGACCCGGCCCCCTCCAGGGTCAAGCCGGTTCCCATCACCCTGGTCATGCACGCCCTTCACTTTGCATACCATGAATCCCCTTCCCCTACCAGACAGGCCATTGCCAACATGATCTGCATCGCCTTCTTCTTCTGTCTCCGCCCTGGTGAGTAAACTGGTACTACCAGGGACAACCAAGCCTTCCTCCTCCAAGATGTCTCCTTCTACCTCGGCTCCAAATTCATCCAACAAGACGGCCCTGTTCACAAGCTCCAAGCTGCTACCTCTGTCACCCTCACCTTCACCACACAGAAGAATGGCGACAAAGGAGAAGTGGTGGCTCATGCCAGGAGTGGTGACTCACTTTGCTGCCTGGTTGCAGCCTGTGCGCGCCAAGTCCTTCATCTCCGAAGCAGCTGCTCTCCCAGCTCCCCCTTTGGTCCCTCCCTCAAGCTTGCCAGTTACTTTGACGGCGGGGTGCTCACCCTGGTCCGCACAGCAACTGTCACCTCTTCCATGCGGGTATATTCCCAGACCCTCTACCCTACCACTGGCATCTCCCCTGCAGCCATCTCGGCCCGCTCCCTTCCCGCGGGTGGGGCTATGGCCCTGCTACAGGGCAAATGCGACTCTAATGTCATCAAGCTCCTTGCAAGATGGCACAGTGACTGCATGATGCGCTACTTACATCAGCAATCCCTCCCCATCTTCAAGAATCTTGCCTCTGTCATGTTCAACAAAGGAACATACTCCTTCCTGCCAGAGGAATGGGTGCCGGCCGCGGACCCCACCCTGCTGGCAGCTCTCCTTGAGGCATCCCAGACGCCTCTCCCCTCCCTCACTCTGCTCCACGCTCAAGCTCTGCCCCTCGCTCAAGCTCTCCACGACGTTCCCACCCGGTGGCTTCTGGCCCAATGGCAGAAAAGGCTTAACAGCCAGAGGCTTAACAGCCCAAGCTATTACGCCCAACTGTACGCCAGTGTGTGTGGCCATAGCAAACTAAGGGACCGGCCTCTGGGCAATACAACCAGAGTTCTGGACTCCCCTCTAGCACTGCTTAACCCACCAACACACCAATGAACAACAAGCTTTTCACATCCAGTACTACAAGTAGGTTGGCTACTGAAGCTATCACAAACGTAGTGCGTGATAGTATCCAGTCCAAGCCATGAATACATTTATCATGACTCATCAAATTCATATTGGGAACAACTTTGCCCCACAGAATACCCAAAATGTTGTGGTTTGTCAATCCAAATGGCAAACATGCGTGTATTTTGGGTGCAATTCCAGGGCACAACCTGAATTATTGGGTAATGACTCCAAAAGTATCTGGTCCAAGCCATGAATACATTTATCATGACTTATCAAATACATATTGGGAACAACTTTGCCCCACAGAATACCCAAAATGTTGTGGTTCCGTCTCTCCAAATGGCAAACATGAGGGTATTTTGGTACAATTCCAGGGCACAAACTGACTTATTGGGTAATGACTCCAAAAGTATCCGGTCCAAGCCATGAATACATTTATCATGACTCATCAAATACATATTGGGAACAACTTTGCCCCACAGAACGCTGAAAATGTTGTGGTTTGTCAATCCAAATGGCAAACGTGAGGGTATTTTGGGTGGAATTCCAGGGCACAAACTGACTTATTGGGTAATGACTCCCAAAGTATCCGTACCGGGCCATGAATACATTTATCATGACTCATCAAATGCATAGTGGGATCAAATTTTAAATGCACATTGGGAACTACTTTGCCACACACAGTACAGAAAATGTTGTGGTTTGTAGATCCAAATGGCTCACAAGACAGTACGGTATGTTTGGTGCAGTCTAAGAGATTCTACAGGTGACTAGAGGATTGAAATGCATAACCTTAGTGTTATCAAAAGTTTCCTTTTCGAAAAAATTATGGCGCGGGAGGGGAGGCTTGCACAGGTACGTGATCTACTTCTACAAATATATAAGGGGGCGCCCAACCCAGACAGCACACAGAAGAAGTTAGGGCAAACATCATAGTACAGAACCCGCAGAAAAACTCTACACACAAAATATCGTACACATACACAAAACACTGTACACACACACACACACACACACACACGAAAATTAAAAAACAGTACACACACAAAACTCTGTACACGCACACATACGAAAAGAAAAAAACGTCACACACGAAACACTGTACACGCACAAGAAACCCGAAAAAATTATTACTTCGTAGTACACACACAAAACCACACAAAAAGAAACACATGATTCTTGTTCGACACCATATTCACAAAATAAAATAAAAAATATGAATGCTATCGGAAAGTCACGACAAAGCAAAAATTCCGAGGGGGAAACCCTTCGAAACAACAAAACCATCCGGCCCGGTGATCATCAAACTACAGGGGACAACAACGGTAAGAAAAGAAGAGTTAAAACAAACACAGCAATAACTAACAAAGTGTGTGACAGTTATACCACAACTATGAATGCAGCAAAGGGCAACAGTAAAAAATGGTACCGACAACACAAGTTCTACTACTACAAACATGGAAGAACACAACACCATCAACCTTAGTAACGAAACAGCACTGAGCATTACCAACACACCCACCACTACAGTAATGAACCAGCAGAAAGAAGGAACAAAAACCAATGTGGTAGAGAAAACGTCCAACGGAGAATGCTGCAATATAGAGGATGTTGTGAAACGTGTCATGAAACAAATCCCATATGACATATTGGCACAGGGAGTGACCAAACACTTACGACACCAGCTGCAGAGGGAACAACATATAAGGGTGGGAAAGGTAGTCATGGTACATAAACAAAGGGAGGCAACCATGCAGGGAGAGGGGAGTTACAATGCCGGCGACACAAGAGAACAAGCAGTAAGTACAATTACAGACAAATATGGGCATATAACAGACAACGATATGCTTAAGGCTTTGAGTGATGTGACTGAAACACTGGACAAACAGCTAAAAGATTACATAAAAAAAGATTGGTACCATAACATGAAGTTCCCTATCGATGATGAGGTAACGGCACATGTAACATAAATGGCTTTTAATTCAAATGCGGTAATGGTGCCACCAAATATTCCAAAGGCGTCATTCTGTTCCTTTTATAGGAAACAAGTAGGGACAGTACTGACTGCATTGAGGCACAACTCACAAACATTAGCGAGAAAAAAGTGGATAGGTAAATACAGGTTGGGGAATTGGTTGTTTAAATTGGGAATTTGGGAAAATATTTTTGGTTGGACACCACTAGCATGCTGCCCGTTGATACTGATGATACTTCCGTACAGCCGATTACAGCAAAGGTTGAGTCCCTATCACATTCCCTGGTACTGTCGCAGTTATTCAAGACACAGAATATGAGGATACAGGTATTTTAAACCCTCAATACAGGAAATACAATGACACAGAAAATGAAGATTTTTATTATTTTGTTACAAGAATCATGTCGGCAATCAATCTGACAAAATCCGACAAAATCCAATTTCAAACAACGGAAGGATAAGCACTTGCTGAGTGATATATTTACTATAGCGGATGAAGCATTTGCATTGATAGTGATCTACAATGAGCATCATGTATGGGTGAACCAGCAGCAACGAAAGGGTGATGCTACGATTCCACGACAAAAAAAATGCGATTCAGACAGTGGAAGCAGAAATGGATGGATGGAGGAAGAACGACAGTTGTTCAGTGATTTGTGCGGAAAAATTGACAAGATGCAAAAACACCCAAAAACAGGAAGGGAATTGGAAGAAATGATGAGGGAGAGATTTAGGAACGACAGTTCGACAGATTACACCAACAATAAGCATGTCGGTGCAAATATTACTAGTAGCAACTCCAGTAGTTGTAGTGGACCAAAAAAGAAAAAGAAAAGGAAGGTCTATATTGATCTGGCAATAACAGCATCGATGAGTGCCCATTTATCTATTGGTGAATTAATGTAGAAAATAACAGTACATACATAATACAAAACTACTACTCCGTACTAATTATGAACTTAATATTGAGAATAATAGAAATAATGGAGGATTCGTAATACGTTGCAATAGGAATAAATCAAGAATAATATAATTTACATTGAAAAAAGGGAGTATCGTAGTCCAGAAATAGAATTCACAATTAGGAGAGCAGAATCGAATTGTTATTTGGTAGATTAATATTTTGGAATTAATACTGAGTAAAGATTTCTTTTTTATTCGTGAATAGGAGTAAGTGTTGTTGGTATGGAATAATAATTGGGTTCTCCTAGAGACCTGAAATAAATTATTTTTAATCATGATTAGAGTAACGTGCATTACGCGCACAGAAATAATGCTGAGTTTATTTATAGCCCGCCACTTGGTCGCGAAGTTTCAGGGTGTCGAGAAAATATTGCCGTATTAAAATCACGCACAAAATTTGTGCGTGAGAAGTTAATTCGAACCCCGCGAAACAGTTCTCGGACGAACCCCGTAACCGATACCACCAAATTTGCATATGGATTGCAAGCAAAAATAATGATCATTGCATGCAACGTGTAGAAGGAATACAACTTAATTCGCCGTGCAACAAATTATCTCTCCATTCATAACACAATCAACAACAACAACAACAACAACAACAACCGCCACAAATTCTTATTGTTGTTGTCATCACGGGAATTTCGCAGCAGCATCAGCAGCAGCAGCAGCAGCCACAAAAAAACGCCGCCGCTGCGGTCATGGTTGCGGTCTCTTTGCCAAATGGAATGGAATGGAATGGAATGGAATTAATGATTCTTGGTTGTTGCAGTGTTGCATCAATGTTGTTGCCGCTTCTGCTTCCGCTTCCGCTTCTGCTTCTGCATTCTGCATTCTGCTTCTGCTTCTGCTTCCGCTTCCGCTTCCGCTTCCGCTTCCGCTTCTGCTTCTGCTTCCGCTTCCGCTTCTGCTTCTGCTTCCGCTTCCGCTTCCGTTTCCGTTGTTGCTGCTGCTGCTGCTGCAGCAGTGCCGACCTCATCTGTCGCAGTCCATTGTAGGGTTCCCAGCACAGCTGCGGGGATGCAATTGAAACGTTGTCCTTGTCGGTGGTGGTAGTATTGTATTCTTTTTGAATAAGAGGTTAAGTGGGATTGTTTTTACCACTTATTGATTTCTTGCCAATTTAAACGTGTTTTTCGTTGTTTTCGCTTGCTTGCGTGCTTGCTTCATTGTGGTTTTCTTGTGGTTTTCTCAGTGGGTTTTCCTGGGTATCTTTCGTGGGTTTTCCTGGGTTTTCCTGGGTATTGGTTCTGGAAGAAATACCCATGTTTGGCAATCCTGGGTTTTCCTGGGTATTGGTTCTGGAAGAAATACCCAGGAAACACCCCCGTTTGGGTTTTCCTGGGTATAATTCCCCCTAATTTACGAAAAAATTGCGCAAAATTCTGTGTGTTCCGGAGGGCTCTGAACAAAAACCAAATAAACTCCAACGGAATCTTAAAATCACACTAAAATCAAATATTTCAGTCGCCTAACGCACAAATCAACAAATCAATCATGTGCACCTTTTATATTGAAATCATTAGGTGGTAAAAACCATTCCACTTAACACCAAAAATAAAGAGGTTTAAAGGTACGAACAAAGGTATCATAAAAAAACAGATCGATAAGTAAACACTTGGATCCCTTATGTGTATTCAAAAGAATAAACAGAAATTCCCCTGAGGAAACTACTTATGGTGATCATGAAAATCAATGCTGGTTCAGAGTGGGTCTCAATCAAGCCAAAGGCCCACGAATCTAATTACTTCACAGCCTTGCTTGTCAAAATAGGCCGGTAGGTGGGATTCCAAATTCCAAATTCACTCAAAGTGCATGGTTAATAAAAAATATTCATCCGTTGGGTGCGCCAAAAATCTATTCAATCTACACTATTACTCCCGCTGTCCCAAAATATTTAGACAGGTATGGACGTTATGACTTGAAATAAGGTCAATGCTCAATGTATTAGTACCACTCTTTTTTGGTTGAGCTCTCCTCAATCAACTCCTCATGATGGGTTAAACCTTAGACATTTCAGGGGTATTGGTGTGCCTTTCATAGGGACTTGAAGAGGGGCTGTCACGCCTTGGAAAAGTGACTTTCCCATCAAGAGAGTTCTCCTGGCCGGTTTAATGTTCAGAACAAACTTCAACAGGCAACAAGCTAAGACACTGAGTGTTTGCAAGGGCATAGCACCTCTGTTGGTTGGCGTCATCAAGTCCATTCATTTGTCATCCTCTATTCGCACCTCCATTGGCTGACTAAGAAGTAGTATGGATTGGATCAGATTGAGCACCTCTGTCAGTTTGAACGCAAAACAAAGAATGGCGCGGATCATGGAAAGCAAGTCAGCAGCACAGATCAATCAAGCAAGGAAGTCAACAGCCAGCACCATACTAGTACTCTTCTACAGATTCTACAAAGGGGAGTGCTGTTGCAAAAGCCGGCGCGGATCGATCCAAAGCAGCGGATTGATCGGCGCCATCTTTTGCAACACTCATTGCTAGTACAACGACACGGTCGGCACGGTCGGGAATGTACTCTTCTACAGATTCTACAAGGGGGAGTGTTGCAAAAGATGGCACGGATCGATCCAAAGCAGGGCACTTTCCCAAATCAATCTGTAATGGAAGCAGAAAGGAAGCACCAACAGCATTCAACAATTAACCTATTCCTTTTTCTCACAATTGTACAGACACATGACAACAACACGAACGACAACAACAACAACAACAACAACAACATACCAGCATCACGGACAAGCCTAGCACCAGCACCAAGACTGGAAGTACTTCCTACTGATGAAGTACTTCCCCGCTGCAATCGAAAGCTGACTTTGAATGAGCATCACGCTGTTGTCCACTTCCTTCTACCAAAGCAAAGCACCACTACTAGTGCAAAGCTTCCAAAGGGGACTTTCAAAGAATCTGCTGCATTGTTTGGCATGTCTGCAAGAACTTGCTCTACTACTAGTAGGGTTTGGAAGCTGTTGTTGTACTACCTGGAAACAGTGGATCCCGAAACCTGCCCAACTGGGGACGTGTCTACCAACAGGAAAAACTGCGGAAGAAAGAGCACCTTTGCAGCTGCTGTGGAAGAGGCTGTCAAGAGGAAAGTCACTTACAAACATAGGTCTGGCTTGTGTAGTACTCTTTCTGCTGCAAGTGAAATTGTCAGAACCACCTTGTTGGGTAACTATGTTAAGAAGGGAAAGATACTCAGACACAGTGGGGCTGCTGTGAAACCCTTCCTCACAGCAGAGAAAAACAAAAAAACAAGAGTTGAGTTTGCTTTGTCTCTCATCAAACCTGCTGATGGCAAGTTGGAAGATGATATGCATGACACAATTCACATTGATGAGAAGTGGTTCTTCACAAAGACAACAAACCAAGAAAACCTACTAGTTCCCTGGTGTGAACCTGAACCACCACACTCTAGTACTTGTAAGTCAAAATGGTTCATTGAAACAGTTCTGTTGTTTCTGTGTGCCATTTTTGATTGTCCAAGGCACGACGCTACACGGAACACCGGGTTTGATGGAAAGCTACTAGTAGGAGGTATCTGGCCTTGCTTTTGTTGCAAAGGAACCTGCTTGGCACAATTCATTCAGTGAATCATCCAAGAGGAACAATGGTGACAACAAACATCCCTTGTTCTGTCAAGAATGCTGCATAAGAAGACCAGAAGATCATGATGTTGGGGAAAGTGCTTCTCCCTGCAACAATTCAAGAGAAGTTTCCAGTAACAAGCTGCTGGAAGAGCAAGCCTATTTTTATACACCAGGAGGACAATGCAAGACACCATCCAGTGCAATCTACTAGGGCAGCAGTGAAAGAGACGGCTCGTGAAGCTGGTTGGAATATCACTGCTGTAACCACCACACAACCACCAAATAGTAGTACTACTAGTCCTGGTTTCAATGTCTTGGATTCTTTGGGCTTCTTCTTTGCTTCCATCCAGGCTCTGCAATACAAGAAGAGGGCCAAGAACTTTGATTAGCTGATTGCACATGCGGAGGAAGCATTTGTTGAGACCAGTAATATTGCTCTGACCAGCATCTTTTTATCCCTTCAGTGTGCAGCATTGTTGGAAGACGAGTCATCTATTAAAGTTCAAGGTAGTAACAACACCTACAAACTCTGTCATGATCATAATATGGGCAAGGGAAAACTCTTGAAAGAGGACAGCAGACTCCCTCCTGTGTATATTGCTTGTGATGCTGACACTGTCACTTTTGCTCAGCATATAGACCACATTGGCTGCCCTGAACAACATGAGAGATGGTGTTCAGAAAACTCCGTAATTGATTAATTTAGTACTACGGTACTAGTTCTACATGTTCCTACTACACAAATCAATTCATAAGCAACATCTAAATATTTAGGGACGCCCAAAAGTGGCCATACTCAATGCCTAAATAATATTTCAGGACGGAGGGAGTACCAAACATTATTCATGGACTAATCACCAAAAATATCTGATTTTGTATTTTCTAATTGCAAATTAGTGTGTATTTTTCCTCCAAATCCAGGACCCAAATGCACTAATTAGGTGGTGACACACAAACCATGACAGATAACTCACTTCTGTTTCTTTCATGATTCATCTTATCCATAACAGGAACAATATTCATGGACTAATCACACAAAATATCTGATTTTGTATTTTCTAATTGCAAATTAGTGTGTATTTTTCCTCCAAATCCAGTACCCCAATGCACTAAATAGGTGGTGCCACACAAACCATGACAGATAACTCACTTCTGTTTCTTTCATGATTCATCTTATCCGTAACAGGAACAATATTCATGGACTAATCACACAAAATATCTGATTTTGTATTTTCTAATTGCAAATTAGTGTGTATTTTTCCTCCAAATCCAGGACCCAAATGCACTAAATAGGTGGTGACACACAAACTATGCTGACAGATAACTCACTTCTGTTTCTTTCATGATTCATCTTATCCGTAACAGGAACAATATTCATGGACTAATCACACAAAATATCTGATTTTGTATTTTCTAATTGCAAATTAGGGTGTATTTTTCCTCCAAATCCAGTACATACCCAAATGCATGAATTAGGTGGTGACACACAAACTATGCTGACAGATAACTCACTTCTGTTTCTTTCATGATTCATCTTATCCATAACAGGAACAATATTCCGTCACATAAACGATGCTCGTGCTTTCGTAAAATTCGTGCGATATTTTAAAATATTCCGAAACATTTTGTTGCGCGCACAATAAATAATTCTCTACCTATTTTTGCTCGCAACAATTTCAAGTAGGACTATTTTCCTATCCATATTTTCATCCCTTGTTTCATGGTTGCTTCCAAATTTTTCTATTCTACAATTTTGTTTCATGCTTACCCCGTTAATATTTATTCCTCATTTAATTTTTGTTATTTTCCACACGAAATTCATCTTATGTAATAATATCCTCTATGTACACTGATATTGTCGTAGCGTTGATACCATTTTCTGAACAAATATAGGAGCTTCTTGATAACCAGCAATGTATTCTGTTACGTCACTTTCACGTTACTCACACTATTTTTTTCGAATATCAAAAGCCAACAACCATATTTTTGTACTAATAAGAAAATATTTTATCCGCATTTGCAATACTCTCCGACATTTTACAATATTCACGCTACGCTTATCAAATACGGAAATACAACAAACATATTTTGTAACAAATACGAAAGTATTTTATCAGCTTTTGAAATTATCTTGTTGATTTTTATTATATTCGAACAGAAGACCCGGAACAATATTGTGCTAACCATAAAAATAATAATGAACTAGCCGTTCTACTATTTATGTTGATATCATCCATTACTCTTGTTCGTTTTTATTGTATTCCATGAAAAATTTGTAGTCCTCATCATCTTCGCCAAGAATCTCAACCAAGGTACGTTTTTGCTTCCATGTTTTTTCCTCTGTGTTCTCCTCCTTATCTTGTTGTTTACGATTGCCATTTTGCTTTTGGTACATTTTAAGTATTTCCGTCTCTAATTCTTTTGACTGTTGTTCCTCCCTTCGTTCTTCTAATTCACTTACTAGGTATTCGTAAAGATCTTGTCCCTCGTTACTCAACCCCTCCTTATTTCCAGACTTACCGTCAGTGAATTTTTTTCTCAACCTCGTGCCCTTTGTTGTGTTTATCCACGAGTCGTAGTCGTTGTAAAGGAAAAGCAATGCAAAAGCTTCATCGCTTGGGGTGAAAATGGTACTGATTGTCATTCTGACTGATTTTCTTTTGAAGTCTGTCTGTTTTGGTGACACAGCTCCAAGAATTCTTTTCATGAAGTATTTGAATTCTGGTGAATTTTTCCGCCGATAGTCTTCGTGCAATTGGTACCTATTTTCTGAGTTAACGTCTTGGGTGTCCGTGATTAGAACCGTTCCTGGGAAACTATCTGGTATCTGGTTGTTTCTTTTATCGTCTACGTGTCAGTGTTAATACGACCAAAATGTTAGAATGGATTATGAACGATTGCATGCCGGCAATCATTTTCTTGTTGGTTGCGTACCTTTGTAGTTTTTCCTGGCAAGAGTTTGAGCATTGTGCCTACATGCAGTCACTGCTCGGCAATAAATTCCACTCCACTTTTGGTCTTTTATATCGATTGTATTTGGTATTTCATTGTTATTCGCTTGTTTTACAATTTTGAATATCGTCGCCTTCACGAATGTAATCTCTGGCGGGAATTTAAATTTCCTGAATGCTTTTTCTTTGACTTGTTTGACAATGTTGTTTTCCAAGTTATCGTTATCGTATTGTTTTGTTGTCTGTAGAATATTTCTGTTGCTACTGTTGGTGGTTGTATATGTTTGGCTATCGTTTGTGTTTGTTCGGTCACTTCCCGATACACTGCTGTTTGGGCTGTTTGTGTTATTGGTAACAAAGGTTCTACCTGTCACCGGACTGCAAATAGTACTCAGTTCCACCATAATTTTTTTGTTAACTTGTGCACATCAACTTACCGTTTTTACCTTTGATTGATTTGGCGCGCTATTTTTATGATAATAATGTTGTTTGTAGGAATCGTTTGGTAATTTTTTTTCATTCCTACTGTACACACTGTAAGCTCTTGATTTACTGTCTCCAAGGAATAGCTGTATTTCAACTAATTGTACTATCTGTGAGTGTTGTTCTTGTACTGTCGCCTGCCTATCTTATTTTCGAGCGTGCCGTGATATTCTGGAATGTGGAGTCCTCAAAATTTTGGCGCGGACCCGAACATTTTGTTCTTCCCTACCCTACCGTACTTACCCTACGGTACCATATCATTCCATATTTATTTATCTACTTATTGTTTTTCAATTTTCTGCAACGGCGTTGCAGTAAATTCTATATTTTGGGTGGTTGACACTCCCCCCTGAATTAATTATGGAATGGATCACAATTTGTAGGTTAAACGGAGGGAATTTTGTTGTTGTTGTTTTGTTGCTTTCTGATGAGTATTTTTTTTGAATGTATAGTTTTTTTTAGGTGATATTTTACATAATTTCCGTTCTATTTTTTGCACTTAATTTGTACCGGTGATACCTTTGATATTGTCATGGTTTTTTTTGTAATGGAATCCTTACAGAGTTGCAGAGTTAGTGTTTTACGCGTCCCCATGCTCCACAAGGAACGGGAAAGTTGTTATATTCCTCTAAATCTTCCGGCGAATTCCAATGTTTTTCGTAAAGACTTAGCCATTTCTCAATTTTCCACTCGTTTTCGTCTTGTTCGCTCTTTTCCCCCCTGTTTGTCACTTCTTTTACTTTCCGTTTTTTTCTTTTTTGACTGTTTTCTTGCTTTGTTCATGAACGAATCCCACTTATGTTTGGTACATTTTTTTTCCGTGTTTTTGTTATTTATGTTCTCTTCTTTAATTGGCGGCAATATTTCTTGTGTTGAGTACCACTCGTTATCGTCTTTTGATCTGCAATACCATTCCAATCTGTCAGTTTCGATGATTGCCTCATTCGTCATTTTGCGCCAGTTGTTGAACCAAATGTACGTCATACAAGGACGGTTCCCAGGGTGGTAATGTATACATTCTTTTATGTGTTCTCTTGCCTCTGGTGTCAGATTACTCCATTTTTTTGCCGGGAAAGTACGACCGTCTTGTATCATTCTCTCTCGTTCTATTGATTTTACTTCCGGTCCAATACCCACGTTGTCGTAGCACTTAATGTCTTCCGATGTTTTCAATGCGGGATAACCACATGTAATGTATGCAAGAATGACTCCCATTGCCCATACATGGTCCATCCCGTCAGTGTTCCCTTCTTTGTAGTCGGGAAATACTTCCTCGGTTATGTACTTGAAGCATTGTTCCCAAATGTTCAAAGCTTCGTCCTCCTCGAAATGTCCTTTTTTGCTGTTGAGTCTTTGTCGCACTTCTTCTATCTTCTGGCATCCACTAAGGATTGTGTTAACCAAGTGTCCGTTTTTGGCACACAAGGCATCAAATCCTGTTTCGAAATGATATAGAAACGGGTTTCCGTCGTTGTTTACATCATCGTGGTTTAGCTCGTGCATCTGTTTGTTGTAATCCTTGGAGAAGACAGTACCCCGGGTTGGCACGACTGTTGTTCTGTGTGTCGGTTTAGGTGTTTTGTTTTTCATTTTCCTGTTATTTCCCATTTGTAACGCAGTCATGCACCTATTTGTACCACAGTACACCTAACGTTCGTACTCCCACGCCGAATCATAAAGTTGGTATTTGTTGTTTTCTCCAGGCGTTGTAACTTTCAGTTTTTGGTTGTGGCTGCTTTTTCCCGTTCACGCATAATTCTTACTATTGTTATGTACCGGTACCAACACTACGACGGTGCACGCAAATAGTCTGATTCAAAAACAGACAAGCTTCTTTAAGTAGTGTAACTTTCCTCGTCTGCATGCGATTGGTTCTTGATATATCGTTGAGATGAACGTGTCCGGTGGATCGATACCTCCATAGAGATGTGTACAAGATGTATTCTTCGTACTTCCTTGGTACTATTTTTTTAATATTGTATTGGTACGACGCACATAAATTGTCTGACTCATAAACAGACTAGCGTTAAGTAGTGTAACTTTTCCCCTTTGGATATGATTGGTTCTTGATATAAAGAAAGTGTGTCGTAACAAACAAACGCAAACGGTCTTACGATCGATTGATTTAGTGAGCAATTGATACAGTCGATTGTCTTCGACGATCGAATCAACGGGTTAATTACTCTCGTATCATCGTGTCGATTTACGGCATATTACCGCGTAATTCTTAGCATACAAAGCACACGTAAAGAGACACAAAACACATGTAAAACCATCTTTGATCGGTCTTTCGTTGTATCGTATTACCGTATAATTCACCGTGATATTCTCATTGGAATATCACCGTATTGTACCTTGTTGTGTAGGAATAGTACTAGGTTGTACACAGATTTTAGGGCATGATAGTGTTTTAGAGTTGTTAATTCTTCGAAGAGTGAGCTGACGGGAAGAGTTTCCCTAAGGGACAATCCACATGGATTAATCACCGACGATTATTCACTCAGGTTAAATAACCTTACGAATAAGGTTATTTGCCTTTTGTGACTCTTCGTACGTGCGATACGCGTTACACGGTGAATTCTTTTCAGTCCCCTTCAGTCGTAAATCCTCCAACCGTTAAGCGGCTGGATTCTATGACTTAACCTATTCATCGTGAGTCGTGTTGAATACCAAATTGTATCCAGTCTACCATCAGAGGCCCTATCAAAAGAAAATGGGGAGGCATTTTGCCTTTCATTCTGGCTTGTATCATGGCATTTTGCCCTGACCCTTGCCGGTTTGATATATTGTATTCATGGATCAAATTATCCATTTTCGAAATGCTCATTGCAGAACGATTTGTTCATTTTTTCGTGATTGAACTTAGAAAATCAACTTGTTACTTCAATCGAACGATCGATCGAACATTCCATCGAATGATTGATTTTTATCAAATCTCTTACCACATGCAACGAGAACAATGTTCTCTGAAAACAGCGCCACTCATTAGCTTTGTAAACAAATCAGCAATATTTGTTGAACCTGGTTCCTTTGCAACTCTGATAATTCCTGCTAGAATAGATTCACGAGCTTTGTGATATGCAATGCTGTTGTGCTTCTTCTTACATGGGCTTTCAGGTCGTGTAACATTTGTAACAACTGAATCATTATCACAATACACATTTGTGCTCCCATCAATTGGAACACCCATCATTCTCAACTTGTACCTTAGACCTTCAACCAATTCGATTGCAATTTTCAAAGCAATGATTTCAGATCCAAAAGTTGATGTCTCAACTGTTGTTTGTCTTTTGGAAAACCAAATGATCGGTGCATTATTAATGAAGATAATAACACCAGTATGAGATCTCCTTGTTGCCTTGCATCCGGCATGATCAGCATCGACAAAACAGCTCATCGTCACACGTTTTCCCAAAGCTTCAGGCATATCTGTTGGTATGACTTCAGCAGCACCAGGATAAAATTCAGACCAGTCACATTTTTGAAATTTACTTTCATCGACACTTGGTACAGTATCATCAAAAACCAGTTTTGACCTGTTGTACTTTTTCAAATATGCAAATATATGAAACAACTGATTCAAATGTCCGATCCTTGCCTGTGCCAGATACCTTGACATCAGTGACACTGGCATTACTATGTCAAGTCTTCCTAGTTCACAAATCCACCTGAGAACCCCAATTAAACCTTGATAGTAATTTTGCAATTCAGGGTTCAATTCTTCTGATATATCAATTTCCGGTCGGTAATCATGTGACAGTGGACTAGATGCTGATTTTGGTAGATACTTGTATCCATATTTTTCAGTTCCTAACTCTTGTTCGACTGCTGCAACAGCTTTTGCTGTGTACTTAGTGCTTGATAATGACCATCTTGGCTTTGAATCACCTTCAAAGTAGAATTTCCCAATATCAGCTCCCAAATACAGGGTTGGCTCTTCAATTGTATCATCCTTCAATTTGAACTTTCGTTCAATGTTTTCAAGCTGGAACTTTGGATCTTCACCAGAACATAAGATATCGTCTACATAGGCAATGAGCATTGCCCAGTATCTGGATCCATCTTTCCTGGTTTCAATCCTTAAGTGCACATCCGGATCTGCCTTGCACGGTGAATATCCAAGATCTCTCAAATGCTGGGTGAGGTATGACCTGAAAGATGCACCAGCAACCGGCAGTCCATACAATGCGCGGACAATCTTACAAGGTCTTCCTGCAAGGTGAGGTGGAAAACCATCTTCTTCTCTCGCTTTTAGAAAGTATTTCTCTTTAATCGGGGCTGTCAAATATGCATTTTGAATATCAGCTGAGAGAACCTTCAAATTATTCAGCGCTGCCAGCAGAAAGAATATTCTTACTGAGTCTCGACTGGGAACCGATGAATAAGTATTTTCTTTGGCCACTGCAGGGACTTTGTGACCGTCCCCTACCAACCTGGCCTTCCTTGTTAGGGACCCAAGCTTGATGTCAAAAATCATGTGGGTTGTTATCTGTTTATGGCCAACTGGAATAACATCATCATCAGAAAATTCAAACGCTGCCATATTATTTGTCATTTCCTTATGAATTGCTCTTTCCCAGTGGTCAGTCCCTGTTTTCTTATCAATAGCCAGCGCTTGTTTGATTGAATGTGGCAATTCAACTCCATATTTGTGAGTCTTCAACCAATACTTTGCTGTTTTGGCCGCTTTAAGGATTCGATCCTTCCTCCTCAAAATTTTGTGCACCCACCATCTGAAAGCTGGTGTTTTTTCAAGATTATTGTTGATAGCATATTCAGCCAATTGCACTGGAAATGACTCTTTCACATCACTTAGCTTACACCACGATTCAGTGCCATCTTTCCAACTGGCTAAAATTCTCCAACCTCTAGTTGTAGGTTTATGGGATTTCCTGCCATTTTTTGCTATGGTCGTGGCTTCATCATCAGTTAAAGCAGTGTTGTCGCATTCATGGTCAATGAGCTCATCTAGTAGAGTGAACATCCTCCCGTCATCATCAACAGAGCTGTATAGGCTTTCTGCAACAATATTTGCCGTGTATTCCTCCATGGTGCCATCAGGTAGTTGCAATTTATACAGCCTCGTGTCTAGTATGGGATTCTCATTTCTGATTCCTATTGGTCTGTTTTGCAAGTCGCGAACCCTGTCCTTGACAACACACCTGAGTCTTTCATCACCTCTTTCAATGATCACTTCATTTCCCAGATATTCATCTGGTTCATCAACATCTTCTACCGATGCTTCTGGCTCAGCCATTTCGAGTTTCATATCCGGTGTTTTTACTGGTTGATTCTCAAATAGCTCTATTTGGGGCTCTGGGTAGTTTTCCTGGAAGAATGATGCGCTGTTCTTGACTTCATCTCCAATCTTGGATTCAATTGATTTGTCGATCGCTTCTATTCTTCTTAGGACATCTCTATCCCTCCATTCATATTCCTTGACAGGCCTTATTGAATTTGTGGATATTGGTATTGCCGACTCGGGCAGTAGCCAAAAACAATCCCCCCCACCTACCCTATTTCCACAGGGACCCAACCATCGCGCCAGCCTTTCAACACCTCGGGTGGAAGAATCACCTTTTTCATAATAAAACACAAAATCATACCATTCTGATGAAGTGTATAATGTAATATCGGGCCTATAGCCATGGACCAATTCAAATGGGGTTCTCCCCATTGAAGAAGGGTTGTTGGAGGCTGTTCGCTGCCTGATATTAGCACATAGTTCACCACAAAATGACCATAATCTTCTCGGTGACTTCTTCTTTGCAGACTTGGTTGTGATTGCACTACCAAGATGGCCAATCGCTTGTTCTGCTCGATTTTGGAATGGGCAATGTGGCTGGATAAATGTCTGATGGATATGGTTGCGCTTTACAATTGAATTCCAGTGTGTTTTGTAGGTTCTTGGGGATCCTTGTTCTGGCGCACCATCAGAAATCAAATGCTCTGGAATTCCAATTTCATGAATAAATGTCTTCAGTCCTTGGTGGGCTTGTGATTTGTTCTGTATTGGTATAAATACTTCAAACCCATTTCCATTTGTAAAGATCTGTGCACATTTTTCTTGCCTCATAATACTGGTAGTCCTGGCATGCCACGTATCAGTGTACCAGGTTCCTTGTGCGACTCTCTTGTTCCTGAAACGCTGAGTAGGCAGTCGCTTCATCAATGGTGATTGCAAATTCCTGAGTGCCTTCTGCGTCGTGACTTTCAGTGTCTGTTCAGCTTTCTTGAAACTAATGTTCCAAGTTTTGGCTAGGCGTTCACAGTCAACTTTGTTTGGACCTTCAATTGTTATCACTGATGGCCCCCATTGATTTCTTCTGTCAAGAGACCTCCTTTCTAGTGTATTGTCAATTTCTTGCAAGCTAGGGGCCTGTTTTGATTCTGCTTCAGGAGCTTCCATAAAGTCAAATTCTGTATCATCAAACAAAAATTGGTCTACCCTTCGCGCGCTTGAAATATTCCTTACTGAAGAAATCCGATGAGCAATATTTCCATCTGTTGCAATCTGGCATTCAGTTAGCATTCTCCTTGTGGATACTTGATGAACCCTCATCAGTTTGCATTGCTGCATGACACTTGGATGCCGTTCTGTTCCTAAGCTGGTCTTGGGAAGTTTATTTGTAACATTACTAGCAGGTTCTGTTACAACAGAACTTTCCTCCATTGCTTGGTCCTCTTCGGTTGACATAGCTTGAAGGCTGAATTGGTCCCCTGAAATTGGATCTCCATTGTCAATGGCTAGCTCGGCCATCCTGAACTTCAGTGAATGTGGATCCCAGGGGATATCATTTGTTGCTATCAAATGTTGACATTCATCAAGTTCGATTCTTGTGGGCTTTCTTGTGGGAAAATATGAGATCACATTCCTCATACTCAGTTTGATAAAAACTTTCTTCGGATCATCATCCTCCATTGGAGTTTGAATTGTAATTCCATGCTTGGATCTTGGATCAAATTGGCGAGGTGTCTCTTCAACAGAGTTGAAATTGCAGTCCCTCACTTGATTTGGGCATATCAAGCTGTTTTTCAATTTGTCCCCAAAGTACAGTGCTTGATGGAACACTATGATATATACTTGGCCTGATGTTGGATTTGTCCATGCAGTCGCGCAGCTTCCAATGGGGATTTTCTTGATGGGCTTGTACTCTTCAGAAAAAGGTGCAACATCAACGTGTGTTGTGATTTGATCAGGATTCAGCAATACCATATTGCTTCCTGCTGCAGTAGTATCTGCATGTGAGTCTAACTCACAATATCCTTCTTCATTTTCCCCATCATCAAAACCTACAGGGACATTCATCTTGTATAATGACCGGCTCACCATTTTTAACAATTTGTGTTCTAGTGATAGTGTCCGGTTATTATGTCATTTCTTAGATTTTGATCCAAAACTGTCACCAGCGCCTTCATTTGTTTCTTTCTTTTTAGTCTCAGCAGCCTTGAGATTTCGTTTCTTTTTAGCCTGTCTCATCTGGTAAAGCTCCTGGCGCTGTTCTTTTGACATTGTTTTATAAACACTTGTTGGGTAAGGCTTGCACTCAACTTTTCCTGTAAAAGTTCCAGTTGTCTTTTGCTTCTTGTTGCTGGTTGTGCCCATAGAATACAAACTTCTGGAACCTCTTTTACTCTTCCCTGTTGCAAGCTTTTTCAATCCAAGACGGTTGGTGAATAGAATCAAACATTCATTAAAGTTGTCACGATAGTCTTTGCTCTCATCAATTGCATCTGCTTTTGCAGCATCAAGTCGCTCATCACTGATTGAATTGATAAAATCCCAGACAAATCTTCTTTCATTATGATTCTTTTCAAATCTCAGAATCGTTCCATGAAAAGCAGTCCAATTTTGCTTGTGCTTGTTCCAGTCATAACCCTTGGAATCTCCAGTGTAGTGTGAATCTTTCATATCCTGATATGTCTTATTCAGAACCATAGTGATATTGGTATCAGTGTAAGTGTGTTGCATGAGAGAAATGAAAGCGTTTCTGGCATTACCAGAATTCAGTGCAGTGTTTTGGAAATGTGCCACATATTCCCAACCGGGACCTTTTCTAGTTGCATCACACAGCAACCTCCAGACGACGTTGTTGTCCTCATCATATTGGGGACCTGACAGGACACCACATCTTTCATTGTAATCACTCCAAGTTGGATAAGTATCTGTTGTAGTTTGCCCGACTGTTCCAGCCCTGGCTTCATCAGTAACTTCTTCCATTTCTTGGGGTCTTATGACATACAAGATTGGAAAACCCTCAGAGTTGAATCTGTATCTCAAGTTTTGTCGGAAGCCTTCCTCCCATTCCCTGAATTTTGTGAGATCCTTCAGCTCGGGTGGAGTTGCCTTTTCCTGTGATTTCACACTTGATTCCATCATCTTGATTCTGAATTGCTGCAGTTCCAAGTTGTTTGGGTTTGCGTTCCAGTCGATGGCCATTGGCTTGACTCCAATCAATGGTTGATACCGGGCCCAATTTGCCCAAGTTAGGAGCCTCGATGATAGTCTGTTACCATAGTGGATACTTTTTGGATTAGGACAGTCTGGACTGATAGCTTTCAATCCGTGCATGAACGATTTAATGCTTTCCTTGTTGAGGTCTGTAATTTCACGAATATTAGACATCCCTCCCCTCATAATTTCTTCAGCTGATTCATAGTTGATACCAAAATCCATTAGGCTGCTCCTGAAAGCAAGCTGTTCTGGGTTCAGAAATCTACCATTGTTGAATCCCCTGATTTTTATCATGGGTTGGGATGACCTCCTTCCTAGCCGTTCAGCTCTTGCGTTCTCTGCATTTTGGTCAGCATCGTTTCCTTCATCCTCATCATCTGGATTCACACCCTTTCTTTCTGCATCTCTCATTGCCCTGACTCTTTTCTTTATTTCTTGGTCGATGATTCTCTTCATGGTTGAGTTTGATTCTGGGTCCTCAAAGGCCCTTTCCATGACTTCCATGATTTTATCTTCCAAATCTTCCTTTTCTTGCATACCTCTTCCTTTGTTTTCATTAGAATTCTTTGAATCGTCATCGTCTGAATCGTCATCGTCTGAATCGTCATCGTCATCCACTTCCATTTTTGTTTCTTCCATGTCGTCGTCCGCTCTAGTTCGTACCATGGTGATGAATTGTGTATTCTAATGGAGTTTCGAATTATATTGGAGGAGTATGGATGGTCGATTCATAGGATGGTATTCGATGGAAGGTGCGATCGAATATGTGATCGAAGGTGGTATGTGGTGGAAGAGGGTATAATCAAATCGAAGGACTGGATGTGAGAGATGTATATTAATCGTTGGTGACTGTCGTGTGATTTGCTTATCAGTTCTGTATTTATATCCGAATCGTATTTTTGGTCCGGTTTGTATACTTTCTGACTATTCGGATCGGGTATTTGTTCCGGTTAGTTTTGGGTGAGCTTTTGCTTTTGTTGCAAATCAAGATTGTGAGCTTTCCTATCCTTTCTCGGGATTTGCTCATTCTGTATTTCTGTGGTGAAAGATTGAAAGATTGTTTCCTGAGAATTTAGTGTTCTCTTTTTCTTTTTGGATCTTTTTCGATCTTCGAGATTTGGTGTTCTCATATCTTTGGATTTTCGTTTTCGCTCGTAGCAGATGCTCTTTGCAATCTGTTCCTTGTTGCGGGCAGATGTTCTTCGCAATCCGTTTCTGTTTCACCACAGAATACTTCAGGCTCAATCTTCTGGCTCACTTCGTTCTATTTTCAGTGAAAGATCAGTGTTCTCGAATTTGGATATTGATTCCTTTCAACTGATGCCAACCTGGGCGATTCGTTCAGCTGAATCGTCCAGTGTCTTTTCCCTTGCTTGTTTTGCTGGATCCCGAAACCCGGTGGAGCCACCACCTTGGTTCGGTTCTTCGGTCTCTTCTTTCAGGGAGACCGCCCTGGTGTTGGTCTATTCCAGGGCTCCACAGGCAACTGCCTCTTTTACATCCTTGAGGGTTGATGCCGGTAGCTGATCAGGCTAATCCGGATTCTTTGTCTTCGAGCTCAAACTGCGTTTCTCGGTGGGAAACGCGGTCCTCAGCATTGTAGGATGCTGGCCACAGCTCGTAGAGAGTGCTGTGGGTCTGATAAACTAAAGAAAGTGTGTCGTAACAAACAAACGCAAACGGTCTTACGATCGATTGATTTAGTGAGCAATTGATACAGTCGATTGTCTTCGACGATCGAATCAACGGGTTAATTACTCTCGTATCATCGTGTCGATTTACGGCATATTACCGCGTAATTCTTAGCATACAAAGCACACGTAAAGAGACACAAAACACATGTAAAACCATCTTTGATCGGTCTTTCGTTGTATCGTATTACCGTATAATTCACCGTGATATTCTCATTGGAATATCACCGTATTGTACCTTGTTGTGTAGGAATAGTACTAGGTTGTACACAGATTTTAGGGCATGATAGTGTTTTAGAGTTGTTAATTCTTCGAAGAGTGAGCTGACGGGAAGAATTTCCCTAAGGGACAATCCACATGGATTAATCACCGACGATTATTCACTCAGGTTAAATAACCTTACGAATAAGGTTATTTGCCTTTTGTGACTCTTCGTACGTGCGATACGCGTTACACGGTGAATTCTTTTCAGATATACCGGTAGAGGTGAACGTGTCCTTTGGATCGATTCCCCCGTAGACATATGTCCAAGGTGTGTCCTATGTATTATTTTTGTATAAATTTTTTATTATTGTATTGGGACGGTGCACACCAATTATATGGTTCAAAAACTGACTAGCTTTATGTAGTGTAACTTTCCCCGATCACGTATAATTGGTTATTGATATAGTGGTGAACGTGTCCAGTGGATCGATTCCTCCGTTGAGATCTGGTGTACCAAGGGTAGTCTCCGTAAATTTTGGTTATTAGTTTTTTTATTTTTGTATGAACAAGTAACCAAATTAGTGTTTCTCATTTACTTTTTGAGTGTCAAAGTGTGTTATTTTCTGAAATGTTTGGATGAATATTGCTCATACTATGGATTGGGGAGACTATGAAACCATATTGACAAGTCACAGCCTTATATTTTAGTCATTATGAATTTTCTAATAATGTTTGTCCCTGGCCATGCATGTACCAAAATAGTGAGTCCTAGTACTTAGTTTTAGAGTGGAAATGTGTTGCATTGACTGCAATTTCAGGATGAATAGTGTTCATACTATGGATGGGGTACACTGTGCTGAAACAAACTGGACAAGAAGCAGGCTGATACTTTAGTCAGTATGAATTTTAGAATAATGTTTGTCGTCCCTTGACATGCATGTACCAAAATACTGAGTCCTAGTCAGTTTTAGAGTGGAAATGTGTGGCATTGACTGCAATTTCAGGATGAATATTGCTCATACTATGGATGGGGTATACTATGAAACAAACTTGACAATAAGCAGGCTCATATTTTAGTCAGTATGAATTTTAGAATAATGTTTGTCCCTGGACATGCATGTACCAAAATAGTGTGTCCTAGTCTGTTTTAGATGGCAAATGTGTGGCATTGACTTCAATTTCAGGATGAATATTGCTCATAGTATGGATGGGGTAGACTATGAAACAAACCGGACAAGAAACAGGCTGATACTTTAGTCATTATGATTTTTAGAATAATGTTTGTCCCTGGGCATACATGTACCAAAATAGCGAGTCCTTGTCAGTTTTAGAGTGCAAATGTGTGGCATTGACTGCAATTTCAGGATGAATAGTGTTCATACTATGGAAGCGGTAGACTATGAAACAAACCGGACAAGAAACAGGCTGATACTTTAGTCTGTATGAATTTTAGAATAATGTTTGTCCCTGGACATGCATGTACCAAAATAGTGAGTCCTAGTAAGATTTATAGTGCAAATGTGTGTCATATACTGCAATTTCAGTGTGAATATTGCTCATAGTATGGATGGGATATACTATGAAACAAACCGGACAAGAAACAGGCTGATACTTAGGTCAGTATGAATTTTAGAATAATGTTTGTCCCTGGACATGCATGTACCAAAATAGTGAGTCGTAGTCGGTTGTGAGTGCAAATGTGTGGCATTGACTGCAATTTCACGATGAATAGTGTTCATACTATGATGTATGCTGGGGTAGACTATGAATCAAACCGGACAAGAAACAGGCTGATACTTCAGTCAGTATGAATTTTAGAATAACAATGTTTGTCCCTCGACATGCATGTACCAAAATAGTGAGTCCTAGTCAGTTTTAGAGTGCAAATGTGTGGCCTTGACTGCAATTTCAGGATGAATAGTGTTCATACTATGAAGGGGGTAGACTATGAAACAAACTGGACAAGAAACAGGCTGATACTTTAGTCAGTATGAGATTTAGAACAATTTTAGTCCCCTCTGGCATTGCTGCATGTACCCAAATAGTGATTCCTAGTCAGTTTTCGAGTGCAAATGTGTGGCATTGACTGCAATTTCAGTATGAATATTGCTCATACTATGGATGGGGTATACTATGAAACAAACTGGACAAGAAACAGGCTGATACTTTAGTCAGTATGAGATTTAGAACAATTTTAGTCCCCTCTGGCATTGCTGCATGTACCCAAATAGTGATTCCTAGTCAGTTTTCGAGTGCAAATGTGTGGCATTGACTGCAATTTCAGTATGAATATTGCTCATACTATGGATGGGGTATACTATGAAACAAACTGGACAAGAAACAGGCTGATACTTTAGTCAGTATGAGATTTAGAACAATTTTAGTCCCCTCTGGCATTGCTGCATGTACCCAAATAGTGATTCCTAGTCAGTTTTCGAGTGCAAATGTGTGGCATTGACTGCAATTTCAGTATGAATATTGCTCATAGTACTATGGATGGGGTATACTATGAAACAAACTGGACAAGAAACAGGCTGATACTTTAGTCAGTATGTGCTTTAGAACAATTTTAGTCCCCTCTGGCATTGCTGCATGTACCCAAATAGTGATTCCTAGTCAGTTTTCGAGTGCAAATGTGTGGCATTGACTGCAATTTCAGTATGAATATTGCTCATACTATGGATGGGGTATACTATGAAACAAACTGGACAAGAAACAGGCTGATACTTTAGTCAGTATGAGATTTTGAACAATTTTAGTCCCCTCTGGCATTGCTGCATGTACCCAAATAGTGATTCCTAGTCAGTTTTCGAGTGCAAATGTGTGGCATTGACTGCAATTTCAGTATGAATATTGCTCATACTATGGATGGGGTATACTATGAAACAAACTGGACAAGAAACAGGCTGATACTTTAGTCAGTATGAGATTTAGAACAATTTTAGTCCCCTCTGGCATTGCTGCATGTACCCAAATAGTGATTCCTAGGCAGTTTTCGAGTGCAAATGTGTGGCATTGGCTGCATGAAACAGAATTGACCAGAAATCTTCTACTTATACTTGAGTCAGTTTTAAAATTTATTAGTCCTAGTAATATTAGTTAGTATGTTTATGATTGTGCGAATTAGGCTGCAATTTCATGATCAATATTTCGCATAATATTGATTGAATAAAGAACTATGAAGGATAATGGATAAGTTACAAACGGATGCTTGCATTTGGTGTAACATAGTATGCCTCACTCATCCAATCTTGGATGATTTGGTGGAACTGGTGCTGTACTCTGACATGGTTGTGGTTGTGTCAGAAGATGAATCGGATACCTCCACACTTCCATCCGTCGGGTCACGAATCCCAACATCCTTGCTGAAACATTTTACTAAATCCGATACTTTTTTAATGCGTCGAGGATCGGTTTCTTTCAGACCGGAAATCTGAAAGTATGGGCAAAATTGTTGTTGCTCCCCTGCCTTACGTTTGTGGAAAGTACATATATAACCCGCCACTCGTTCATATTGGTCGTAGTATCCGAAAACGTACCTATAAACTTCTCCAATTTCAACTGGTCCGTTTTTTTCTGGAGTGTAACGAACTTGTTCGTTTACTTCGTAAATAGGAAACATTATCTCTGGATCCTGATCTTTCAACAGCACAGAACATTTGAATTCACGTTTGGTTTCCTTCTCCTTGATCTTGATAGGATAAACTGGCAGTGTTACAATGGCGTTAAGATGACTTTTCGCAACATCTATAATCATTTCTTCGCTTACATTTGAACCCTTTTTTTCACAGGTTTTAGTCGTTGTGTCAGTCAAACCAGTATCCTTGGAATTACCCTTACTTGTGTCAATTCCCGATTCTTTAGATTCGTTGGGCTTATTTTTCGAACCCTTACTGGTTACTTTTGATCCACTAATGCTCTTTCTCCCCTCGTTGATATTGTTCGTCTTGCCAACATTGCCACCGTCAACGTTATCATCCCAGGGTGGTATGAATCCACGCTTGGAATCATTTGTCGTATTGAAATTGAAAGTAACCCATCCTACCCGGTATGTGTTATTTGATTTGTTGAACTCATTTATTTGAACCTTGGATGTTTTGAAGCAATCCCAAGTTAGAAAGTCCGATGGTTCATAAAAAACAAAGTCACGACCCTGGAGGTGTTCGAATGCCAGATTCAATTCTCCCGTTCCCTTTCAATAATTGTTGACAACCTTATCGTCCATAAATTGAACTACAAGGTTAGCCGATGATAGATCATCCGACTTTTCCAACAAATATATTGCTAGTTTTTCTGTCAACGGGGTAAATATGGTACCCATTTCTGGAAGGTAGCTATACTGAATGAATTCTTCCTCCCAAGTATGACGTTGGAGAACTTCCGGATCAATTACGAATATCTCACAGAACACGTATGGAATGTGTTCCATAAAAACTCGTTGGTGCACCTCTTGTTGTGAGTTAACATCGTATTGAAGGAATCTTGTAACACAAGTTTGATTCTTATGTTGTTCTTCCAATCCGGACAGTTCCAAAATACCTGTTACAAGTTCTTCTGGTTTATCGTCAAAATTGACATGGGCAAATTTTGTCTTACTCAGAACACATGCCGTCGGGAAAATGTACAATCGATCATTCCTTTGAAAATACGGAACACTTCCCTCCGTCGATTCGGTGACCATAGCTCCTTTTAGAAAATTCCTCTCGGTCAATACCAAATCTTCAATGGTTTCCATCACATGATCGTAACTGACAAATGATTGGTTATTGGTTTTGAAGACTTTTGGTATCATTTTCTCACAAACATTGTCAATTGAACAATCAAAGGACGAACCAACGCCGTCGACTCGAATCATTGATGCACATAGTACTTGAGAAATGAACAAATTACATGCTGTTTCCAATGAAACGACCACGTTTACCCCAATCTTGTTCCCGTGTTGGACAAATTTTGTTATCAGCCATTGATGCACCAAATATAGGATTCCTTTCGGCACCTTGAAATATGCCAGATCTATTTTTCCGGTTCCATGTTTGCATGGCGACAGGGTGACAAGGTCCTCATCGATATCGAAATGTATGTTGTAATATTTTGTGACCGTGTGCTTGTAGTTGATGACGTAGTGGAAAACCAATTGAGTATTGAGTGGTAATAACACTTTTCCCGTTTCCGGAATTTGCGTGTCCCCTTTTCGATGAAATCCTACTGGAACCCACTTCTCCCCAGAAAGTACCGTGGTGCCCAAGACGAATGAATTGTTAATTAATTTGGGTAAGTAATACTGATAAAAATCTTCGTGTGTCAAAACTTTGATGTCGACGTGACACATGTCGATGATGGTACAAATGGTTTTCGCCTTCCCTTGAAAGCGTAACCAATGTTCACGAATGAGCTCCTGAAAAGCAGTTTCTCGTTCCGTTATCTTCATCAACTTTTTGTTTGACACAATAAGTTGTTTAAACTCGATGTTTTCTGTTGGTAAGGATTTTAAGCATTCAATACGCTGCTTCTTGAAATGTTTGTCTAAGTCCACCTGATTGCAGCTATGAGTCATTGAAACACGTAGAGAGGTCTTTGCCATAAGGCAGTCCAAGAAGTTCCTCATTGATCTGACGTATCCTTTCAACTGACTGGGAGAACAATTGTCGCCTTTGGTATGGAGACACAAATCCTCAGACGAAATATCCGACCCAGGTGGATACTTCACATTCTTCGTGTACCAAACCAATATCTCACGGTACATTATCATGTACTTCTTCATTGTAACGTAGTTGACGGCGTTGCGCCCATAAATAGCATCCACGCCTGATGTGTCGTTAACATTCTTCAACAGTGACTCGAACCTATTCCACTTGTTCGCCATGTCGTAGTCATTGAATCGATCGGTTAATTGCTTCCTGCTCAAAAATTTCAACACTCCAGTCACCCCGTTGTCAATTTCAAACAAAAATAAATCCACCATGACGTTTATTTGATGGGGAATAGGCCCTAAGTCACTTAAGGTTGTATCGGGTTTTTTCTTCTTTCCCTTCCCCTTCTTCTTTTCCGCAGAGTTAGTAGTAGACATTGACTTCCTGAAATCTGGTGTAGGTTCGGATTCAATAATTTTTGATACAAGGTAAACCCTCGTCAACAATGCAGTGAAACATGTTGTAACCTCCAGACTGAGGTTCCTCACAAACTCCTCTGTTCCATATGACTCATCCTTCAAAGCCTTTGTAAGGTTACTAATTACTGCCTGTCGATGATCTCTTTGATCGGTATCATGTTTGTCAAGACTATTGGTTGGTGGGTCTTTCAATCTACCCTTCTTACAACTTGTCGTTTTCTTATTTGAATTGGGGTTGGCCCCGCGCTTGCGAGCACTATTAGTCGTCGGTGTCATTGGCAATGTAAAATGTTATCAGTATTTGAGACAATCTTTTTATTGTTTGAAGACAATGAAAATCACTGTTGTGTGAATCTAGTTTACCCGAGTTACGAGCAAACATTGAATGAAAGAAGGATAGTAGTACAACTTGAAACTTCTTTCACAAGAGATCACCACTCACGTAGCGACGCGACAGTGGTAATCATGTCTCAAAAACCATTTCTCAAAAAATCGAAAACGTAGAAGGTCCCTGTAAACGTGTCCTTGTTCTCGTAAAGACGTTCTACCACTAACCTGAGAAAGAGTTAAACAATATCGTCACAATAATTGGACAAATAAAACCTGCAACGACGAATGCAAGGGCGGGGATTTGTCTGTGAAACCGTTCGGATCAAAAAACCATTTTTTGTAATTGGAACCGCCGTTCCCGAAAAACGGAAAAAAGGGTTTTTTGGGTGGGATGAAAGGTGAGAAGAAGAAAAGATAAAAAGGAACATTTTCCAATTTGGAAAATGGCCCCATCGCTGAATTGTTCCATTTTGTGTACAAAAGTACAGTCGTATGAACACCTAGTAGCGCTAAATAGGGAAAAGGGCATTGGTTGTAACTCCGTTGCCAAAAAACAAATGATCCGATCGCTGAATTGGTGCAATTTGTGTAGAAACGTACAGTCGTATGAAACATCTCACGCTAAATACTAAAAAGGGCTTTTGTTGCAACGCCGTTGCCAAAAAAGTAAATTGGTCCGATCGATGATTTGGTGCATTTTGTGGGGTAGAAAGGTACTTTGGTATGACCAGTACTATCGTATGAAGCATGACGCTAAATACAAAAAGACCATTTCTTGCAACGCCGTTGCAAAAATTAAAAAATAAAAAACAAACAAAGTAATACTGTAGAAAGGTACTTTGGTATGAACAGGACTATCGTATGAACCATATCACGCTAAATACCAAAAGACCATTTGTTGCAACGCCGTTGCAAAAAAAAACAAAAAAAATACTTAACGGACCAATGTAATTCTGACGTTAGAAGTTGGTTGTACTGTTGTATGATCCATATCACGCTAAATACAAAAAATACCATTTGTTGCAACGCCGTTGCAAAAAAAAACAAAAAAAATACTTAACGGACCAATGTAATTCTGACGTTAGAAGTTGGTTGTACTGTTGTATGATGCATATCACGCTAAATACAAAAAATACCATTTGTTGCAACACCGTTGCAAAAAAAACAAAAAACAAATACTTAACGGACCAATGTAATTCTGACGTTAGAAGTTTGTTGTACTGTTGTATGATCCATATCACGCTAAATACAAAAAAGACCATTTGTTGCAACGCCGTTGCAAAAAAAAAAGAACATAATACTTAACGAACCAATATCATTCTTACGTTCGAAGTTGTTTACTTAGCAGAAAATGTATCGAACTGGTGTCATTCTTACGTTCGAATGTTGATACTTGATGTATCGAATCGATGTCGTCCTTACGTTCGAAGTTTGATATAAGTACTTTGTACGGAGTAGTTAGCTTACAATGAAAGTTTGTTGCTCACTAACTTGGGTCACTTTTTTTCACTTTCCGACACATCAATTTCCAACTTATCTGAGTAGAGTGTTGTTTCTTTCCAACAACACTCCGTCTGAGAACGTGGGATCCGACCCTCTTCGTCACATGCCTTAGGGCGACGATGTCACGAGCACAACGATCCGTTCTCAGATATTTCAGTCCGATATAACAGCCTTGTACTGCAAAAGAAGTAGAAAGCATTCGATTAGGGATTAGTTGCTGGAAAGATATTCTTGTTTGGACGGCCGCCTTACATAAACATCTTGAAAGCACAAAATCTGCATCAATTGCCTATATATCAACAGGAACAAGTCCCTGTTTTTCATGACATAGGAATTACTACAAGTCTGCAAATCAACGGCAGCAGAAAGAACAACGACAACGAGTAACAAACCGGCAAATGGAATCATTGGAGGCAACAACGTATCTGCGGCAACAACGTATCGGTGACATCAACGGTAAAACGAATCAGAACAAGCAAAGGTACGAATGAGATAGACAACAATGATAATACTTCCTTGACCGGCATTACTGATAATGTATTTCCTCACTTATGTTTTTCTTCCTAATTTCATAGGACCGGATCGGAATAACAGATTGGAAACAACAGATTAGAAATTGGCAATTGCAACGGTAAGAATGAGAGAGGAGATAGACAATGATTTTACTTCCTCTGGCATTCCTGATAATGTATTTTCTTCCTTCTCTTTTTCTTCTCATTTTCATAGGACCGTATCGGAGCAACGGATTTGAAACAAGGGATTGGAAACAACGGATCGGAAGAACCAATCTTTCCTGGTGTGGCAAATCTTTCCTAAAGTTGCAAAGGATACAACGAATCGAACGCGACACTGAATCGAAGTCAACACAGAATCGAAGGTAACAACAACGGCAACAACACAGCAACACCACCAATCAACAACAACAACGAAAGGAAGCAAACGGTGTACGTTGGTAGCATGTAGATTATATTATTCTGTTGTTATTATTTACTGTACTACATCAATAGATACTCACCCATTTTGTTCAATTATCATACCAAATATTCCAATAAAGTCGTTGACAACGTCAACAACTCGTTGAACCGCAGATAGCAACAGCGGCAATTGGCAGCAGCGAGAGCAACAGTGGCAATCGGCAGCAATAGCCACAGCGGCAGCGGAAAGCAGCAGCGCGAGGAACAGCGGCAATTGGCAGGGAGAGGCGCAGCGGCAGCGGCAAGCGGCAGCAAAACCAACAATAGCGGCAATTGGCAGCAGCGAGAGCAACAGCGGCAATCGGCAGCGACAGCCACAGCGCCAAGCAGCAGCGAGAGCAACAGCGGCAGCCACAGCGGCAGCGCCAAGCAGCAGCGACAGCAACAGCGGCAGCCACAGCGGCAGCGAAAGACACAGCGGCAGCGGAAAGCAGCAGCGACAGCAACAGCGGCAATCGGCAGCGAAAGACACAGCGGCAGCGGCAAGCAATCGGCAGCGACAGCCACAGCGCCAAGCAGCAGCGAGAGCAACAGAGCGGCAGACAAAAAGCGGCAAGCGGAAAGCGGCAAGTGGAAAGCGGCAAGCGAAAAGTGTCAAGCAAAAAGCGGCAAGCGAAAAGTGTCAAGGAAAAAGCGCACGGGCGAAACAACTAACGGCAACGAATCATTGGCTTCGAATTCCTACACGTACTCCAACCATGACAAGAAATCAGTTCTCGGACCGGGCTATGAAGCAAAAAAGAGATAGGAAACATGAGAAAAGAAGAAAGCAGAGAATGTCATCGAACTTTCTTAGGATTGCAGCACCGGTGTCAACGAGCCATAAAACTTATACAAAGTTGTCCGACATAAAACCAATGAAGAACGAAAGGACAAATAGGCGTAGTACTTGCAAAGATTGTGTCAGTACAATAGCGTTGAAAAACAAAGACAGAACAACTGTGGTCAAAGGAAAATACATGGAGACAAACTGGGGTGGCAAAATAGGAGGAAAGAAAAAGTATCAACCGGAACAGGCTTTGTTGATAGATAAATTCGATAGATTGGATAGTAGAAACGACGAGCATATTGTTGCGTTTGACGAGAATAATCCGTCGTTGCGCATTTTTGCAAAAGTTTCCAGAAAATTTGCCAAGCGACACCTTGCTACGAAGAATAATATCAAACTGTTAAGAAAGTTTGCTCCGGAAATTGTTGGATCCAAACCGACAGTTGCCAGAGGTCAGAAGCGCGGCAGTATCAACGATGATTATGCTATCATTGGAGTTAGACCAGAAAGATTGTCTTCCAACAATGGTGAGTACGTATTCAAAAGTCATGTGAAACCAAACATGAAACTGGAGCTGGAACACACGACAGTGAGAATTGTGAAGCATATGCATCATAGTTTAACACACATCCAACCATTTGTTGAGGATGAAATGGATGTGTTGTCTCAGATTCTGACTTGTACGCAGTTCAATGCCATTGGGAAACAGGCATTAGCTTTTTCGATCGGTCGAAATTACCATTCTCGATGCCATGTTGATGATGATATGAATTATACTCGTTTAACAGTCATAGCTCTGTCGGGAGTGCATGCTGACGAAGTGATTTATTATTTTGTCTTCCCAACGTACCGCATCAAAGTGCCGTTGCGTTCTGGGGATACTCTACTCTTTAATCCGTTAGTGTTTCATAGCTGTTCGAATCCCAAATACGAAGGGTGTTATATTATGAGCGCCTATGTATCGCGCAAAACTATACTAAGAAGTAATCCATTATAATAATAACTTGATACTCATGACAAAAAATTTATGACTGTACCGTACTAGTACTATACCGTCGAAAATACAGGAAAAGGGCATTTGGTGCAACGCCGTTGCAGAATATAGAAAAACGCAAAATAAACATGAGAAGGGGGGTATGATTGTACCATACTAGTATACAATCCAAAACACGGGAAAAGGGCATTTGGTGCAACGCCGTTGCAGAAAATAGATAAACGCAAACTACACATGAAAAGGTGGGTATGATTGTACTGTACTAGTATACCATCCAAAATAAGGGAAAACGGCATTTTGTGCAACGCCGTTGCAGAAAATAGAAAAACGCAAAATATACAGGAAAAGGGTGGTACGACTGTACCGTACTAGTATACCATCCAAAACAGGGGAAAAGGGCATTTGGTGCAACGCCGTTGCAGAAAATAGAAAAACGCAAAATACACATGATAAGGGGGTATGATTGTATTATACTAGTATACCATCCAAAACACGGGAAAAGGGCATTTGGTGCAACGCCGTTACAGAAAATAAAAAAAACCAAAATACATCTGAGAAGGGGGGTATGATTGTACCATACTAGTATACAATCCAAAACACGGGAAAAGATAATAAACTTGTTCATTCAAGTCATGTGCTGTTTTCACCATCTCGTACTATTGATTGTAAATCCTTCTTTTCCAGTGAAGCCATTGTCTCACGGAAATTAAACAACCATTGTTCACGATTACCCAGCACAAAATATTGGTCAGGACTACCATGGTTTCTAACAACGGCAGCTTCGGACTCAATGGCGTTGCAGTCGAACAAATACAATTTGTTCCGAAGCTCACCTAGCTTTACCAACGCATGATGGTGTTTTTTTCCTTTGTCCCTCTTGCTCGGTATGGGGTCTGCAGAAACAAAGCAACGAGCGACGGCATAATAACCATCGTGCACTAATTCGAAACCACTAACGGAGCTACCCACGGGGAAAGGACCTTCGAGGTAAAGCAGGCACAGAATCTGACATGGATAAACTTTCAGTCCACGTCCATCAAGGAGGTCGAGTTGAAAATTAGCCCAATCGTACCATACATTGGACAATTGTCCAGAATCAGACTTAAACGATGGGTGGGCACGAAACAATAATTTCATCTCGTGAGATTGGTCATACCTCTTGTGCTCCGTGGTTCCAAAAACCTTGCTGCTGCCCACAGCTGGTAGGACCACGTCACAACAAAATTTGAGAACATCAGATGGAAACCAGGGTAAACTTGAGTTTTTTTTTCATCCCACTTCATGTAAGGGAGACCATTCATCACACCAATCCAAAACGAAGACCCACCTGACCAACCACCCTCCTTAGGATGATTTGGTCCGGTTACGGGTCTATGTTCGAACAAATCAAATTCACGGTCAAGTCGATCAATAGTTCGATACTCCATCACTCGGTTGCAAGTTTGCTTGATAAGTGTGGACTTGTTTCGTTGAGTTCTCTTAGCAGGAGCCTTCACTTCAGTTTTATGATTGCTCTCACTCGCGGCAGAGTCCCACCCAGTTGGAGGACCAAATAATCTCATGTACTGTGATAAATGAAAATACATGTGATTCTTCACAAGATTGTTACCCTCTCCCTTACTTTGTTGAAGATTGTTATTTATACAGTTAATGAAAAGAACAACCATTTTGTCCACATTCAAAACACCTTTCTTGTCTTTTTTGAAAACCTCGTCGAACGTTCCAGCATACTTTAGGAACTCTTCCATACCCAACAACAACTCAATGGCGTAAATACGTCGGTCAATTTCCTCTTCACACTTTCTGCTCTTGTTCTCGAGATTGGAAGGAGTCTTTCGAGACAACAACAATTGACGACCTCCAGCAGACAGAAGTGACAGCATCTGAATATAAAGCATTCCAATGTACTGGTTACCCTCCTTCTTCACTGTATGTATTGTTGTTACTCTAAAAATCGACCAAAGGTATATGATGTTAAAATTTAAAGAGAAGTGAGCTCAGAGAGACGCTCTTATTTTACTATGTATTTTCACTGTATCGGGGCTCTCTGCTGTATTTTACTTGGTAGAGATCTTCCCCGGTTATCTGTTACTGTCGTGCCAATACTTCTGTTGCTGTTGCTGTATTAGCGTCGTGTCGGTCTTACTGTATCGGTCATTGTCGGGGTTAAGTATTCTGTTCGATGGGGCGTATGCTTATTCGTGGTATATATGCTGGGTATGACGCCCATCCGGAATCGGTATTGATTTTCTTGATTGCAATAAGTAATTTCCTCACGGGGTATCAAGTATATTCCTTTGAATGTACTTATAGGTTCCAAGTGTTTACTTACTGTTCAGGTCTTTGGATATTTCTTGTTTCTAACCGATTCTCCTTTCTTGTTTGTAGTCCTAAGTGATATCGTTTTACCACTTAGGGATTTCATGTAATGGAGGTGCGTTTGATTCTAAGCTTCGGTCTTCGGAATATTCGTATCTCGTATCGTCTTCCCGCACCTCGGTCATTTCGTTTTGTCGGCTTTTCCAATCGAATTTGATGCCGACAACAGTCCGTATTTTTTGCCGACAACACACCCCTTGATCCAATGCTCTACTTTTGTTGTATTGGATTACTGTCGGGGTATATCATGTTGAATCATATTGATAGACAAATCGAATGTTCGGATCAAGTCAAATTGAAGAATCGACTCGAGCAATTTTGATTGAGTCAAGATCAATTGGAGGTGGTCATCGAATAGCCTAATCCGGTTGTCAATCGGAGCAATCGAATGGAATGATTTAACCTGGGTAGTGTCCCATGATGTATCTTGCATGTCGGGCGTGCAAGATCCATCCCAATGGTTTGGTTAGATCATCAGCCGGGTTGATAACTCCCGGAATATGAATCATCTTGATTTCACCATTTTCTTTCCAAGCTTGAATTGCAAAGAACCTGATTTCAATATGTCTGGTTCTTTCGGTTGGCTTCTGGGCATTTATGATTTCAATTGCCGATGCATTGTCTTCATAGATAGGGGTTGGACCAGCTTGAGCAAATCCTAATTCTTCGAGTACGGATCTGAGGTATCTGGCTGTTTTGGCTGCTGTGACTGCAGCAATGAATTCTGCCTCCGTAGAACTCTGAGCAGTGAGTGATTGCGCTTTGGACCGGTAGACAACTGCTCCACCCGCATAAGTGAAGACATATCCTGTGGTGGACCTGCGATGTTTAGGATCATTTCCATATGCTGCATCAACAAAACACATCAACTTGCTATGCTTGATATCGGCAGGGTATTCTGGGAGTGATTCATCTTGGACTACGTCATGATATGGTTCTCCTGATGGAAGAGATGGTTCTGCATTCGGTCTATAGAATCTAATACCCCAGGATCTGGTTGTTCTGAGGTATTGAGCTATGTTCTTCAGGCTGGAATAGTGGAATGCAGTGGGATTGGAACTGTATTTTGACATCAGGGTCACTGCATAGCCAATGTCTGGCCGGCAGCTCACATATGCAAACATCATTTCACCCAAGAGTGTTCTGTAGGAGAACCCAGATGTGGATTGTAATGCAGCGTGTTCCTTGGTGCCTTCTAATGGTCCATTTGTATGTGATTGCAGTTGGCTCAGTACTTCAGTTGATAACGGCGCTGATGGCTTGGAGTGGGGTTTCATCTTAGAATCAGTCTCCCAACCATGGGATGTCATGATCCGGTCGATGTAATTGGCGCAGGACAGTTCAATGTAATCAGCTGTTTGTTTGACGTCAATTCCGTTGAAGTCCTCGAGCAATCCCAATTTTGTAAAGGGGATCACGTCTTCCTTTGGTAGTTTGAGCCTTGCACCTATAATGTCATAGATCTTGTCAGATATGGATTCTGACGTACAAGCTAGTGCAAAATCATCAACTTGTCTCAACATGTAGACCGTTTCACCCTCGAAGACTGTTGTATAGATCGTCCTGTCATGTGTGGTGGTTTTGAAGTTGAGATCAGGGCCTTTCAATATTTTGTTGATGTGTGTTTCCCAAAGTCTTCCAGATTCTGGATGACCTTGAAGTGCTCGAAGGACTGGGAGCACCAATCGTCTGTCTATGTCCTTGTCATGCTTGTGTCTGTACCATTCTGCATATGCATTGTCAATAGTCATGTAGGTAGGAATGTTGGGCCCTGGAGAATGGGCATATGCGTCAGCCGCGTCCCCCCCATAAACTTTGAGATTGAGGCTAGCTGCAATGGCAAAGAACAATCTTTGGATGGGGTGTTCAACACATGATGAGTATGACATTGCTATGGCATGCAGGGTTGGCGCTGCATATTTGCTTCCATTGCAACATTGCCTGGCTCTTCTGACACCATTTCTTTTCACACTGTATTGCCAGTGAGGTCTGAGAATGATAGCGTCGGGGTCCTTAGGGTATTGAATTGGTGATCCAAACATTTCCAAATCTTCAAACTGATCAAGCTGTTTTCGCTCACCAGCTTGCTATTCAGGCCATGTAGATAAAGGCTTGAGATTCCTCCGAGTGAAGTGCCCTAGTGCTTGTTCTTCAGGTGTAGTGGCCTTGGAATTGATGGCCTTGATGAAAAGTTCAATTTCTTCAGTGGACAGTGAATCTGCATCTAGTGGTAATGCTTGATTTCCTGGTTTATGAAGCTTGGTGATAGCTCTGAGGGATGCAATATCAATAGTAGGAATGACAACATCCATGTCGTCTTCAATTGGTGCCAAGTGTTTTTGGATGGAGGCATGGAGTGCTTCAGTGCTATCGACCTTGTTGATTCTTGTTTGTATCATCTGCTTGTATTTTGTACCAATGCGCTGGATAGCTTTGATTGATGAAATCCGGTCCAAGAATGGTGGATCTTCTTCAGCAGTGGGTTCCTTCCAGGAGGTATTGGGAGCAAATAAACCATATTCATTGGAGTGTTTCCTGACCTCCTTCATAGATAATTTTTCTTCAAGTGCAAAGGTAATTGGAGTATCTATTGAAGAATCCCTCACCCCTCGATCGTGATTTGCCTGTAGTGCTGTAGTAACATCAGCAGCAGTAAAGACACGATTGTGATTGATAGATACAATATAGGCGCCTCTGAGCTTGGAGAGAGTCTTCTTACGGGAGGAGAAAAGCTTTGAGGCAGGACTGTTTGGAATGATGTCTGTGATGTAAGCTCTGCCAAACAGTGAGTCGGTGGCGTAGCGAAGACCAAAGGCTGGATCAGCACAAGATGGGGAGACAGTGAGTCTGAGATTTGTGAGATCCGCAAAGGGGGATATGGAGAATTGGAATTCACTAGATGACACCTCACGGTGTTCTGCAGGAATTGGAGTGTTGTCATCAGTCCGGAGTAGGTGCTTGACATTAGTTGGGAGATCTGCAAGTGGGAGATCATTCATCCCTTCATCAAACCAGACATGGGTAGCTATTTTGACACGGTGGGTCTCAGTATCATACCAAAGGATGTTTCTGGTAGTGTAGGGGACAAAACCCAGGAAGATGCCTTTTCGTGCATTGGGTTTGAGTTTAATAGATCTTTTGCCTGGGGGCCTAACCCAAACTCTACAACCAAAGGTTCGGAAATCAGCAAGGTTTTCCTTACGGCCAGTTGCTAATTCCAATGGTGAATGTGGTTGATTGCCTTCAGGAAATGCATTGGACAACCGAAGTGCATGGTAGAAAGCAAAGGGCCAGAATTTAATGGGCAAATTAGCACCAGACAGCATGGTGCGCATTGAATTAGCCAGTGTGCGATGCCCTCTTTCAACTGTACCATTCTGGTGTGAAGCATCCGCACCAGTGGGGAAAATTGAATATCCAAACGCAGAGAAGAGGTTTCTGACATCAGGATTGTGATAGAGCTCGCCGCCTTGATCAACGGAAACATACTTGTCGGCACAGGTTGGGTTGTACTGGGCGAAGAAATGCTCCAACCAGTGTAGGGGCGCTGCCTTCGAGATTTGTGTATCACCGTATTTCATACCTGTGTAGTGATCTGTGATGAGAATCCAAGCTGTTTCTCCATGAATGCCTTCATAAGCGCGCTTGCGTTTGCTGTTGGAGGATTTGGTACCTGAGAATGCAAAATCAATGGATAGACCTTGAAACGGTTGTGTGGCCTTTCGTGTGGAATGTGAGCCAGCAGGTGTTTTGGTTTGCTTACATTGTATGCAGGTTGGGCATTGGTCAAGAATACTGGTTTGACGCTTGAACTTTGGTACTCCTACGATGTGCTTATGAGCCTGATACAGAAAGTCATCGCATGGGTGCCCCAATCGTTGATGCCACAGAAGTTTCGATGTCTTGGTTTTGATGGCGTGGATGGGGATATTTTTATCCACAATCTTGGTGAAGAACAATTTGGCATCAAACTTTGGCATGTCGCTGGTATCAGACTGAGCTTGAGCTGCTTCAGCGCATTTTTGCAGTGTGATAAGGTTGGTGTATATATCATACCGGTAGTTGTCAATGGCTTCTTTGGATGCCAGTTCACAAGCTTCCTTGAACTGTATGTCAGTAGCTAGGGCATAGGCTGACGATGTTGCACAATTGGCATATGGAGAGGCTATGTCAACGTCTGGGATCAGTACTGGGTGTGTATAGCATTGACCATCAATGATGCTTCCATGGAGGACAATGCTGTTGGCAGTGTTCTGCTTGTGATGACAAATGATTGTGAGGTTGCCGTTTTGTGGGGCAGATGAGTCATAGTTGTCAATGAATGATTTATGGATTGACTGCCCACTGAACTGACGTCGCATGCGAGATGTCATTCCACAGAGATCATTCTCACTCAGTAATGTCGTTGACAGGGAGGGAGAATAGTAGAAGAAGATTTTTAGATACCCTAAGTGGTTGGGTGCTGGGATGTGCAAATATCCCGAGCCTTCTGGGATGCAGGTAGCTGCTTTGCCTCCTATGGCTGCTGTGAGCCTGACCGGACATTTTCTCATTCTGGTGTAAGGTTTGTAACCGTGCAGGATGTGTTTGAGATTTGTGCATGAAACTTTTGCACCGGTGTCAATCTGAGCCCTGACACCCTGTTGGAAGTAGGCTTTAGCTGCAATGGGGTCTCGTGGGACTAGGGATTGCACATTGTATGTGCCAGCTGGCGTAGGGTTGTCCCTATCGAAATTGGGATCCTCATTGGTCTTCAGGTGTGATTCCAATGTAGGGGTCGTAGCCCCGAGTGATTCCATATCACAGTAGACATCAATTGGGATTGATGACTGGAGGCTGTCCTGGGGAAGGAGGTCGACGGCACCAATTATGACAGATTCATAGGAGCTGACACTGCTGGAGTCCAAGGAGGGGCATAAGCTGTTCACTTGGGACGCTGTGACATTGTCAAATCCTTGAGGATCATCCTGAGGTGATGTCATAGTATGGCTCCAAGAAAGACTTTCTATTCTTGGCCATTGCAAAAATTTTGGTTTTCTACTGTAGCATCAGGTGAAGCCTCATCTTGATCTTCATTGCCAATGTTGATCTGAGAGATTTGTTGGGTGGAGTCTAAGAGCTGTTGGGTCTGTTTATTGGATTTGTTCAGAAAAACAGCCGCAGCAATCCTATGTTTCTTCAGGGACTCAATATCTTGCAATGCAGGACAATTATCGAAATTATGACCGGACATGTGGCAAACGATACATTTTCTGGATGTGTCAAAAAGACTAGGTTGCTTATCAAATGCCGTGATAGCATTGCAATATGCTTGGTGGAGGAAGGGATCGTCAGATTCTTCATCCATCTCCGGGTAGCCAAGTGATTCAATCAGGCTGATTGAGTGAGAGGTCAGAGTAGAAGGTGTTCTAACAGTGCTGTTGCTAGCGCGCTTTTGAAATTTATCATTGCGCCGGTGACCTGGTCTGGTACCGGAGACAGGCAATTGCTTGGGCTGGATTGATCTGGAGGTGTTCCTCTTGTACTTTTGTTCAGCCTTGATCTCTTGTTCATAAGTTTGAAGAGTTTGTAGAAGCCTACCTGCCTTGTATTTGTCTCTTTTGAATTGATCATCGGAGTCGCGTTCATCTTCAGTTTTCTCGAATAGTTCGTGACTGAGAGTGGTTCCTGCAATCAAATTACTGACTTCTTCTGTTGAACTCAATGTGCTAGGTTGGTTTTGGAGGAAAACTCTGAGTCGCAAGTAATCCTTGTATCTGAAGTAGTATTCTTCGAGGGATTCATTTGCTTCTTGGTTGGGAGGGTTCCTGACCATTCTGGCTGCATTGGATTCTCTCTTTGAGTTGGGATGTGTTTGAGCAATTACGGTGTACAGAGCTTCATAACCTTGTCCTCCTTCAAAGCTTTGAATTGTGGACTTCATTCTAACGCATGAGTCAGGGATGATCTTATCGGTTCTGAGTGCAGTGTAGATGAGATTACCCCATTCGTGAATTGCCAGTTCATATCTTGCAGGTAGGTCGTGTGGTAGTTCATCACCAATGGTAAATCCTATAAGATGGTCAGCTTCGCGTCTATAGAGATAGTAAGGGTGAATGTATATATGATGCTGCTGTGCGTGTGTAGTGATCTCTCTGTACCACTTTCTGACCTGAGGGTGGCTGTCATCCTTAAGCTGTGGAAACCCCGAGAGGAATAATTTGTCTCTAGCTGCTTCCTTTGACTTGTCAGAAGCTCTGGTTAGATCAAAACAGTCACCACTTCTGGTGATCAGGCGCTGGTCATTTCTCCCACTGCCTAGGTTGTGTAGGTAGTAGTTTTGCCTGACAATGGTTTCGTTTCCCGATGAGTCGGTGTAAGTGATTGGAAAGTCTTTCATGTCATCTCTGGTGGGGAATTCATCTTTCCTGTAGTAACGGTCCTTCACTGGTGGTGGTAAGGTGGCTGGATTCCATGGGAGGTCAAGTGTTGCTTGATGGTTGGCACCAGCATTTGTGTTGTTGTTGTTGTTGTTATTGATATTGCCGTTGTTGACCAATTGTTGGAGTAGGTTGGTCAATTCTTGCATGTCGGTGCCTGTTGTACTAGTGGGCGCCGGGTTTGGAGCTGTGGCATTTTCATCGTTGTTGGCCTCATTTTCACCATCACCGTCGTGTTGAACTTCACCTGTATAGATGCCGTTGAAATAGTTGCCGGGGTTATTTGTCTTCCAGTTTCTTCTGAACTTCCATTGGTTGATGTTGAAGATTACTGTGACGACTGGTTTTGGGTTATTTGCTGCTTCAGCACGTCTGACGGCTTCTATTCCTGCAGAGTCAAATTCCTGTGGAGTTCTGATCCGTTGGTTTGATAACCCAGGGTTGACAAATCGTACGGGGCATGAATCAAGGAGCTGGGCTATGTGTCCCTTTTCTAGTTCATTGATGTTTAGCATTTCCAAGGTAATGCCGTTGCAGAAGGCTTCTCTTAGTGCGGTCACTGGGGCCGGACCAAGGGTTCTAGCGCCTTCGTCATTGGCATCCGATATGAAGAGGGTTGACACCTCGGGTGCCGTGAGCGGGACAGTTTCTGCATAGGTGCCATTGAGAGAAAGGACTTCTTGGGGGTTATTGTCACTTTGGAATTTGAATTCAATCCCATAGACATTGGACCAATCGTATGCGTCTGGTGGAGGAACCATGATGGATGTCGAATTGTAAATTTATTACGTTGTTTCGTCGTCGAACGGAACTGATCGGTGTTTCGTCGTCGTCGTTGTTGCCGTCGATCGTCAATCGTCAATCGTAAGTCGTCAATCGTTAATCGTCCTTGGTACAATCATTGTTGTCGAAACGGCAATGTGTATTACAGAAGGAGATTCTTGGTAGAAGGTTCTGTAGATACACCCCTTGATACGTATGGAGGAACAATCGATCGTTGGGAGAATACGTCGGGGTTGTGCGTTGTAGCGATCGTCTCGGTGCTTATAATTAACCTTGCGAGCCGGTCACAGATGTCCGGAACGTTCCTTGTTACTCGTAGGTTCGGAGCTTGGTCGTGGATCAGAAAAGAAGATTCCTGTAGAAGAATCGGTATACACCCCCTGATTCGCGAGCAGGGAGAAAGAGAGAGAGAGATGGGGGGAGGCCAAAAAGTAGCACACGGATGGGCGTCACTACAAGTTTCCTCTGGATTTAACCAAACAGTTGAGGTGCTGAACGGGCGGGGATAGATATAGCTTAAGGTATACACGATCCTACGGATGGGCAGCAATCGTGTGAGTTATAAGGGCTCTATAACCTGTTGTTACTCTAAAAATCGACCAAAGGTATATGATGTTAAAATTTAAAGAGAAGTGAGCTCAGAGAGACGCTCTTATTTTACTATGTATTTTCACTGTATCGGGGCTCTCTGCTGTATTTTACTTGGTAGAGATCTTCCCCGGTTATCTGTTACTGTCGTGCCGATACTTCTGTTGCTGTTGCTGTATTAGCGTCGTGTCGGTCTTACTGTTGTTTGGAGGGCTCTGAAATATGGAGGTGAACAGTCGGTATTTGGTAGTTAACTTGTTGGTTATTACATTGTCTTAACACTAAAATTATGAGCGGACGAATCCACTCTTTCCTAAGATCACTAGAATTGGTGCATCGGTCTGTTAATACTCCAATGCACACACTAAATCACTAATAATCACATCAACCCGCTAATGCTTCGATGTGTTGCACGTGCCCTTGTACCAATGGGCTGTAGGGCTTTACCTTGCGCCCTGTATAATTGGTACATAAGGGTCTATTTTTAGTAAGAAGGAGAACCGGAATCGGTAAGTGGTAAACTCACATTCCCGCTTCCATTCCCATCTTCCATTCATGTTGGTCCATTCCTGTAGAAACAGGATGACTCGTACGATCGATCACGTGACTCATTCATTCATTCATTCGCGTCTCATTCATTTACTCTTGTCTCATTCGTGTCTCATTCTACTTCATTCACGTCTCATTCATTCATTCGTGCGAGAAGATTCCTGTAGAAGCAAAACGACTAGTATGATCGAAACCCTTGTTCGATCGACTTCAAACACACTTCCCTGCTTCAAAGGAATCATCCAACTCTCTTCAAATGCTCAGAGATAAAGATCGAACGCGGTGGTGGCCATTTCGATAGTGGCTCCTTGTATGCCTTTCAGTTTTGCCGTTGTATAGTACACTGTTTCGCTGCTGTCGTCACTGTGACTATCACTATCACTATCACTGCCACTGCTGTCGCTTGAGCTGCTGCTGCTGCTTGTACTTGAAACTTCATCGTCGCTATCGTCGGTCTTGTTCCTCTTCTTGTCCTCGCCAGTGCTGTCCAGTTGGTCCGGTTGATCGACAGCATTGTCCAATTGTTCGACTTCGAGCCCCACGGTGTTTCCAGTACTTAAGCCAAAATTTTCCGGTGGTCCAAAGATGTCTTCCGATAATTGGAATTCTCGTTCAGCTTCTTGTATCTCCGGTGTAACATCCTTATCCGCTTGTTGTTGTCTTCCTGCCCGGCCTTCCTTGCTCTGGCTTCTTCTTTGTGCGCGCTCTGCTCTTTCAGCTCTTTGCCTCTCTGCGTCTTTGTTGTTCTGTCTTCGTTGTGCTCGCTCTGCTCTTTCAGAGCGGTCTTTGTTGTTCTCCATTTCAAATTCAGGTTGCAAGGGAATAGTGAAGTGTCGGCTCCCCCACTTGCAGACTGAAATTGAACTCTGATTACTGCTTGTTATATATATAATTGTCGAATTCCGATCCGTATTCCGATCTGTATTCCGATCTGAGTAAAGTAAATTGTCGTATGTATTTCGTAAATCGTCGATGCGTATTTCCTTCGACGTATTCCAATCGATGCGTATTTTCGATTCAAACGTAAGTAAATTGCCGTATTTCTGATACGTATTCCGCAAATCGATGCGTATTGCCGTATTTCTGATACGTATTCCGCAAATCGATGCGTATTTTTGTTCGACGTAAACCGTAAAAATGCCGTATTTGGCAAAATGATGCGTATTTCGATGCGTCTTCCGCAAATTGTCGTACTCCTATTCCGACAGAAAAAATATGTAATTGGCCCAATCGATTCTGGTGTGTCGATACCAATCCTGCTTTTGTTTGTTTCTTGATAATAATCGGCCCTATCGCTTCTGGTGTGGCGAATAATCGGCCCTATCGATTTGATGGTAATCGGTCCTATCGCTTCTGGTGTGGCGAATAATCGGCTCCTTGTAAAACGGTCCTATCGCTTCTGGTGTGGCGAATAATCGGCTCCTTGTAAAATCGGTCCTATCGCTTCTGGTGTGGCGAATAATCGGCTCCTTGTAAAACGGTCCTATCGCTTCTGGTGTGGCGAATAATCGGCTCCTTGTAAATTGTCGTACTCATATTCCGACAGAAAGAAAAAAATATGTGTGTAATTGGCCCAATCGCTTCTGGTGTGGCGATACCAATCCTGCTGTTGTGTTGATAATAATCGGCCCTATCGATTCTGGTGTGTCGATACCGATCCTGCTGTTGAAAATGTCGCTTGCTCTGAGGTCCAATCTTGGTGGACAAAAAATATTCTTCCGGTAATGCGCGGAGAAAGAGAAACGTAGTAAGGCGCTGACTCCAATGGTGGCCAGCCGTCCGCTGAAGAAGGTGCGGATGAAAAGTAAATCGTAGAAAGTTCCGCTGAAGGCGTGCGGATGAAAAGTAACGAATCGTAGAAAGGTCCGCTGAAGACGTGCGGATGAAAAGTAACGAATTGTAGAAAGGTCCGCTGAAGACGTACGGATGAAAAGTAACGAATTGCTGACTTGGATGATTAGTCAGCCTGCTGTAGAAAGGTCGCTGGCCCCGATGTTTGGCCAGCCTGCTGCAAAATAAGAAAATTCGCTTTCTTCTTCGACCAAGTTCCGATCCTCGGGAGCGCTCCGTAATTCTTCGAAGAATGTTTGGAGGGCTCTGAAATATGGAGGTGAACAGTCGGTATTTGGTAGTTAACTTGTTGGTTATTACATTGTCTTAACACTAAAATTATGAGCGGACGAATCCACTCTTTCCTAAGATCACTAGAATTGGTGCATCGGTCTGTTAATACTCCAATGCACACACTAAATCACTAATAATCACATCAACCCGCTAATACTTCGATGTGTTGCACGTGCCCTTGTACCAATGGGCTGTAGGGCTTTACCTTGCGCCCTGTATAATTGGTACATAAGGGTCTATTTTTAGTAAGAAGGAGAACCGGAATCGGTAAGTGGTAAACTCACATTCCCGCTTCCATTCCCATCTTCCATTCATGTTGGTCCATTCCTGTAGAAACAGGATGACTCGTACGATCGATCACGTGACTCATTCATTCATTCATTCGCGTCTCATTCATTCACTCTTGTCTCATTCGTGTCTCATTCTACTTCATTCACGTCTCATTCATTCATTCGTGCGAGAAGATTCCTGTAGAAGCAAAACGACTAGTATGATCGAAACCCTTGTTCGATCGACTTCAAACAACTGTATCGGTCATTGTCGGGGTTAAGTATTCTGTTCGATGGGGCGTATGCTTATTCGTGGTATATATGCTGGGTATGACGCCCATCCGGAATCGGTATTGATTTTCTTGATTGCAATAAGTAATTTCCTCACGGGGTATCAAGTATATTCCTTTGAATGTACTTATAGGTTCCAAGTGTTTACTTACTGTTCAGGTCTTTGGATATTTCTTGTTTCTAACCGATTCTCCTTTCTTGTTTGTAGTCCTAAGTGATATCGTTTTACCACTTAGGGATTTCATGTAATGGAGGTGCGTTTGATTCTAAGCTTCGGTCTTCGGAATATTCGTATCTCGTATCGTCTTCCCGCACCTCGGTCATTTCGTTTTGTCGGCTTTTCCGATCGAATTTGATGCCGACAACAGTCCGTATTTTTTGCCGACAACATGTATTGATTCTGAAAAATTGGTTCGTGGGAAGTCACGATCGGATTGCCTCTGGACAGCACCACCGTAGTAACTGGCTAACCTTTCCATCTCACCAAGAAGCCGCTGGTTATTGCCTAAAAAGTCCTCGCGGAACGTCTCTGCTGCACGCTTTGCGCAACCAAGTTGGTGCATATGGAGTCTCTCTCCGGGAGACGCTAGATGAATATTATGTGGGTTTTCCCCAAAATCAAGATCATAAAAAGCGTTGCCGTTATGTACACCATGGTGAGAAATGTTTTTGAAATACTGTTCAACATTCACTCCTTCGCCAACCATTGGAGCAGTAAAATCAGATATATTCCAGAGCCGAATGGATTGGTACTCTTCCCCATTTTGGTGCTTAGACACTTGCATGTTACCAGTTTGAACTGAAACAGGAACCTTCAAAACATTCACACGAGCGTTAATACCAAGTGCTCTGGGACAATTGCAATGCCTACAGATCATCTTTGAATTCGACGTTTGATAATGACCACAAAGTTGGTCGTGCTGGGGAGTATCACCTATGAAATAAGCAACCGCAAATTTCATTCGAACCGACCATTTCTTCTTGTTCCACGGCAAATTAGACCATTCAATACCATCCGTTTGGTTGCAGGCATCTTTCAAAGATGAAAGAGCCAAACGAAGGCCAGAGTGAAGATTGTTCACATTGTCAATTGATGCGGCACCTTTATCACCGGGACATGTTGGGTGATAGTATATAGCCTCCCACGCATCCGGCCGGGAGTTTCGAGTTAGGGTGTTGAATATGCCAAGAGTCATGTTCAGTGGGGTAAGAGTGGTTTGACCACTATTGTCAATTGCAATTCCATCCATGTAGAGAATAATAGGAACCAGAATTTCATTCGATCCAGATTTGCATCTCTTCTCCCAAGTGTTGATCCACCATTCACCGTGATGCAGTTGGTCAATATCAATATTCCCTTGAAGTTCTGGATAACGGACTGGTAAGGTGGGGTCTTCAGCATGGGGGAATGACAGATTATCTTCCTTCACCAAAGTCACATTTGTTAATAGGGAATGAAGTGCTTTTTGGAACGACCGGACGTAGATTTGTTTGCGACTGGAAACATCAGCATTCTGTGATTTCTTAGAACACCAGTCAATAAGATGAGGTTCAAACCCATCGCCTTTTATTTCAGGCACAATTGCGGAAATCTCCTTCATAACACTTGCCCTGGTCTTTATGAGATTGCCTTTAGTCCATGAAAATAAATTAAGCCGCTCCGATTCAATAGCCCATTCATACAATTCCTTCTCGGCAACTAATGGTATGCTATGATTCCGCATGATTTTCATTAACTTGATCTTGACCTTCAATTCGTCAGATATGTTCCTCCCTACATTGGGTGTCGTAATTAATAGCGTGTTTGAAGCACAATGGGAATCGTCAACATCAATGTTGATGCCTTCTTCATCATTGACAATCGAAGAGTGGGGGGCCTCTATGATCTCACTTCCTTCTTCCTCATCGTCATTGTTAGGAAAGAAAAAATTGTCATCGGAGACAGAATCATTGTCATCGTCTATGTTTGATAATTCCTGACCAATCAAGGCACGCCCAATCGATTCGACAGAAGGGTCATACATAACTTGATTGTCGAGCAACTCTGGTAATGCGGCGTCACTACTCTGTGGACCGTTACGGGTGTTTGTTAGACCTAATTGTTGACTAACATCCTCAAGCTTCTTCCTCTTTTTTCTAATGAATACGCAAGATGCAAAATCTACTATCCCCGAAGATTGCGTGAAATAAGAATAGCATGATGCGTCATTCACAATATGGTCCCGAAGACCGGGAGAAACAACTACTCCCGTTTTCTTTCTTCGTCGCGCTGTAAACAAGGGGGGTTTCTTCTTCTTGGTAACCTTCTGCTTTCCGTAACCAGTAGTGATCAGAGGAGAGTCCCGGTAGCAACGTAAACAATATACCTGATATTTAGGTATCGTCACCATCGTTAGTACGATAGCCAGTAATAACAATAGAAATGAGGAAACGATTGAGATTGAAAAATTGCGACCATGCACTGTTTGTTTCAGGCATAAAATTCAGTAACATGCCACTACTTCGGAAACAGATGCCAGAGGGGTAGGAAAATGAAATGTGCATAAAAATATTAGGAGTTCGACATTAATTTTAATAAATAGGATGAAATTACAAAGGGGGACCAGTGGAGTTCGACCCAAATATGCGTGTGATTCTGAAATAACCCTGAATCTCGTTTGTGTGACGTCATGGACTAATCACACAAAATATCTGATTTTGGAATTTTTAATTGCAAATTAGTGTGTACTGTTTATGTGGTACTTGTATTACTACTGGTAGTAGTACCAGTAGTAGTACTTGTCCTACTTGGCATGTACTTGATGGTCTGTCCTTTTTCCGTTTTAATGATCTGTCCTTTTTCCGTTTTAATGATCTGTCCTTTTTCCGTTTTAATGGTCTGTCCTTTTTCCGTTTTTATGGTCCATCCTTTACCCCTTTTCTGTTTTTATGGTCTGTCCCTTATCCACGGCTGGCATGCGCGAGCTTGCGCGCGCAGGCATAGCCAGAAGAATCAGGTAAAAAGCTGTTATTTTACTTACATTAAAAACATCTGGTTCTCCAAAGTTTTTTGGGGTGTTTAGATAAGCCTCTTTTTTTGGAGGAGTTGATCTCGAGAACCAGACATTATTGCATGGTCATTCTGAAGCAAACTCGTAACAATAGAGACTTTCAGCTGCTTGGGGACATTTTCAGAATTACCACAATATCGTTCTTCCCTCTCCCGGGCCTTCACTGCTGTAAAATTAGACATTGTTTAGGGACTGAACCGAAACGAAATGAAAATTGAATTGAATTGAATTGAATTGAATTGCTTGCTCTCGATTCAACTGCAACATATATTACAATAGCTTATATTATTACTGTAACATTGCATTATTATGATCGTTTTGAATAGTAAGCGACAGGCCCAGAGAGAGAAAGTGAGCGACCGACAAGGCATGATGCAGCTGGTGATATTCGCCGTTGGGATCTTTTATGTCGTCCAGTCGGCCTCCATCACCCAATACTTCGGCGGCTCTTGGACAGGAACCACCGAACACAATGCACAGACACAGATACAGATACAGATACAGACGCAGACGCAGACGCCGACCGCAACAAAGACAGAGAAAACAAAGACAGAGACAGAATAAACAAAGACAGAGACAAAAACACAGAGATACGCCGTCCCGGAGGGCGATCCCACCCAACCGACGCTGGCCATTTTATACCCGACCGGAATGTACGGGGGATACCGCAACCAGGTGATGCGTTTCACGTAATTCATCAAGCACGCCCAAAATGCCGGAGTGAATCAGCTGCTCATGCCGACGCTGGTGTGGGCGACGCGGTACCACCAGGGTCTGCTGGAGGAGAAGGTGTACAGCGAGGTCGCTACGCCCAAGCAGGACCTGGGCAAGATCAACAAGGGCCGGATGTTTTGGCCGGTGCCCTTTGAGGAGCTCTACGACGTCGAGCACTGGAACTCGTTTCACAAGCCCGAGTCGGAGTCGGAGTCCGAGTCGAGAATGTCTCTTCCCCTGCTAGTCAATTCACTCGGCGGAAGCAGCAGCATCGGAAGCAGCAAGATTGAGGAGGATTCTACCGGTGATTCTACCGGTGATTCCACCGATTTAGATGACTATGACAGCAGCAATGGCCAATTTTGCTGGAGTCCCGGCAACAACAAGAGCATTGTTTCCGCAACGGCTATTCGCAACAATACGCTCTACAAAAACACGTTTCACGATACCTTTCTCCCCCTCTTGACGCAGCGCATGCTATTTGACACACCCAGTGACAACAGCAGCAACAACAACAACAACAACAACAACGACCCACGGATCCGATCAAGTTTTGTGTTGAATTTTGTACAGTCCACTGCGGTCGAATTTTTGGTGGGAAAATCCATGAGTAATTTTCACAAGGTCTATCCGGACCCTCGGGTGGTGAGCTGCACGCGACCCCTGGCGGTATCGGGCGCGATGTACCTGTGGAGTGGATTCCGAAGGATGAAGCTGAGATCGCCGGAGGTCGTTCCAGATTTAGATTCGGATTCAGATTCGGATTCGAAAGACCAATACAACGACGAGGACGACCGACGCCTGCGTCGCCGGCGCCTGCAGGACGCAAACACAAACGCAAACAACACCCGAACCGCAAACACAAACACACAAACCAACCACCGGCACCAGCATCGCCGCCGGCGCTTGCAGGACAACGAGCATGACCCCAAGAGACTCGCGGATACTCTGCTCCAGAAAACGGTCTACAATGCCCTGATTCCCGCCCAGCCCTGGAGGCGCCTGGCCAACAAGTGCAAGCATGTGCACATGGGGAAGGCATCATCGGTTGGTGGTGATGGTGGTGGTGGTGGTGGTGGTTATATCACGCTCCACCCGCGGATCGAACCAGAACTCATGAGTCAAGGATGTGGAGCGTGGCTGGAACACAACCTGACGGTCATCCTCAACATGATCGACGACTTTGCCGAAAACTACAATCGGAATCTCACCGAGAGCAATTTCTATCACAACACAACAAATACAGGCAAGCGCAAAGGCAAGCGCAGGCGACGGCTCGAGGGGATACTCATGGCCGTGTCGAGAAAGGAATTGGTCATCGATCGGGGATCCAGATTCCATGAGATCGCCAATTACAACTGGAAGAAGATCAACGAGCGCAGCATCTCCTACGACACGGAAGGAAACGAACTCATTACCTCCAGGATACGGACCTCGGATGCCAATGACGCCGATGCTACCGATGCTGCTGATGCTACGCTTCCGCTATTTGAATGCGGCGAAGACTGGGTCGACAACGGCTTTTACAGGGACATAAAATACCAGACCGAGCTCTTCTCGCATCCCAAGGCGGGAGCTCTTTACGAGCGCTACGCGGCCCAGAGCAAGGACTTTGACGGCGAACCCATCCTCCCGCTGCCCTCCAATTACTACGGTGATTTATTGCCGTCCATCACCAATTTCTGGTTGGCCCTGAGGGCCGATGTCTTTATTGGCGTCACCAATAGCACGTGGTCCACCGATGTCATGACCACGCGCTACTACCTCGGAAAGGGGGACGGGAACTACGAGATCACGGCGAGCTCTGGCCTCTTGAAGATTCAAAACGGAGGGATGCCACCGGTTCACAAATGCTGAGCTAAGCCGAGCCGAGCCGAGGAAATGGTAGGAATTGGAATTGGAATGTTTTTAGCGTGGAATCGCATGGCATTGAGAAATGCAACAGTAGTGTCTACAACAATGCCTCAATCGATCGATGCCCACCAGTGGATTGATGTAAGTTTGTATGGAAATTTGGTTCGAAATAAAAGCAACTATGTTGGGGGCCGGGCCTGGGAACTACCATTTAGTTTTGCTCTCGTGAGCTTACTACTTCACTAACATGTTTACACGTGTAGTCTACTAGTTAAGTCTAGTGGTATTCAGTGATTTCAAGTATTAGTATTTAGATTTGTGAGTATTTTTATCGGTGCACTATTAGCGCACCCTCACTGTTAGCGATTCAGCGAGTCGGCTCGCTTATTTGCCTGTTAGTCGTAGGTGTGTTATCTCATTCATGTGTATCTCCGAATGTCCGTACGTCTGTACGTTTGCTACCGGCGCTTTTCTCGAGTCCCCGTATCTTCGTACTCATAGTATTAAGTACTTGTAGAAGATGCCTTAAGGGTCGGTCCTTTTATTTGCACCTCCACATGCATCTCCTACATAAGGAGAATAGCTTCACCCCACCCATAAGCTTAGTGAGTAGATCTGCAATATTAGTTTCACCGGGTTCCTTGCCAATCCGGATAATCTTTCCCTCAATGCATTCGCGCGCTTTGTGGTAAGCGATACTGTTGTGCTTCTTCTTACAAGGGCTTTCAGGGTGTGTTACATTCTTAACAACCAAGTCATTGTCACAATACATGTTGGTCGGTCCTTCTATAGGTATGCCCATCATTCTGAGCTTATACCGTAGGCCTTCTACCATTTCAATTGCAATCTTAAGTGCCACAATTTCTGAGCCAAACGTGGATGTTTCAACGGTTGTTTGCCTCTTAGAGAACCATAGGATTGGTGCCCTGTTATCAAAGATGATGATTCCTGTATGAGATCTCCTAGTAGCCTTGCAACCGGCGTGGTCGGCGTCCACGAAGCATGTGGTAGTTACAGCCTTTCCTCGTGGCTCGGGCATATCTGGAGGAATTAGTTCCCCCGCTTCTGGATAAAATTCAGCCCAGTCACATTCGTGGAATACTGATTCATCAAGTTCTGGGATGGAGCAGTCAAACACCAACTTTGATTTGCTGTAATTCTTTAACTATGCAAACAAATGAAACAATTGGTTTAGATGCCCTTCTTGGGCCTGTGCAAGATACCGGGACATAAGTGAAACAGGCATGACAATATCTAGCCTTCCAAGTTCACATATCCAACGGAGTATACCTATTGAACCCTGGTAATAGTTTTGTTTCTCTGGACCAAGTTCTGGTGAGGCGTTGATTTCAGGCCTATATCCAGTTACCAATGGTGATTTTGCAGATTTTGGAAGTATCTTGAAGGCATATTGCCCTTTACTCAATTCCTCTTCAACAGATTTAACAGCTTTGGACGTATACTTAGTTGAAGACATGGACCAGTACTCAGCCCCATCAACGGATGTGTTGCCAATGTCTGCCCCTAGATAGAAAGTGGGTGGTTCAACGGTCCCATCCTTCAATTTGAATTGCCTTTCGATTGCATCCATTTGGAACTTCGGATCCATTCCACATACAAGGATATCATCCACATACGCCACACAGTATTCATAATATGCCGAGCCATCTTTCTTTATAGCCGGCCGCATATATACATCCGGATCCGCTTTGCAAGACTTATATCCAAGTCCCCTTAAGTGCTCGGACAGACGAGATCGAAATGATGCGCCAGCGACTGGTAATCCATATAGGGCCCTTACAATTTTGCAGGGCCTTCCACATAACTCCGGTGCAAATCCTTGTTCCAACGTAGCCACTGTATAGTATTTTTCCTTTATCGGTGCGGTTAAGTATGCGTTTCTGATGTTTGCACTTAAGACCTCAAGGTTGTTAAGTGCAACGACTAGGAAGAACATCTGGATCGAATTCCTGCTTTGCACGCTTGAGTAAGTATACTCCCGTGATATTTCGGGCACTTTATGCCCGTCCCCAACAAGTTGGTCCTTCCGGGTTAGATCTATTTTTACATCAAATACCATGTGCATGGTGATTTTTGTATGTGCCACCGGTACTTTGTCCTCGTTGTTGAACTCAAAGGCTATGAAATTGTTCTTCATTTCTTTTGCAATACTAGCCCGGGCCCAACAGTCACTGCCGGATTCTTCATCAATCCTTCTTGCTCCAGCAATTGTTTTCGGTAGTTTAACCCCATACTTATGGGATTTGGTCCAATATTTGGTCTTGGCGCTGGAGATAATCCGATCTTTCCTTCGAATTACCCGATAGGCCCACCACTTGAACGCTGGTTCATCTATTATGCCTTGTTCTTTGGCAAACAGGGCCGTTTCGACGGGGAAACTTTCCTTCATGTCACTTAACTTTGCCCAAGAAGAAGTTCCATCTTTCCAACTGACCAGGATTTGCCACCCTTTGGTTGTTGGCTTAGTCCGTGTTTGTCTGGACTTAGTAGTGATAGTTGCCTGCTGTATTGTCAGAGCCTCCTTACCCTTTTCATAGTCAAGGAGCTCGTTCAGGAGACAGTACATGCGCCCCTTTTCATCCATGGAGGAATAGAGATTCTCCGCAAGCACATTTGCCGTGTAGATCTCGATGGATCCATCTGGCATAGAAACCTCGTAGGATCTTATGTCTAGGAGTGGATTGTTATTCTTTTCTCCAACTAAGATCCCACTTGCGTCCCTGTACCGGTTATTAACCGTACCGCGAATCCGTCGGTCCCTTATCTGCAGTAACACTTGGCTTCCAAGGTACTCGTCAAGATTGTCGGTTAAATCATCGATGTCCGGGGAAGACGCCTCTGGCTCAGCCATAAGTACCTCGTCCTCACCCTCATACTATTTGCCATTGAATAGGCCCAAGGGTGGTTCTCCTAACTAGTTTTCCAGGTAAGTATCCGAGGGCTTCGCCTCATCACCAATCCTTTCATTAAGTAGTTTGTTGTGTTCCTCCAACTGCAGGATAGTTTCTGGGTGCTTCCATTCCACTTCGGATATAGACCGCGTGCCGTTTGTTATGTGTACTTTTCCTGTCTTATACAATACATAATGACAATCGCCACCTCCGTAAGTATCCCCACATGGGCCCAGCCATCGTCCGTATTTCTCCAACTTATCCTGTAGGTTGTACCACCGGATGAAATCATACCAATTGTGGATCATGTATGGGGTTATGTCCGGAGTATATCCATGGACTAACTCAAATCCGGTCCTTCCCATAGCAGATGGATCCCCAGATGCGGTGTTACTTAACCTTCCGGCCGCCAACATTCCACAAAAGGCCCAGCACCTCCTTGGGCTTCCTTTCTTAGAAGTCATCAATCGGATTGATCTCCTGAGGTCCCCTGCACTGTGTTCTGCCGTATTCTGCCACCAACAATGGGGCTGTATACAGGTTTGGCAGATGCAATACTCCGATCGAAGCCTAGTCCATCCAGTGCTGTGTGTCTCATGATTTCCTTGGGCCTTTGCCCCATCAGTGACAAGATGTTCCGGTATTCCTACCTCGTTTATGAAGCAAGATAGTCCATTGTGGCATCGTTTCTCCCCTCTTACTGGATAGAACACCACGTATCCTTTCCCATCGGTAAAGATCTGTGTGTCGGTATCATTCCGAATGATACTTGGTACTTTGAACTTCATGGTATCAGCAAACCACTGACCCTTAAGTACTTTTCTGTTTCTCCACTTTTGGGTCTTTAGCCTGCGGGTGATTGGTTGCATAAGGTTTCTTATGCCTTCCTGGGTAGTGACCTTAATCGTTTCTTTGGCCCTCTTAACACTGATGTTCCACATCTTTGCAATGGCTTCTGAATCATATCTGTCCACTTTCTCCGGAATCCTTATTGGAGGTCCCCATTGTCTGCGTCGGATAAACGATCTCTTCTCTAGGGAAGTTTCCTTGTCTATCACATCTTGCTGGCATCCAAGTAATTTTCTTTCTTTTGTCCAAGCTTTTGCTTCCTTTTGGATGGCAAGCTCTTCATCTGTCAGTGAAATCAAAGTTTTGGTTGAAGTAGCTGAAATTTGGAGTATCTCCGAGCTTTCTTTGTCCCCGGTACTCTTAACAAAAGCTGAGTGTAACCGGTCGCCGATCTCTTGTTGAGTATACCCCAACCGTTGAGTTCGAGTGGTACAGATCTTCTGTAGGTATCGGAGTCGGTACTCTTGGTGTTTTACATTGATGTGTATAGGGTTGTCTGTGGATCGTATCCAAGACTCAGTTGTGGTCCCGGTCGGTCCTCCACCTGAGAGGGCTGCCACCACTCGTGGAAAGGATGCGTTGACCGCTTCTTCATCTTCTTCAAAGTGGGGGGCGTATGGATCCAACATATGTGTATCAGTTGCAAGGACTTGGTCACATGTATCGAGTTCATGGTGTGTCGGCTTGCGTGTGTCAAAGTATGATAGAACGCCGTCAACTCGCAATGGTATTGTCAATTCAAAACCTTCAGACTGAAAGATGAGACAGGCTGTGTCTGGAAGAATTGCAGTATCTTCTTGGTGTGTCTTCAACCACATTCAAATTGCATTCTCGGATTTGGTTTGGGCATATCAGACTGTGCTGCAGTGATTCTCCAAAATAGAGGGCCTGTCCGAATACCAATATGTATGTGATACCGCCCGTTGGATCTGTCCAAGCAGTAGCACAACGGGCAATAGAAACATCTTTCATTGGTAAGTACACGTCAGAAAATGGGGCAACATCAGCAAATGTCATTATAGAATCCAGTGGATCAAGTAATACCATATTAGATCCTGCTGCAGTTGTGTCCGCGTGGCTATCCAGCTCGCACCGGCCTGGCTTAACACTGGATGACTGGGTCATCTTTTTGAGATGGACTATCAGCCAGCCTACCCGAGGTTCTATCTTAAGGCCCCGGCTGGCGAATCAATTTCCATTCCCGTTTCCAATATGGCTGTGACAGCCAAACTGGTTTCCCGCTGAACTGGAGTTATTGGGAGGGTTTGCAGCAGTGGCTGCTGCCACTTTCAATTGTTGGTTGCCCCCGCTATTGCTTGCATTCTTTGCTTGTTTTAGCACTCGGACTCTTTGTTGCTGCTCTTGCAACATGCTTAACCATACTTCTCGTGGATAGAACTTGCATTCAACGGGCCCTTTATAGGTCCCTGGTTGTGCTTTCGAACCACCACTACTATTGTTGTTGTTGTTGCCTTGTGGCTTGTTGGAAGAGAAGTTGCCGCGTTTGTTGTCACCTTTCCTCTTTTTGTTGTTAGTGAAGGCTGACACGTTCCTACCCCTCTTGTTTGGTTGATTCTGGAGTTTCTTTACTCCAAGTGCCCGAGTAAGATACGCCGAAGCTTTCTCAAAATTTGCATAATAGTCAGATCCTTCTGTGATTATGATTGGGATGGATTGCTCGAGTCGTACATCCTGTAGGGAATGTATGAAGTCATACACAAACTGATCCTCAGGTGGGAATGCCTTGTATCTTATCAAGGTTTGCTTTGCATCGTGCCATAGCCTCTTGTGCCTGTCAAAATTGTAGTGTTTGGAATCTCCTGTGCATACTGATTCCGGGATAAATTGTCGTTTGGTTTCAACAATCAGCTTTATGTTGGTCTCCTCATATGCCTGAGAGTAGAGGGCAAAATACGCCTTACGTCCATTGCCTCCTTCCCCGTTTTTGGTCCCAAAGCTTTATATATAGGACCAACCGGGACCGGATCCTACCAACTTAAACAATATTCCCCAAAGAGTATTGTTGTCTTTGGACCAATGAGAGTTGACGTGGATCGTGCACCTTATTGCATACTCAGTCCAGTCGGAGTATACATTGTCTGGGCCCGGGCCGACAGTTCCACACCTGTCGGTTTTTCTGACTGTAGATTGTTGTCTTATCGTGTAGAGTAGGGATGTTTTGGTGACGATAAGTTCCTGTTCGATAGCCTTGCGACCAAAGATCTTGTAAGTTGCTCAAGCTGTTCTGGGTCCAACCTTGTTGTTACCAATGGAGGTAGTAGGCGCTCCAGGAGACCGCCTGCTTCGGCTGCCTCCGTTTCCTCCGCTGCTGCCGCTGCTGCCGCGTCCGCTGCTGCCGCTTCTGCTGCTGCCGTTGCTGCAATTGCGGCCAGTTGAGCTCTGGTTGGTGGCGCCATGGTGTTGTTTTCGGAGTATGTTGTAGGAATTAGGCTTGTAATAGGGAGGTTGTTAGCTTTTGCTTTCATGAGGAAGCTGTAATTGTGATTTTCTGAGTTCTGAAGCAACTTGTGGAGTATTTTCTTTTCCACACGCTTTTGCTAGTGAACATGATCATTTCCACGGTGTGAGGAATGATTCCTATCCAAACTCAAATTTTCAGTTCCCCAATACTTAAGCTCAATCATTGTTTCTCTTTTATCAAAACGGTATCAAATATTCGTTCGTCTCTTATTAAATATTTGGTTCGGCATTTTTTGTCATTTCTATTTTTTGTGTATGTGTTTATCCAATACTGGGTATGTAGATTACCTCGGCTGGTTTCGTCATCATATCATTTGTGTACGTGTGAGTATACTTGAGCTCTTTTCTTTAGGAATTAAGTTTGATTCCCATTTTATTTGTTTTCGAGTTCACCTTCTCTAGGTCACGTGTCTCTCTTTATTAACGGTTCTTTTGTAGTCGTTATGCGATTCCTAGTACTGAACACACGTACATCACATTATTTCCAGCCAGTGATTGGCTGTGGTAGCTTTGACACGTCCCTTTGCTATCCCCGTTGATGGGGATCTCTTGCAAGTGTCTTCATAGGTGAATAACAATCTTTTGGTGTTCTTTTCTCCCTTACAAACCTCAGTAGAAGCCACGGGTATTAGCCTGGTGTGCTCTGCTGCGCTAGTGTTGTTAACCTTCTAAGCGCCTGAGTCTCTTCTGTTGGGGAGGGTCTTTAACGTCCGGCCTTTGGCTTCGGACGGTGATTAACCGATGATCAGTCAACAATCAGCTTTCATTTGATACCCAGACTCTTTGAGTCCATTTGGGTCTGATAAACTTTAGTTTTGCTCTCGTGAGCTTACTACTTCACTAACATGTTTACACGTGTAGTCTACTAGTTAAGTCTAGTGGTATTCAGTGATTTCAAGTATTAGTATTTAGATTTGTGAGTATTTTTCATATAAGATGATTACTCGGATCGAACCTCTATCAGTGCACTATTAGCGCACCCTCACTGTTAGCGATTCAGCGAGTCGGCTTGCTTATTTGCCTGTTAGTCGTAGGTGTGTTATCTCATTCATGTGTATCTCCGAATGTCCGTACGTCTGTACGTTTGCTACCGGCGCTTTTCTAGAACCAGTACCGTACTACTAGAATTTCACGGAATGTACTAGCGGCTCACAAACAAACAGTCGACACCGAATCAGAAGAATCAAAAAGAAGTCAACAGAAAGTTGACGAATATCCAGTCCAAACAGAAATGCCGTACAGTTGAAGAAGGACAACGTTGGATGCACATACACATGCTCAATATGACAAAGGGCAAGAGTGTGTCGTGCGTGATTTCCTATCTATTTTTTTATAATATGGTACTGTACATACTTTGACCTAAAATTGAACACCTTACGTACCGTACGAATTACACGGTTGGTATGAGCCCAAGTTGCATGCCTTGCTAGTAGGGCTAACAACCTAAAACAACAACTTACACCAATAACAACAACGACGGAGCAACTCAAATTGATAGCAAAAGGATGCGACACAGGAACCTAGTAGTAGGTCCTTGTGATTGGTCGAGATGAGCAGCATGCTTTGCCGTGTAGCGGGTAGCAGCTTCCCATATGGCCCAGTACCAGAATTTGTGGGGAGTACTTCAACTTGTTGTTGACTTGATACCAGCATCAGGCAATTTCCTACGTGCCATGGCCCCGGTCTCAGACACTACTATAGTCATGATGATGTATGCAAAACTACTACTAGCCTTCAGGAGAAGCGACAAGCACGATGATTTCCTACTCACTCAAATCAAATAATAATAATATACGTATTTAAGTAACTTTAACCACTGAAAGTGGATCGAAACTACTCAGTCTGTATCCAGACTTTAACTTTGCCTCAATCAAAGAGAGTTTAAGCCCCAAGTTGTAGAACGACAAATTTGTCAAACGAATCCTGAAAGCAAGCAGGGAGAGTACAAGTGAAAACTGTTGAAGGATACCGGTAGCATAATCCGAACTGGGAGCAGCTACCAACAAACAGGCAGGAGGAAGGGTAAAATACTGGGAGCAGCACGGTGGGCAAAGGTGGGTGACTGGGGAAAGAACTAGGAAGGGCACCGGGTGCAAAACGTGGTGAGACACTGGGAGCAACCCTGGGTGTGGAAGGTGGTGATACATTGGGAGCAGCGCTGGGTGCAGCGCCAGGAACCACACTGGGTGCAGCACAAGGAGCGGCACAAGGTGCAGAACCGGGGGAGACACTGGGAGAAGCACTGGGGTGCAGAAGGTGGTGAGGTACTGGGAGCATCACAGGGTGCAGCTCCAGGAGCCACACTTGGTGCAGCTCTAGAAGCATCACTGGGTGCAGACCTTGGTGAGAGACTGGGATCAGCACTGGGTGCAGAACCTGGTGAGATACTGGGAGCAGCACTTCATGGTGAAACAATAAGAGCCACACGTGGGCAGGGCTAAAAGCAGCACTGGGGGCAGAACTGGGTGAAACAATGGGAGCAGCGCCGGGTGCAGAAGGGAGTGATATACTGGGAGCAGCACTGAGTGCAACGCCAGGAACCAAACTTGGTGCAGCGTCAGGAGCAGCACTGGGTGCAGAACGTGGTGAATCATTGGGAACAGCACTGTGTGCAAAGGTCGGTGATAAAGGGCAAGCAGCACTGGGTGAAGAACTAGAACGGGCACTGGAGTCCGCGCTTGGTGAAACACTACAAGCAGCACTGAGTACAGAAGGTGGTGATAGACTGGGGGCAACACTGGGTGCAGCGCTAGGAGCCACACGAGGTGCAGCTCGAGGAGTATCACTGGGGGCAGAACTTCTCGGTGAGAGACTGGGATCAGCACTGGGTGCAGAGTCTGGTGAGATACTGGGAGCAGCACTTGGTGAAACACTAAGAGCTACACATGGTGCAGGGCAAAAAGCAGCACTGGGGGCAGAACTGGGTGAGACACTGGGAGCAGCGCCCGGTGCAGAAGATGGTGAGGATACTGGGAGCAGCGCTGGGTGCAGCGCCAGGAGCCACAATGGGGATAGTTGGAGCAGCACTGCGTGAAGCATTAGGAACCACAATTGGTGCAGCGCTAGGATGGGCACTTGGGGCTGCGCTTGGTCAAACATTGAAAGCAGGACTGGGTGCAGCACTTGGTGAAACACTAGGAACCACACTTGGAGCGGCACTTGGTGACACACCATTGAGTGTGCCATAATGGCACCCAGGGCTAGGCCCCATGCAGCCAAGCCCTCATCAAGGCAGCCTCCTGGCGATACAGCTGCGGGGACTGGAGAGGGGCTGCATAGTGTCTCCTGGCAAGCTGGATGGTTGCAAGCCATTGACGCTTGGCAGTAAGAGTGTAACCACGGAGCACTTGGAGGGGAATCTGGAGGAGTGAGTGAGATTGAGGCAGAGCACCAGCTAAGCCAATGGCCAATTCAGATGAAATGGAAGCATTGAGAGATTCGTGTTGTTCAGCCTCAAGCAACCCTCCAGTGCCATGGAGCCATTGGTTCCGGTACGTCCAGAGATCCCAACAAGTGAGGAAAAATTGGTGAATCACTGCAGTGGCCCAACGGCGCGGAGAACGTTTGCTACTAATCAAAGAATAGTAATCAGCTTGAATCTGATGCCAGAGGGGGGACCATCTCCCAAGAAACCAGTTGTGCCATTCAATATGACGCTGAGACCTTACAGTAGTGGCAATGGCAGGGGAGTATGAGGAAGGGTGGATACGCCTACCTTGACAAACCCTAGTGGTAACATCCACAATGGCGAGAGCCAGAGAAGGCTCTGTAAGCTCAGAGGTACTAAGGCACTGTTGCAAAGGGCCCCAAAAGGAAGACAAGCAGTGCTGGACAGCCCCGGGGTCTTCACATGAAAGCACATGGGAAACCTTTTCCTCTTCTTGGGCACACAGAGGGCATCGGGAGTGATCCTGGTGCTGGTAATGGAGTAACTGATTGCCAACACCAATGCAACCCGAAGCAAACTTGACAAACCACCGTTGCATACCAGGAGGGAGGCGCTTGAAAGCAGAGTGATGAGCACACCAATGGATGGAATTGGAGACTTGTGGTGGAATGGAGATGTCATGGTGAGTGTGCCAATAGTGAAGAAGGGGAGGACCCAAAATAAGAATGTGCAAGGCATCTCTGTCAAAGCGAGAACATTTGAGACCGTTCTGTGAGTGAGCCCAGGGCTCAAACACAAGCCGGGGATAGTGGTAGGGAGAGGAACGATTCATGGATAGAAATGCCTTGGCCATGCCATCAACCTGATGATTACAAAGGGCCCACCAGTCAAGAGAAAGACCCTCTTGATGGCCCTGAGCCCACCTGAATGTGACAGTGAGGGGAAGAGCAGAGATCATATTGCGAATGACATAGACATAGTCAAAAGATTTCTAAGAAATAGACAAGGGCCAGGTTCCCTGAGCCTGTTGAAGAGCCGTATCCCCATCAAGGGCAATGGTGAGGGAGCCCGAGGCTACATCATAGAGGTCCACCAGAGCCATACAGCAGGTGAGGACACCAATGATGCCAGCCAATTTGCTCCGGTAGGAAGACTGATCTTCGGGTGAGCCACTGACAAGGTTAGATCCAGTGAGGAACACGGTGGGAGACTTGGTGGAGGTGTTGGGGGAGAGGATAAATGCAGATGTACCCCGGAGGAGAATGGGGTCATAAGAGCCATCACAGACAGCACTTGCAGAGCCACTCATAATGGCATCTGCAAGGGCCTGGCATCCATCCTGGGGAAGGGAGTATTGATGGAGAAGGACTCGGGGGAAAGCGCAGAGAGCATCAAATGCATCCTCTTGGGTGGCAGGAAGACACGCAAAAGGATTATAGGTCAAGGGATCATCATCTGGTGGATGGGAGACAAAGGTAGATGGACTTACAATCCGGAACACATTCCCACTGGAAAGGAGGGAGACAAGAGTGTTGGCACTAGCAGGTTTGGCGCAAAGGATGGCAGTGGTGAGGCTGTAGCGGCCTCGGCCTTGTGAAGAGCCAACCCTCCAGCCAGTGGAACATTTGAAGAAGAGCGGGTCAGTAGAAGGACACAAAAACCAACGCCACACAGAGGAAGACTCTGATGACAGCCAATGCCCCAGGTGGAAGGAGGGGTGGAGGGCTCTGTCAGAGGGCAAGGCCAACGGGGCTAAGAAGGATTTCTGAAGGGTGCATTGCCAAAGATGCGGAGCTGGGAGAAGCCATGGAGGGGGGCATCGAGGCCAGTCAAGATGGGTGCGAAGATGGTTGGAGGACTGCAACTGGAAGGCCAATGGAGAAAGCCTTGTGCCATCCGCAGTGCAGATATCAGCAAGGGAGACGGCCCGGAGAGACATCCGGATTAGATTCAGAAGGGACAGTTCTGTGCCCCGGAAGCCAGCAGTGACAAAAGCTTGCATGAGGTAGCAGTCATTCAATCAAAGCAGAGGAAGTGTAGGAAAGTCTTCAACCAAACTCACTGGGTGCATAGAAAAGAAATGCCACACATGCTTATACCAGCAAGGAGTGATATAAGAGGCATAAGACTGGTAGGGGGTAATGCCAAGATGGAAAGGGATGCCCAGTTCAAGCCTAAAGGTTTCAGCTGTAAGCCTGAGAATATGGCCAGTCTGTGAGACATGGACAGATTCCTAAAACAGAGTAGCAATGTGGCCGAATTCTTGGAGAAGGAATGGGTGAACGAAACCAAAGCCTTGATACAAAGATGGACCATAGAAGACCTTGCGAGGAAAGTTGTGAGACATGCCGACCTTGTTGAGCACTGGGACCAGAGTTGGTTGGAGAATTTGGGTCCAGGTAGAAGCGCTGAGCTGAGTGATGGGCATGGGGTATTCAAAAGACTTCATAAATGAGTACTTGACGGTGTAGATGGAGGTGTTCTTCTCACACTTGGAGGACCTCATTTGAGATCCAAAGGACTGGGACTGGGTCTGCAGGTGATCAACTTGAGCTTCCTCATTCCCATCCATAGAAATGTAGACACCCAAAGTCTTGTCAGCGTGATCAACCTCAAAACGATCAAGGGGGGACTGGACACCAGATTTGTCAGTGATGGTGAAAACACCGGGCATTTCATCAACAGAGCAATAGTCCCAACCAGAACCAGCCCACTTGAAATCAATCAAGTAGCAGAAGGACTTAGCAGGTTCAATAGCGCCACCAGTAGCAATGAGACCTCCAACCCAGCGATCTAAAGCTGCCTGGAAATCAACAGCCAGAGCCTCACCAGAGGTAGTAGAGGAGGCACCAGCACAGAAAAGATCGGTATCATCCACAAAAGTAAAAACAACCAAAGCAACCAGCTGAAGGGATAGGGAGGTGAGGAGATGGACCCCGTGTCCTGCATCCTGCATCCTCCGGAAAAGGATAGGTAGACACCAGAGCCCACAGAGTAGGGCCAAGACTGTTGCCTTGTCCAATCCCACTGAGAGGAACAGATTCATCACCGTACACAGAACCGGACCGGCCAAAGCCAGTTTTAATGTGATGGGTGGCACGCTGGAGAGTGGAGAGTAGAACCTCGCAAACATGAGCCAGAATCCCAAAGCTCTGAAGGATGAGACTGGCAATGGGATGGGAGATTCGATCATAGCAGCCCTTGGCATCATTCATTGCAACCACACTGGAGCGGCGCTTCTGACGGAGGACATCACAGATGAGCTTCTTGTTGAGACAGGTGTTGATGGCTTTGTGATGCTTCTGGCTGCCATGCTGGTCAACTGCCACCGCATTGGCTTGTTCAGCATGAGCTAGAATGCGTTTACCAATCACCTTGATCTGAAACTCAGGAGACATCAGTTGGATGAGTCTCATCTTGTCAACACGGTATTCTCCAAGTTTCTTGAAGATTTCAACATTGGTGATAACCTGCCAAGCAGAAGGCAAGAAGCCAGTAAGCAGAGGAGCAGTCCGCATCAAGGTGTCAAAGGAATTCAGCTGTGTGTCCAAAGCGAAGGATTTATGGTGGGCAAAACTGAGGCAAGAAGGCTTGCCAGCAGTGTGTTCCTTCTGACATTTCCAGGCAGCAGCATTGTCAGCAGGGCTAACAGAATAGTCAAAGGGAGCCAAAAGCTGAATAGCAGCAGGCACGTGAAGGCAAGTAAGGAATTCAATCAGGTACTGGTCAGTTCCTGGAGGAGGAACGTACGTGCCAGCAAGGACCTCAGCTGAGGAAGGTCCAGTTCCCAAGTAACCGAAGGCCTGGATGAAAGAGGGGGACATAGAGGGAGTATCTAGGCATTGTTGCTGACAGCAAACATTGGAGGCAGCCATGGCTGGCACCATAGCTGACTGAGACTCCAAGACTTGTTCAGTGCCATCAGATCCAACTGCAACAGCCTTCAGAACAGCAGTCATATGAAGACGACCGCGGATAGAGCAGCTCTAGATCCCGTTGGAGCCATTCACGGCGCATGCGAGCCCGAATCTGGGAGGCACTCTGGTTGTGAGGCTTGCCTTCAGTAAGAAGGGCATCCACCAAGCCTTGGTTGAAGGAGTCACGCCAAGAAGGAGCCAGAAGTTTGATGGCGCGGTATTGCTTGTAGGCTTGCTTCAAATGGAGGACAGCAGTGGCAAGATCACAGTGTTCACCCTTGTATAAGGAAAGCTTACAGGCCAAACGCTTCACAATGGTGTGACTAGTGGAGACACCTTGCCAAAGCTGCACAATCCGCCTCCAGAAATCAATGGTGTCACAATAGACTTGGAGCTTGGGAGACCAAGGGATCATACTGGTGCGAAGCCGGCAAAGATGTTATTCAACAGACAGCCGGATGGAAGCAGAGGTGGCATGGAGGACATCATAGGTAGTGATGAGAGTGCCGCGCACAGTGGTATCACCAGATAAATACAGCACCACCAGATGCTCAAGCTTAGTCTGAAGGGCAAACACACCAGCAGTAGCAAAAGCATGTTTCACTCGCTTGAGATAGCGCTGCCGAAGATGAGGGTGGGAAGATTTCAGGCGAGGAAGAGAGGATCGCACAGGAGGTGGAAGGTATTTTCCCATGATGCTGCCATTACAAACTTCGATCCAGAGCAAGCGATGGTCAGAGGCCATGCCTTGCGCACCATCAAATGCACAGTAACCGGCTCGGAAGACATCAACATGCTCAGTAGCCCAGATGGTGTCAATGGGAGTCCTGGTGGTATTCCTATTGTAGGTGGCAGGGGGGGGAAGTTGAATGGTGTGTAGTCAAGATGGCATCTGTGAAGCCAAGTGCTTGGAGCTCAGAAGAAAGACCATCAGAGGACCGGACATCAGAATTATGGTCAATCCCTAAATTGACGGAGTCACCAGCCTCTAAACATGCCTGAAGGGCAGCTGTGAGGTCACGTTGAAAGAGGATGCGTGGGTTGGGACAGGGAAGATCCTCCTCAGCCTGGAAGTAACGGCAGTGTTGGTTCCAAACAGAGCCAAGGTCCCTGTCATTTTCTACAGGGCAGTAGGCAGAAAAGATGGTAACCGTAGCTTGAGCCCTGCCCTGAAACCTGACAAAGGTCCACCGGCCAAGCCCAGATGGATCAGCCCCATGGGCAAGCTTGTGAGAATGAAAGAGCCGGTCAATGGTAAAACCCGTACCACCAGGGAGGCGCCAAGTGCCGGTGGAGGCCTCATGCTTGTTGCTAGCAAGGTAGGTGAAACTGGAAGGGTATGCCTGTTTGATGCGAGAGTGGAAGAGATCACAGAGGGGAAGCTGAGGTTCATTCAGACAATGCTCAGCGTAGAGGGCAACCCCAGCCTTACTTTGAGCAACTCGCCGAGAGCTGTGACGAGAGGGAGACATGAAGGCTGACTTCTGCTGGGGACCAATATTTTGGAAGGTAATGAGGGTGGAGTTGGAGGAAGGAGCCTGGGGAAAGGGATGGCCAAAATCATCAGCATCCTTAGCAACAAGGATGTCCCCATGAAGATCAGATTGTACAAGGCAAGAAACAGGAGGAGACGAGGAGGAGGAAGAAGGACTGGATGAATGAAGGGGGGACAGAGAGTTGGGGGACCTCCCACCAGGCCCCGATGGAGATATCCTAACCATGATCAGAAGCAAACCGTGTCTGTCACACGGATGAGGAAGGTGGCAGCAACCCTGGATGAAGCACCAGGAGGCACTGCAAAGGCATCGTCGGGGGAAGCACAGGGAGGGTGTGCAGATCAAAGGGAAACACTGAGATCACCAATGGAGGCCGCGCTGATGGTGACACTGGAAGCAACCCTGGATGAAGAACTGGGAGGCACTTCAAAGGCATCGTTAAGGGAAGCACTGAAATCCCCAATGGGAGCCACGCTGATGGTGACACTGGAAGCAACCCTGGATGGAGCACTGGGAGGCACTTCAAAGGCATCGTTGAGGGAAGCACATGGAGAGTGTGAAGATCAAAGTGAAACGCTGAGATCCCCAATTGGGGCCGCGCTGGTGGTGACACTGGCAGCAGCCCTGGAGGAAGCACCGGGAGGCACTTCAAGGGCAGGGCGGGGGGAAGGACAGGGAGGGTGGGCAGAGCAAAGTGAAACACTGAGATCCCCAATTGGACCCGCGCTGGGGGTGACACTGGAAGTAACCCTGGATGAAGCACTGGGAGGCACTTCAGAGGCATTGTTGAGGGAAGCACAGGGAGGGTGTGCAGATCAAAGGGAAACACTGAGATCACCAATGGAGGCCGCGCTGGTTTTGACACTGGAAGCAGACCTGGATGAAGCACGGGGAGGCACTTCAAGGGCAGTGCTGGGGGAAGGACAGGGAGGGTGTGCAGATCAGAGTGAAACACTGAGAGCCCCAATGGGAGCCGCGCTGGGGGTGACACTAGTGGCAGCCCTGAATGAAGCACTGGGAGGCAATGCAAAGGCAGTGCTGGGGGAAGGACAGGGAGGGTGTGCAGATCAAAGTGAAACACTGAGAGCCCCAGTTGGAGCTGTGCAGGTGGTGACACTGGAAGCAGCCCTGAAAGAAGCACTGGGATGCAATGCAAAGGCAGTGCTGGGGGAAGCACAGGGAGGGTGTGCAGATCAAAGTGAAACACTGATCTGCAGATCAAAGTGAAACACTGAGATCCCCTTGGACCCCCGCTGGGGGTGACACTGGAAGCAACCCTGGATGAGGCACCGGGAGACACTTCAAAGGCATCATTGAGGGAAGCACAGGGAGGGTGTGCAGATCAAAGTGAAACACTGATCTACAGATCAAAGTGAAACACTGAGATCCCCTTGGACCCCCGCTGGGGGTGACACTGGAAGCAACCCTGGATGAGGCACCGGGAGGCACTTCAAAGGCATCGTTGAGGGAAGCACAGGGAGGGTGTGCAGATCAAAGTGAAACATGGAGATCCCCAATGGGGGCCGCGCTGGTGGTGACACTGGAAGCAGCCCTGGATGAAGCACCGGGAGGCACTTCAAAGGCATCCTTGAGGGAAGCACAGGGAGGGTGTGCAGATCAAAGTAAAACACGGAGATCCCCAATTGGACCTGCGCTGGGGGTGACACTGGAAGCAACCCTGGATGAAGCACTGGGAGGCACTTCAAAGGCATTGTTGAGGGAAGCACAGGGAGGGTGTGCAGATCAGAGGGAAACGCTGAGGTTCCCAATGGGAGATGCGCAGGGGGTGACACTGGAAGCAGACCTGAATGAAGCACTGGGAGGCAATGCAAAGGCAGTGCTGGGGGAAGAACAGGGAGGGTGTGAAGATCAAATTGAAACACTGAGAGCCCCAATTGGAGCTGCACTGGGGGTGACACTGGAAGCAACCCTGAAAGAAGCACTGGGAGGCACTTCAAAGGCAGTGCTGGGGGAAGCACAGGGAGGGTGTGCAGATCAAAGTGAAACACTGAGATCCCCAATGGAGGCCGCGCTGGGGGTGACACTGGAAGCGACCCTGGATGAGGCACTGGGAGGCACTTCAAAGGCATCCTTGAGGGAAGCACAGAGAGGGTGTGCAGATCAAAGTAAAACACGGAGATCCCCAATGGGGGCCGCGCTGGGGGTGACACTGGAAGCAGCCCTGGATGAAGCACGGGGAGGCACTTCAAGGGCAGTGCTGGGGGAAGAACAGGGAGGGTGTGAGGATCAGAGGGAAACGCTGAGGTTCTCAATGGGAGCCGCGCTGGGGGTGACACTGGAAGCAGCCCGGAATGAAGCATGGGGAGGCAATGCAAAGGCAGTGCTGGGGGAAGAACAGGGAGGGCGTGAAGATCAAAGTGAAACACTGAGAGCCCCAGTTGGAGCTGCACTGGGGGTGACACTGGAAGCAGCCCTGAAAGAAGCACAGGGAGGCACTTCAAAGGCAGTGCTGGGGGAAGCACAGGGAGGGCGTGTAGATCAAAGTGAAACACTGAGATCCCCAATTGGACCCGCGCTGGGGGTGACACTGGAAGCGACCCTGGATGAGGCACTGGGAGGCACTTCAAAGGCATCCTTGAGGGAAGCACAGGGAGGGTGTGAAGATCAAAGTGAAACACTTAGATCCCCAATTGGAGCTGCGCTGATGGTGACCCTGGAAGCCACCCGAGAGGAAGCACTGAAAGGCACATCAAAAGCGTGGCTGTGGGAAGCACAGGGAGGGTGGGCAGATCAAAGTGGAACGCTGATAGCACCAGTTGGAGCCGCGCTGGAGGGGAGGCGGGATGCAATCCGGGAGGAAGCACTGGGAGGCAAGCCAGAAGCATTACTGGGGGAAGTACAAGGAGTGAAGCCTGGGGCAGGTCGAGGATAAACACGGGGGAGGGGACAAGTTGGGAAACAGGAGGAGCTGAAGAAGAGGAAGGGGAACTGAGGGATGCAAAGGTGGAATTTGGAGAGGTAGGCATTCCACCAGGCCGGAAGCAAGGGATCCTATCCATGATCAGATGCATACCGTGTCTGTCGCACGGAGAGGAGACAAGCCGGAGCAGAGCTGGTGTAGGCATTGGTATGGCTAAGTTCGCTGACACTAGCATCGTTGCTGGGAGAAAAAGCTATGGAGGTGAGGCCAGAGCGCAGAGGAGAGTAGAGGGCTGTAGGGCGCTTGGCAGCAGGAGGCAAAATTTCAGCCATGGCAGTGCCACCAGGGAGGGCAACAGTCGGAGGGGCACCCAGAACAGAAGTGATGTTGGAAGTACCGGTAGCAAGAGTAGACATGGACTGGCCATAATCAAAACCACACCCACCACTGTCCTCACAAACCTGAAAAGAGAAGTGCATATCCAGGTCAAAAGTAACAGCGTTGGAAAGGGAGTCAATGGACAGATCATCATCAACAAGTTCCCAATCACAGACGTCACCACTACCAAAGAAGGGAAGAGCATCCTCCGGCTCCTGGTCCGGCGCAGGGGCATTTTCAACAACCCGTCCTTCAGTGGGATCCCAATGAAAGTCCTCCATCTCAGTGAGACACTCAGTAGAAAACCATTGGCAAACACAAGAGCCATACCGAGCCTCCAGGAAGATGGGGAGAAATGACAGCATGGTTTGAGCTTCAGCCGAGGTAGTAGTGTTGTACAGGGCCAGGATTTCACCACGATAGGAGCTGGTGTCAACAGAGAGAAACAGTGGCCACGACCAGTTGTCCCTAGTACAGATTCCCAGAAGAACACAGCGCAAGGTGGTGGCACCCAGGCCGTGGCCCAAATCTACAGGAAGATCCAAGTCAACAACACCTAGAACAGAAGCAGTGTCATGGGTCTTGATGAACTTGGCTTGACGGTGCTTGGCTTGACAAAGGGTTTTCAGCTTGGAAGGGGGAAGGCAGCGGTCAGAGGGATTGGTAGCAGTCTCAATGAACTTGTAGAATTTACTTTCAGGTAGGGACGCTATATCAGAAGCAGAGCAGCGATTGAACTGGGCCTTCAAAAGCTTGACAGTCTGAGAACGCTTGGTAGAATCACACAAAATATGTGCAGCTGGGATAGGGGAGGGATCGGGAGTGCGTGAATTGTCTAGCCGAATATTCTTCCGGATGACAGCAATAGGGAAGGCTTGAAACCGAGGATGGGTCTGGAGCAGTGCATTGTAACGATCAAGATCAAAACTCTGCATATAGGACCCTAGCAGGAAGCCACAGGTGACAGTAGTAGAGGCTTGAATGTGATCGTACTTGAAGTCCATTTCACGGTCCTGGAGTTGCTGAAGGAGAGTGTCAGACAGCAGAGTATCCATGGGGACACTGTGGCCTATGTAGAACCAAAGGTGGGGTGCAGCTCTAACCCTGAGCCAGATTGAAGCAACGTAAAGTTCAAGAGTTCGCCGGTCAGGCAGGGTAGACCAGAGCTTGGGGACGGGCTTGGCCTTCGGGTTGATGCTGGCGCGGGAAGGAAAAACATAGAGGACCAGCTTTCGGTCTACAGACCAGAGCAAGCTGAGTGCATCAGTCAGGGACTCCAGCATTTCATCGTACAAAGCACTAGGGCAAGGTGGCATCAGCCTGGGGAGAGAGAGAGTGAAATAGGAGCTGTAGGATCACTTGGTACCTTCAGTGACATCAACCAGAGCCCTGGAATCACTGGAGCAAACCCCTCGCTGTTGAAGAAAGTGACCAACAGAAGAGGAAATAACCAAAGCAGCACCAACAGAAGGAAGAAAGGAGATAGACCGAGAGCCTGACACCTGGGTGGAAGAGTCGGAGGCGGCTGTAGGAGCTGGAGCAGGAGGCTTGGTCTTGAAGAACCAGTGAGAGCCAAGGACCCTGTTGGCAGACAGCCAAACCTGCCCTTCAGTGCTAGGCATAAGGTTGCCTTCACAGTACAGGTCATCAAAGCATTCAGGAGACATCTTGGCATGACCAATGAGACATTTCCGGAGGGCTTGGCCGGGAGGGGATTTGGTCCACTCGGCAGAGCCTTGGAAGCAAGCCGAAGCCAGGGAAACCAGAGACTCCACAGTAGCAGACCTCCAATCAGAATCATCTGGATTGACCAAGGCATATACCAGGGCAACTGAGAGGCGGCACACATCATGAATGGATTTCTTATCACGGCCATCCTTCTTGCTGAAGAAGTGGGTAGGACTAGGAGAGGCATTCCAAACCCGGGTCTGAGCTGGAGACTTCCGGAGGTGTTGGATGGAAGATGGGGTAGGAAAACAGCAGCCATCACCATAAAAGCGCCAAAGGAAGGAAGCAGAGTGGACCTGGTTTGCAGCGGCCAGAGCCTGTTTACGAAGTGCTTGACAATCCAAGCTGGGGGAGGGAGTCAGAGAGGGGGACAGCTGGAGGAGAGACTGCTTTAGTGCTGGGGCGGGCGCGGGAAGAGGAGGATGCGTGGGGGTAGATGGTGCTGGCTGCTGAAGAGCTGATGGAGTAAGGACAAGCTGCTTGAGAGCGGGAGGCTGAAGGGGAGGAGACTTAAGGGCAGGCTGTTGAGAGTCCCGACAAGGAGCGGGCTTCTTAGCAGACCAAGGAGAGGAGGCCACAGAGGAACCTGAGGAAGAGACAGACATGGAGGTAACAGAGGATTGGCTGGCTGAGGAAGAGGAAGCAGACAGAGATGCATCTTTCCGGGGACGAAGAGAGGAAGGGGAAGGGGGGGCATGGGTGGGAGCTGGGGTAGGGGGGGGACTTTTTCAGATGGGCACGCTTGGGGTAACAAGAGCCAGAGGATTGGGCAGAGGAAGAAGAGGGGGTAGACTGGAGGCGTTTCTTGGGTGAAGAAGCGGAAGAGCGGCCCGCAGGAGGCTCGGTGGGAGTGGGCTTGTTGTGATGACGCAGAGGGAGACGCCGTGTTGGAGATAGACCGGAAGGGGGGCAGCAGAATGGAGACAAGGAGAGGAACAGATGGCGGGGTAGTCAGAGCGGTGATGATCGGCAATATAATGGATAATGAGGGGCAACAGTGGTTGCGAATCGTAGGATAGCAACAAAACGTGGGTGCGTTCGATGTGGGGAGCTGGTGGCAAAAGAGTTGGTGTGGAGGGGGAGATGCAAAACAACGGAAATTCGGTGACTGAGAGGCAACAGAAATGCGAGAATGCGGGGATTGTAATCAGAGCAGAATCGATGCGGGGGATGGAGCGGTGGGGGGATGGTGGGAGCGGGGGAACTGCTGCGGTATGACGGAGCAGAGAGTCAGTCAAAGGAGCAGCGGGCGGATGGTGTGATCAATACAAGGGAGCTGCGGATGGAGGTGCGGACGTGGTGTCAACTTGCAGCAGATGAGGAGAAGACAGTCAACCAATTGCAGCAGCAACGTGCGGAGCGGGCGGAAGAGAACTATCGATGGAATAGATGGTTGGGGTATAGGGAGGGCAAATAACGGTGGCAGCGGCGTGTCGTAGGGATCGTGTCGTCGTGGTGGTGTGGAAGATGGGGCTTCTTGTTGGTGGCAAAATGGGTCTTTTCGGATGGTGTGCGGTTTGCGGTGGCTACAAGAGCCTACTGCTATGTAGGAACTGTACTGGAGACCGTGTAGAAAATTATGTGTTGGACCGGAGGCCCAAACAACGGCGAGTGAAGAAAAACAGCCAAAGCAACCAGAGGAAGCAAGCAAGCGATTGACCAACCACTAGCAACAACAGAAGGAGCAAGTTGCAGAGGGGAGGTGTGGGGCCTGGGATCTGTAGTTGACGAAGGTGAGGGGGGAAAGAGTATAAGGAATTCTGTGTAGAAGTCTACGTGGTTTAAGTACTGGAAATTCGGAACGTCAGACAACAGTGCGGGACGCAAAGTTGTTACTACTCACTCGAATCGAAGAGGAATGGACCGAGCACTACTACTACTACTAGTACAAGCAGATCAAAACGACCGAGGAGGTCGAGGAAGCAAGCTGCAACAACGACTACAGCGACTACAGTGACTGCCGACAAAATCTACCGGAATTCCACCATTTCAAGAAGTTCTGGGTCAAGCGTTTGAAGGACGTGTACAACAGTCACACAACAATGACCACAACAACAACAACAACAACAACAAGGCCCTTTCGGCGAACTCGGCAGCACTCAGCACCAGGTTACTGGCCGTCGTGTAGAACCAACACGATGTAGTAGTAATAGTACTTATGGAGAACGAGCAGGACGAATTGGCTTCGGTGTACCAAAAACGATTGGTTGTGGCGCACCATCACACCACTACTAGTCGTACACAGACCACCAACACAGCTGCATGATCAAGAACCCCCCCCCCATCATCATATCCACAACAGTGAATCAATCATTGCAATCGGCAACGACCGTACTCACGTCAGAAATGGCCGCACTCAAGGCAAATCAGAACCAGTCCCAGCAACCAACACACAACAACACGCTGGAAAAACAATACAAGTCCCACTATTTCTCCTGCGGCGTCCATCTCACCCACAGCGGCGGCAGCAGGTGCATGCAGAAACAAAAAGCCAGGCTACAACAACAAGAAGGAGACCGGTAGTAGTACTTACAAAAACAAGCAAGGGGGGTCTACCCAACAACGCGCCGGAACATTGGATGAAATAGAGTCGTCCTATCACCAGACAGGTGCACGCTACTCGTACCCCAAGGGTTGTCGGAAGATGCTGGGAGGAGCATATTCTTGTACCTAAACTGCTGATATTCAGGAGGAAATGCCTCGTGCCGCAACAGGAACTCCTTGACCTCATACCACTTCCGTTTGTGCTTATCAAAGAAGCTGTAGTTCTTTGTGTCGCCGGAGTAGGTGGAACTCTGTAGGAAAGCCCTCTTCTCCTCCACGAGGAGCCGGACGTTTGCTTGTTTATTCGTAGGCTTTGGCTTATAGGGTGAAGTATGCCTTCCTCCCATTGCCTCGTACGCCCCCTTCAGAGCCAAGCCCCTGGATATGCGACCAACCGATGCCTGCTCCTACCAACTTGAATAAGATCCCCCAAAGCGTGTTGTTTGTTGTCTTTGGTCCAGTGGGATCCAGAGTGAATCGTACAACGGATAGAGTACTCAGTCCAATCGGCGTATGTATCAGATAAGTCAAGCTGGGCCCAACGGCCCCACCCCTTTCAGCGTCGGTTACCGAAGAGTCTGTTCGAACCGTGTAGAGTAGTGAGGTCTTCGTAACTCCCCTCTTATGCCGGAGATACTCCTGGAACCTCTTTTGAATTCCCTGAACTTTGACATAGCAGTAAGCAGCTCAGGGAGGGTTAGGTCCCCAGCAGCCGTGTTGCTATCGTTTTCCTTTAGGGACTTGAGCCGGTCCCAGGTGGTTTCCCCCTTTGTGAGTCAGCCATCCAATCGACTGGAGTAGTAGCAGTGGCCCCAATGAGAGGTTGAAATTCGATCCAAGCCACAAATAGCCTGAGTCGGTCACCGCAGACCACTCTCCCAATATATACCTGTTTAGGGTCCGGGCAGAAGTTGTGCTTGGTTTCATTGACTCCACTCACGAGGGACTTGATAGATGACTCTTCCAAGTCTCGAAGGGAGTCAGTGTTGCTGTAGCCGTTGCAAAATAGCTCGCCGACTGTGATTTGATTCAATCCAAAGGATTCAAGCACTTCCCTGAAAACCACCTCAGCCGGAGTTAAGGCCCTCTCTCTTGCATATCCAGGTAATACCAGGGATCCCTCCCACACGTGTGGCCCTATCGACTGCCTCCTAGACCTTCTGTGTAAGTGCCGGGGCCCGATTTGTTTCCATCGTGGTTTGTATGAACTTGATCTGTGCTGGGGTGAATCCAAGATTACCCGCTGCTGGAAGTCCATTGCCTGGAGGCTGGCAACCTTTGACTGGAGGTTGGTCTCTTTGACTCGGTCATCCTCTTCCTCTTGCCATGGTGGATAGTGTGCCTTACTTAGAAGTGTTTGCTTGTTTGCTTTTAGAAGAAATTATGAATGCATTTCGTGAAGAGTGATTTTATTTGGAATATCCTCCATCTACGTGCTTTTGCTACTAGTAGTGGGCTTTCCTAAGCAACTTTTCCAGGTGGATTGGTAAACATTCCGAGCCCCAAACATGGATCCCGCAGTTTTACTACTATACTTAAGCAAAACCGTTCGGGTTCAAATCTGAGTCGGAGCTGCCGTTGGGCTCAAAATGGCCCGTTGGATTCAGTCCTGTAGAAAATAAGTTAATTTTCTGCCGTTGAATTTATTTGTGTGGGAATCAGGTGGCCGTTGGAACCGGCTCCCTCTTTGTCCCACATAGGAATTAAACCATTAGACTGTTTTCCCGTTATTTTACGGTTACAAGTCTCACGCATTTACTTAATTGGTGGGAGTTGAAACTGCTCTAGAAAAGTTCAACTGCCCTCCGCGTAGTGGCCTGGTACAGCTAATGCACGCGTCTGTGCGCTGTTCTCCGTACAGAGGACATACATCCTCCTCCGGAATAACTGTTTGATCCGTACTACTAGTACTTAGTCCTTGACTGTACTAATTTCAGCTCCCTTGAGCTGTTGGGGCCAAAAGCTTGTTGCTGGTTCTATGACCACCCATGTGTGTTATCAGTTCTATTGTGTTGTTTGAGGTGCCATGTGGCCCTCTCCGTTCTTGAATTGGAACACGTTTGTTACCTTTGAATGTAAAGACTGCAGCTGCTTTGGTCCCCAGATAAGATGCCTTGCATCAACGACATTTTACTCTGCTCCTAGGATGTTATGCCATTGGGGAGAAGCAAGAGGTAGTATTATCTTGAGCCCGGCTGCAGTAGTGTCATTACCCATCTACTAAGTGCCCGGATATAGACACCAGCATAGCCTTCTGGAGGATCTTTAACTTCCAACCAAGGGCTTTAGACGGTTGCTTGATTAATCGGCGATCAGTCGGCAATGGGCTCCTGCTTTCGTTGCCATGTGAGCGGCTAGGTCTCTCATCATCATCTCATTGGAAGTGGAAGCCGATTGTTGACTAGACCCCAGCTCCGATGAGTCCTTGGGTCTGATAAACTCTGATTTGTTCTACATCGTATCCCTGCTAAATCATACTTGATAGTAGTTGTTAGAAGATTGGTGATATATTCAAGTAGATTCTAGTAAAATAGTGAGGAGCATTAGGATTAAAGTGATATCCGGACCGCACCTCTGTCGGCCTCTCTTTACAAGTTGTATGTGCGTTGAAATGAATCGTATAAACGGTTATTATCTTTGGCCAGTTGCCACAAGTGATTCATTTAGTCTGCTAGTCGTACGTTGTAGTCTGTCCGTACATCCTAACCGCGTGATTTCTACTTTTAGATCAAAGAAGTTCTTACCGTACCGAATTCAGTCATGAAAATGTTGCTGTAATACCGGTACAGGAACGCCCAGCGTTCATTGGATTCTCAAGTCTTGAACTAGTACCGGTACATACTGTATTAGCTACCGTACCGGTACGAGTACGAGTACCGGTACCGGTACATTGAAAGATCGAAGACAGAAAGAATACAAGAACAGACACAGAGTGCACCAATCAATCCTTGACACCTTCTCTGTAATTGAGCACTAATAATACTAATTCCATTGGTTTGTACCGGTAGCAATCCGACTCGGCTCGATTTGGCTATTGCAGAGAATGAGCTCGGCGGGGGCTTCTCGAATTGCACATACAATAGGGAAACGAACCAGCGGACTCAACCACCGCTAGGATACGACGACAAGGCGCGAGAGAAGGCAACGCAACGCATCATGGCTTCCATTCGAAGACGGCAAGCTCTCCGAGATCCGTCGGAACACGAGCTTCGTCCGGAGTTCCCCTCCTCACCGCCTCCACCCTTTTCGTTGCCACCACCCATTCGGAACACCGCTACCAACGCCAATCATGGGACCCGACATTTCGCTCCGGACAGTTATCACAACAGCAACAGCAACAGCAGCAACAACAACAACAGCCAAATGGAGCGAGTAACCTTTCATTTGCATTCTCGGGTGTGTAATTTCGGTCTCGATTACACTACACACCGGTTCCGGAAGATCGTCGAACATCTCTTGCTGGTCGTTGCCATTTGTTGTGGAGGTGCTCTGGTGATGCTCCACCGGACGTTTGTCATTCCCAATCCGATGATCGCTGGCACCAGTGGTTTCGCGACAACTCGAACGTGTTTGGATCGATTGCCGGGGTTTGATCCATCGGCGGCGGACATCACTCACCTAGTGGTTCTGCCCCACAACCTGACTCTGATCGAACCAGACACGGCCGAGAAAGATCACCAGGGAATCAGAACCAAGAGCCGGATATTGTGGAACCGAAAGCCAACAACAACAACAACAACAACAACAACAGATACAAATAATATGTACATAACAAGTGCGGGTTCCGATAAAGTACATGCACAATCTTGCGAATGTCCTGCTATTACAATGACAACGAGGGAAGACGAAGATACACATTCCTTGGTCTATCGGCAGTGGCTGAACCAGCAGCTTGGTTCGAAGAAATTAGATATTCGCTATTCTTATTCCACCACAAAGGCATATTTAATGCTCCCACAGGACCATCCCTGGCTGGTTCAAGGCTTGCTGGACGTCCAGTACGTCCTGGTGGCACCCGATGATCCGGAATGTTTCGGGGAACCATTTGTCCAGTTCTTGTTGTGGAAATCTTTTATAGGGGGCAACACGGTGCTGCTGAATTGGTTGCGGACATTTCCGGCATATTATCTGCATTCAGAGCGACAACAAAATCCAAGCTTGGGATATATTTACGATCCACGGATCCAATGGTTCAAGGAGGTGGATGGTACGGAGGGGAAAACGTCAATCGGTGATAGACAGAGACTAAATGACGAGGATCATGGGTTTCTGTTTTTGACCCGATGGAACAAGTCATTCTGGATGAAGATCGGAGTCTTTTTGAGAACATCCTTTTTGTTCTTTTTTTGCACGACCCTCGTCTCCTTTACGCTTCGGGAAACCCAGGAACGCATGCTGGAATTCACCCAGGAGCTCTCCCGGCGGGTTCGCGAATCCATTTCGTTATCGGATTTGATCACAACTCATCTCGCACAGAATTTGATCTTTGTCCCTATCATGCTAGGAATGATGTTCTTTTTGATTGAATTCTATAACGGTGACAGGCTTTTGGCATTTGGGATTTGCAGTATCGTGTGGTGTGTCGAAGGCTTCTCGCTCGTCTGCTTGCGCTCCAGCCAGGGCTTGGCCTACTTTCCGTACTTTTTCTTTTTGTTGTTTTTGTTGTTTCATGTCTACCAGACAGCTTTTCCGGATCACGGCTTTGTCTACATGGCGCTGACGGTGGTCTGGTGTTTCATTTTGCATTCAATGGTCTTTTTTTGGCACCGGTACGAATTGCCAGCCCTGGTCCTGGGAGACGTTACGATCGATCGACCGCGAATGAACGTGACCCTGGACCATTCCCCTAATTCCGCTCCAAATAATAACAACAACAACAACAACAACAGGAACAATGATTATGATCGTCGAGATCCCGGCTCAAATACGTTCCATGCGGATGGAGCGAGCGTCGCTTCGGCATCCTCGCGTCGGTCACTTTCCCAACAGCATCGGACGGAAATCTCTCGGCACTCCGAAAACGATCGCCCGATCATCACTCGTCGACAACAAAACGATGATTTGGACGATGGACCGGCCCGAAGCAGTGGCAGCAGTGCCATTGATGACAGCAATCATTGGACAATTCCTGTCGGGAGGACCAATACCGGAGGAGCAGGAGGCCAAAATCCCTTTTCGTCTCGGCTGTCCCTTCTTTCCACGGCCTCTTCGCGGAGAACGTTCGGAATGTACCAGCACAACCAAGAAGATGACGGCAGCACGGGATCGCATCTGTATTTCATGGGAGGAGAAGTCGTGGTGCATCGACCAACCATCTCGGCGAGAACGAATCATCAAAACAATGCCGTCGGCAACAGCGGCAGCAATCAAACGAATAGCAGTAGCAATAGGGATATGTCGCCGCCGAGCATACGGAGGGGTGCTAGTTTCGGAAACGAAGGAGAATATGGACGGAGCGTTTTGATTGCACGCAACGAGAGCAATTTTTCGCTCTTGTCGTCGGTATCTGACACGCATGGGAATGGTTTCAACGCCAATGCAACTTCTATCGGACTCGAGGTCACTGGACGTGGTAGCGAAGACCAGGAAGAAGAAGAGGACCATCTTGCCGGCGCTTCTTCTTCTACCGGTACAACGATAAGCGAGCACAACGATTCCTTTGGAAGTTTACCGAACGATACATCAATGGATACCATTCCAATAGGCAATCTATCCACTCCTCAGAAGTACTCTCTGCCGGATGATGGAAGCAGTAGCAGCGGGATGTACCACGAGGAGGGTAGATACCACAGCAACAATGTTGGGGCACCAGCTGGTGTGTGTTCCGAGGATTATTCCCAGGAGTCCGGTGGGTTGCAGGCAATTTTAGAAAGCAAATTGACGCCTAAGATTCGCAATACTACTCATCAACAGCACGCGGAACGGGAAATTCGACATTCTTCGACCAAGAACAAACAGCAGCACCAGCAGCTTCTAGAACAACAACCCCAACATAATTCGTCGCCGTCCAACGGGATGCACTGCCGACGAAGACCCCCAACATTTCCGGAATTGACTACCGGGGGTTGAAGCAAGAAATGAAAGGTATAGCCATGATCTTACTAAAAAAGGGGCAAACTGATTAGCTTCGACGCTGGAAAAATCCACTTATCAATTCCAATGCGCGCCCATTCAATCATTGCAACGAAAAAAAAACAATACAGTAGAATAGAATAGCAGCAAAGATTACTACAAATACACGCACGCACGCACACGCTCGAAACGAGATGTTCTATTTTGCCTTGATAGAAAATTGAAGTAACGCTAACGATTGTCACTTAGAAATAATGACAACGAGGTTCAAATGTGTTCCTGTTATTGGCACACATATTTTTTGAATGTTTGACTTATTGGCAGCTACGGAGAACATTATATTGCTGACATGATTACGTGTAGAAAGCTGTAGTTTAATTTTGAAATTTGAAGTATGAATGCAGGTGGCACATAGTGGCTTGCAAGTTATTGGTAACAGTGGCGGTGATCATTCGATCAGCTCGTTGTTTTTATTAGTTATATGCTGGTAGGATGGTCGGTTGTTTTTGGTTGTAGACTGTTGAAGACGGAAAACAGTATGCAGATTTTTTCGATGTGTTGTATCGGTTTGATTGAATTGATTTCGACGGTCAGCCATTCGCTAAGTCACCATCCACAGGGACTATATCTCCATATTTACCGAAGTGTCATATTTCAACACAGTGGTTTCTTCGTCGTCACTGGAAGAATAGGAGGGGTGGGTCTCGATAGTATACGGGTTTTGGAATACCTTCTTGGTCGCTATTGCGCCGGGCGGGGACCGCTTTCGCTGGAGTTTTACGGATTCTTGGCGTACGGCATTGTTCAGGATCGACTGCTCGGGTTGATTCCCCACTGTTGGATGAAAGAGGACCATGTTCAGGTCCTCCTGGGTTGGGGCATCTCCCATGGAGCTCAATTCCGTGTCGGCTGGGTCCCATCCATCGGATCCGGGAACTCCAAAGGTGTTTTCTTCGTCTCCTGAATAGGCCAGGTCGTCCTCATTTTCCTCGTCGCTGTAAACGTTGGCAGCAGCAGCGGCGCTCGACAACCTGCGTTCTTTGTTGTTGTTGTTGTTGTTGTTGTTGCTCTTCCTCCGGCGGTGAGGCTTGGTGCCACTCGGAGTCGAGGACGATCCCCACCAGGACGGAGCCGCCAGTTTCGGAATCATATCCAACCCGGTACTACTGCCCGCGCTGCTGCTTCCAGACCGCAGGCTGGCGGCGGTAATTTCCGTGGCTTGCAAGACACAAGGTGCCGAGCGATCCTCGGGATAATTCTTCCGGACGTACGGATTGGGCATCATTGAGTATCGTATCCGTTGGTCTTCGCGCTGTTCTGTTTCTTCGAGGAGTTGTTCTCGGCGTTTGTATTGCTGCTTGTGAACCGTGAGTGTCCCGGGAACGCCCTGAGGGGGTGAGAAGACCTGCTGCTGTTCCCTCGAGGACATGGAAGAGGACGAATAGGAGAGATTGCTTTCAGCGCTGGCACCAGTGGACCATGTTGGTCACCGCAGCCACCGCCGGCGGCGTTATGATGCGCCGGCGCTCAAAGGAAGATTCCAATTGATCTTTCTGGACCACCACTTCCTGGCGCATCATTCCCTTGTGCTGTTCCTCAAACGATTCGAGGGCCTGCAACGGCACAACGTGGGGCTGGATACTAACCGCATCATCAAAGTCCGACAGTGTACCGTCTCCGTCTGTGAAATCGTAGAGTGCGTTGTGAATGTATTGGTTATTGCTACTACTACTGCCACTGCCACTGCCACTGCCACTGTTGCTGTTGTTGGCACCCGTTGATTCTTTGGTACGCTCCGCTGAGGAAACGGAACCAAGTTCTTGGTGTTGTTCGATTTGATTCGTTGCCCTCTGGAAAAAGGACGAAATGTAGGATAACGGATTGGGCGGAGAGGACGGGATTGGCGTAGCATCCGCCTCTGAAACAGCATTCTTTCTACTCGGTGTGGTGGGATTGGAATCGGTTTGTTTAGGTGGACTGCTCGGTGCATTTTCAGTGGCATCTTGATCGTTGCTGTCGGCAGGTATGTCGCTATCACTGCTGGTACTGCTCATCACTTGGACCATGCGATTGCTGTAGGCTTTCCAATCAGTCCTGCGATAGACCCATTCCCTTTTCGGTGTCTTCGAGCCGAACTAGGTACTCATCGTCATCCTCATAGGGCCCCTTGAGGGGCTTTCGGCGATTGTGCCGTGCCACGAGCAGACCCAGGACAACTGCAAGGAGGAGCATAGCTGCTGCACTGATGCCTCCTGCTAGCGCCGCTGTGAAGTCTCCCGGTCCTTCGTTTCCTCCGGTAATAGCAACGGCCTGATTCGCCGTTTGATCGGGTGGTTGTGACTGAGTGGTTTGTGTTTGTGTTTGTGTTTGGGGAACTCGCGTCGAAGTTATTTCCTTTCCGGGAGGGTCGGTAGGCGACAGTGCCGACCCGGAGGTTTCGACCGTAACCAGTTGCAGCGAGGGAAAGTAATCTTTCAGCGCTTCCACCACCAGGGCCGAGTCACCCAGGGCGTCCCGTTCCATGGTCTCGAGCAGTTCGGTTTCGTTCGGAATGTTTTTCGACCCCTCCGCAAAATAGACCAGTCCGTTCATCGTCAGCTCGGCTCCCTGCTCCGTGTACTTGTTTTCCAGAATCTGGGCCAGCCCCACGTAGGTCACCGCACCGTCCGACGCGGGTACCTCCCGGATTCGACCGACCCCGGAATCGCGAATCGAGTTCGAGTAGGAGGTCCCAAAATCGTCGTCTCCATCCCAATCGTTGCTGCTGCCGTTTTCGGTGGTTGCGGCCCAGGGCTGGACCTCGAAAAAGTAGTTTTGTAGGACGGATTCGATCGTGTTGCGGACGTTCACCGCCTCGGCCTCCGTGAGTCCCTGCGAAAGCGGCTCCAAAATAACGGTGAAGGATTCGATCCGGCGACGAATCGGTCCGATGGCGCTCGTTTCGAGAGTTTCTGCTTCGCCCTCCATGGTGACAGTAGATGATAATATATTATGACTTATTCAATACTTCTAGTTTTGTAATTGTCCAATTCGTTGAAGGTACGATGTGTGCCAATTGCTTTCCTTTCGTTTTCAATTTTGTGTTGTGTTGTGTTGTGTTGCGTTATGTTATGTTATGTTATGTTGCGTTGTTACAGACAGCGTGGACCGCTTGACGGAAGCTTTCTGTTGCCTTTTTCTTTTTTTTGCAACCGCAACCGCAACCGCAACCGCAACTGCAACTGCAACTGCAACTGGCGTTTCGATCGTCGTATCCCACTAAACGGACGTCACGGTATGTGCATTAAACAATGCTGTTCCGAGATGGACCTTGTTCGTGTTCGACGCTTTTGATGGAATTGGGTGTTTCCTCCTTGTACTGTCTTGTGCTCCTCTGGGATAGAAGCAAGAACAAGAGTCTAACGGTTGAAGTAGAGGTGGTTACAAACTGCTGCTGGTATGGAACCTCGAAACAACCGACTTCCTCCTTGGATAGTATTCGTACCGGTATGGTAGTGTTTGTTCTCTGTACGGACAAGTAGGGATTGAAGTAATTCGTGTTGTTTTCCAATATCGTACGTTCAAAATCAGTTATTCATGTGAAACTCGTTCTTTCAAATTATTGATACTTACCCGGCACGTACACAAAGGACAATGGTTAAAAAAATTGTATTGCCACGGTTGCGTATGGGTAGTAAGATTTTCCGTACTTACCGCACAAAGAACAAGGTCTTGGTCACGCGATCGGACCGTAATCTTACTTATACTAGATACCGTACTTCGTACTTCGTATGTTTCACCTTGCGGCCAATGAATGTATTTCCTGTAGTGTGCGCACAGTAACAACTTCCTGGTACGGTATGCACGCTCACTTTGATTATTGCTTCGTCCACCAACATGAATCTGAATGGGATTTTATATTTCTTCTGGTCCTACGCAATATATGGGCCATATAATACTTACAAGAGTTGAAGCAGGTGAACGCGATTGAACGTTTAATCCTCGTGGTTGAATGATACATACCTCCGTGCGTTGGAAGCTGCCGCGCGCGTGATGTGCTCGGAGTCGCCAAAATGTCCATCCCCAACCCATCGCTAGTATCTCCACACTAGGAAAAATCGTCCATGGGAGCGAAACGGGTAAGTCTTGCTTTGACTTGTAATGACAATAGCGGAACTTTCTATCGATCAAATAGTGCGTACAATGTCGTACGTACGGTAATTCAGTTTCAGGTGGGATGCAACTATCGTGCAATAAGTCAGAAAGTTCCCAAAATTCGGGCGTCGAAATTTTTGCCAACGGAAAACTTATACCGTACCCGGGACAACTTGTTAGCTGCAGTAGCAGAAAATTATTCATGTGCAAAGGCAGTTCAGAATGAAAACAATGAGCCCCGGGTCTGGTTTCATTCCATTCGATTTCCGTTCGATTTGTTCGCGGGTCACTGGTCTATCTGAGGAAACTACTCTTCCGTGTTAATGTTAATGTTAATGTTAATACTATTATTATTTGAATTTGCAATTAGTTTTGACAGTGGTACACCAAAAACCTGAGTTGGAACATACCATCCAAACCGGTGGAAGGATAACGTTTTGTTACCGTACTCTTACCAGGTATTGGTGAATCTCGTTTCTCTTCTTTTGCTTTTGCGTTGCAGTGCGAGCAGAAAACAATGGAAGCGGAAGAGGAGGACTAATCTTACTCGTACCTAGTAAATCTTACGCGAGTATGGTTTCAGAAGCCTGCCCCCCGCGTAAGTTATGGATCCAAGGAAAAAGGCGGCCGGATCCCGATGAGCACTTCGTAGGATATTCCTACCGGTACGGTACGACGACGGTGAGTGAGCCGGCTGAACTTCTTGGTGGTGTGGTGCCGATCGATTCTTTGGAATCGATTCGGAAAGGGCATCGTTCGGTGTTACGCCTGCTATGGATACCTCAATACGTATAGTACTGGACCACGCCTTCTTTGTTTGGGGCGTTTCTTGGTTTGTGTGCCGGCTCGCTACGGTTTTCGGCGCGTCGAGTTCGTGCATTCCTTCATTCTGGATAGCGGAACAGTTGCGGTGGTCTTCGCTTCGATGGCGGTGTAGATTGTCAATCGCATTGCACCGATCGGGTGAAACAGAAACTGTTCGGAAAAAATAATAATCTCGGTGGCGTCACGCGACGCGACGCGACACCACGCGACACGGCGATCGATTGGACCCTTGCTTCCCTCTGCGACACCTATCCTATCAATACGATTTTGTGCACCGTGAATAGTAATCCCTCGACTACGTACGGTACCGGACGGCCCGGTCAAAGAAATGATGCCGTCGCGTGCCCCGGAGGGCGGTCGTTTTGGCTTCCCCGTGATTTTTTTTGGCACTACTAGTACGCGTGTTGTGTTTGTTGAAATGGCACGCCACGGGAAGAAACGAATGAGTTGTAGGAGCAGTTTCAACGATCGGTCGGGTCTCGTGACTCGCGTCAACGAGCCCGAATCGAAAGAAGCGATGCACAAACCATGCCGGGCCCTCGGCTTCCGGGCCCACAATGATACTCCGTGAATGGTGAATGGAATGGAATGGAATGGAATGGAATGCATGCACGCCTACTTTGTATTATCGTCAGCTGTGTTCGTCGGCTAGCTAGCTAGCCAGCCAGCCACTTCATACAGCGCCTCGTACCGAAAGTTCTGTAACTGGGTGTTGTGTTGAGTACCGTACTCCCACGATAGCAGCAATATTCCACTGGTTCAAGCATTGTTGCATTTCTCACCGCACGGGAAACTGATTTTGGTGCAAGGCTACTAGTATGGTAAACCAATACAAGCAGAAAATTTCTGCGTGCAAACATTTCGCCCTTGCCGGAGAAACACTATGCAACCAAAGAATACTGTTCCTATCCAATCTGGCGGTGTGGAAGAAGTCAAAAGGCAAACATTCCATACCATTGTCCTTGGAAGCAGGGGATGACTATGAGTAGATCTAAAATTTTCAACTCAATCGTTTGTGCTACTTCTGTAGTATTAGTCTATGTCAAGATTCAAGATGGGCTGTGTTTTGGAAAGTCGTATGATATTGTACCTTTGCCACTATTGCTGCATTAGTAGCAGGTGCGTCGTCCTGCAACCTAGATAAACTGTTTAAGAACAAGCATAGTGAGCAGCATACATCGTCCACAGGATTCTATTATTTAGATATTATGGAAACACAGCTGGCAGATAGCCCAAAGCTGAAAAACATGTGCAAATACACAAATGGGATACGCATGCTGCTGCTATCACACAGCATGTTCCATTTCCTCCGATGACGTCTGGAGAAACTACAAATATTTTTGTCTCGGCCTGGAAGCTGTTTTTCTTTTCGAATAAACACAACTAATGTGACTTTTGTTATGGATGATACTAAAAGACACAAAATATATGGAAAATTCTACCGAGATGTTTGAGGCTATTGGTCTAGTAGAAAAAAGGTGAACGACGAGAGAGTTAACATGTGTTTACTTTTATGACAGAACTGATGATGTTCTACTTGCACCATTGTTGAAACGTTAAATAAGTATTCCCCGTCCATTTTCTCCTAGTTGAGTATCCTTTTGTTCCTCGGGAATCTTTTCTATGAGCCAAGGCGAGCATATCAAGTGCCCGTCACCAGAGATCTTTTTACGCTCGAGCATGTGCTGTGCTTTGGCAATTCTTGACAAGGGGAATCGACGAGCAACCTCAGGATTTATCAGCTCAATTTCCAGCAGTTGAACCAAATGCTCAAGATCTTTCCTCGTCATGGCCTTGGCACTTCGATCGCCACCCCACGTATCGAATAGGTTATAATATATTGCTCGATCGGCCATCTTTTCACGACCTCCCAGTCGACAAGAGGGTATGCGGAAGCTCTTTGCCTCGTTTTTCTTTGACGATGAGGACTCAAAGACCATTCTTCGTTGGTCGTCTTCGTCCATTCCTGGGCGAGAACATACAACGTGAACCTGTCCTTCCTTTTTCAAGGCCTTCCAATGGTCTGCTGTTATGCTATTCTTCCCCTGGGAATCTTCATTAGCATCGTGAGTAGTCACAAAAATATCAATCTGACGTCCGATCAAAGTCAACCAATCCTGTGGGTTGTTAGAGAGAGGTATGGCGCCCCACTGCTCCAGCGCTTCGTATTGACGGCGTAAATCTCGAGACGAGAATGAAGAATCCAATCCCCTGCCATTTTCACTAAGCGAGTCGTCACTTGTCAAGGCATAGCAGAGTGCTGCGCCACCAGCTCGACAGAGTTCAATAACAGCTTTGCCAAAAGGAGAATATCCACCCATGATTAAAATTGATTTCCCCTCTAAAGAGTCTTCGCGATATCGCATTCCACCTTTTTGTCCTAGATGAAGCGATTGGAACGCTTCCAGGTATGTCTCCGCCAAACAGACTACCTGCTCCGGATTTAGTTGCGGGGGAACTTTGACCAAATCGGTTTTAGGGACACACGTAAAACGTGCATTAGCACCAGAGGTGGTCAATGACAAGATGACGTCTCCCGCCTCGATGGTGGAGGATGAAAAGGAGGGGGTGCGTAATTTCTTCTTTTCGCTCTCTACTACTCTTCCAACCAGGGCAGTGCCAGGGATTATGTATGGATCCATACACATATTCGGCCATTCTCCTCGTCGAATAGCGCAGTCCGAAGCAGATACAGTTGATGCATGAACACGAACCAAAACTTCACCCTTTTTGCGATTTGGAAGTGGCATTGAACGGTGTCCACAGAGCTTTAGGACCTTTCGAGCATCCTGCGCAAACTGAGAGTACGCAACATACATGTTCTGCTTTGGTTCTGTGTCATTATTCGTACCAATAGTAGCTTCCGTGACCAATCCCGTCACCTCTGTTCCAACCTCTGAATGAGAGAGTTTCAGTTTTTTGGTGTGTTCCGATGTGACTGGTGCAAGGGGCTCGGTATGATCTCCAAGGTTATGGTCCACTAAGTGTCGAACGATGCTTTTTTCTTCGGAATATTCACTCGTGGAGACCGTAAGAACAGATTCGACTTGATCTCCGTTACCTTCTACAGAGAAAAATGTCAATGGGTTCGCCTGTTCCTCTTCGGGCTTCTGAGTCTTTTCGCTTTGTATCTTCTCAAATATTTCCGCATTTCGAATGCTTCGAGCTCGAACAGCATCGAGTTTCTCCTGGATTCTGTCCTCTTCTTCGGCTTGTTCATTGTCATTGAGATTTCCCATCGGAAAACCAGACGAATCAATACCAGTTCTACTGAGAAGCTGACGTCGGATCTCCTGGAACATACCGAGAGACGACTCCTTGTTTCCATCTACCGATGAATCTTGGTCGGTCTGAACAAACAGTTTCGAAAGTTTGAGAGGACTGCCTTGCCCCGTGCCATTGCAACGTGTTAGTTGCTTCATGAAATCGTCAACTCCTGCTTTGTTTCCGAGATTAAGAGAGCTGGAACGTTCCATCACGGATTTTGCTAGATGACCCAAGTCCGCAGCAAAATTGGGCGATGCCGCTCTCTCGGTCTCAACTAAGCCTTCTTCTGTTGAGTAGCGAGTTGCACCACCGGGGTGGTGTGCATTGATCTTTCGATTGTTTGAGTCATTCGAATCATCTGACCCCCAAAGAGCGTCGTGGATAGAGACATCAATAGTTTCTTGATCGGCGATCGATGATTGTGGTTTGCCGCTCGGCTGCTCGTCGAGGTCGGAGGGGCTCTTCTTTGAACCACGGGAATGATCAAACGACATGTTTTTTTCATCGCGTGAATCTTTGTACATTCCACGAAGCATTTCCAGTTCGTGCCGCTTCTGAGCATCGGTCTTTGGTATTTTGGCGTTGTTCTGAACAAACAGTTCTGTAGGCTGCATCGAGTTTCCCGGCGTTTGCTGTGCCTCGCGTGCATATGACCGTTGGGGATGTTCCGACCGGATTCCAGTCAACGGGCTCTCATCGGTCGCATACCTTTCCGATCGCGATCTATTATGGATACCGCCCGTGGATTTCGTTCCTGCTCTACGGTTGGCGTGCAATCGCATCGGTGTGTCGAAAAGATCCACTACATGCTCGAGCGGGTCGAGTTCATTCCCAGGTCTACCATTATTCGGGACAAAATTCGTAGGAGAAATGTAGGGCGGGGGCGATAGTTGTTCCTTTAGTATCGACCTTTTCTTTTGGGAAGATCTTGGCCCGGTCGCGTATCTATCTCGGCCGTAATCCGGGGATGAACCGGACTTTCGCGTTGGTGTCTCGGGAGTTCTAGCCGGAGGCCGTGGTTGTGCCTGCAACTCGTACTCGGCATTGGCTGTCTTTTGAGAAAACATCCTTCGTTCGGGTGAGACAGAGCTTTCCGGCGACAATTGATCGTCGAGTAGTGAGCGATCGAGGCTCCAGGCACGAGATCGTTGGTGATAGTTTCTGGGATCGGAATCCTGAGGAACGGCGTCAAAAGAACTTGGGCCAGATCTATCCTGACCAGAGTAATAAGCCTCCATTTTCGACACAGGTGGGGGGTTCTCTCGTGGTTGTGTATCGCCAGGAAAGCGTGATTCTCTTCGATCGTAACCGACCATTTTGTCATTCTGGCGAGAGGGCGACTCATAGAATTTCTGCACGGTTTGTGTTTGTCCCGACTGATCGTACCCAAACTCATTCCTTCGATCGTACCCATACTCATTTCTTCGATGATTACTATTATTATTGGGTACTTCGACAGACCTTCGGTTTTCTCGTTCTAGTGATCTTCGGTGAGCATCGTGGATGGACCACCCGTTTTTTGTGCTTTCCATGATCGATTTTGGCACTACCGGTACTTCGTTGTTTTTTTCGCTGTTTGATAGCTCTGATAAACTCTGTATTATTCCATCGATGTAAACAGTTTGATTGCTTTCGTTCAATCTGGCCTGTACGGTGGGACTGGCGCTCCTAGTCCTTTGTTGCAGTGGGTGTTGCTCTGGCTTCCTAATCATTTTTTGCGACGGATGCTTTGTGCTTGTGTTTGTTGTGCTTGTGCTTGTGTTTGTGCTTGTGTTTGTGTTTGTGTATGTGCTTGTGTTTGTGATTTGCGACGGATTCTTCGTGTTATTGTTATTATTATTATTATTATTATTATTAGTGCCAACTCTGCTTTGGTGGTGGTGATGATGGTGATTGGAATGTTGTTGTATGCTCTGCTGCGTCTTCCTTTCCACCAACCGGTCGCCTTCTGGATCCTTGTAGTATCTTCGACGAAAATCCGATATAGGTTGTCTCTCTTCTGCGTGCTGGTTGTTCTCTCTCTTATGAATCGAATCGGCACCATCGTTGTTGTCGTGACTGCCCGAACCTTCGATGGTGAACATCATTGCACGCCATTGTTCTTCCAGACCTTGTTGCTCATCTCTTCGCATTCCGTATGCCGAGGATGCACGAGGAAACGGTGGGTTGGGAGGCAACATGGCGGTTGCTTCTTCTCGCTCTTTGTTTGTTTGTTTGTTTTGCTTGTTTGTTTGTTTGTTTGTTTGTTTTGCTTGCTTGCTGCTTTCGACCGACCGCTATTATTTCCAATCACGCAAGGCTATAACAACATTAGCAGCCTCGGCGAATACCGTTCAAACGATGGGTAGTAGTGACACGGTTAAACGAAGGATGGATGGATGGATGGGATTGTCGCAAACGAACAAGGAATTTTCTCGCACAGGTGAGAAACCGATGCAACAGAAAAGACAACAACAACAACAACAACAACAACACGACGGACTGCTGCGTTGAGAATAATAATTACGGGTACACACGGTCATCTCATTCACTTTTACTTTTGTGTGCGAACTAGGAAACTTGAAGGCTCGGTCGGCGCTTTATGATCCTCATAAACGTAGAATAATGGAATGATGCAAACAAACGGTTACGTGTTGTCAACGGCTACATATCAGATGCGATATACACTACGACATTTTTAGTTTTTAGGGCCATCCTTTCCGCCCAAAGTTCACTCTCCAAATTCTATCCAATCATCGATCGATCGATCATCTCTCTGGGCCCTTGAATTCTTCCGGAAACTGGGCCATGACGTTTCGATACCCGGTACTGTTTTTAAGTAGTTTCTATCTAAGACACGTTTGCGACATAGATATGACGTTTCGATCCTAACTCAAGCGAAAATGACGGAAGGACATCATGCATGCCGCCGACACGGCAATGGGTACGGTACGAGTAGTTCCGTACAATACTCGTACCATCATGCTTTAGCTAGACTGTACTACGGATGCTTGTCTTCTTGTACCGTACGTATTCGGGCCCTGGCAAACATTGCATCACTCAATTTTTCTCTCTTTTTCGAAAAGTCGTTCAGGGCTGCTCTGCAGCATGGACTGTTTGTTACTCGTGCGAATTGTCATCATTACTACAGAATACAGTAATATTATTAGTTTTATTTATGTGCCGCAATTGCTTTCTGAAGTCGATTGCCTCGTGTTGGATTGCAGTGAATTGAATTGAATTGAATTGAATTGAATTGAATTGCAGTGAATTACAGTGAATTGCAGTGAATTGAATTGAATTGATCCAACCTCTGCAAAGAAGAAACGTTGACAAAACGGAGAGCGATTACACGAACACGACGTAACGATGAAGGGTGGCAAAACCGAAACCGAAACCGAAACGAGTCACGAAGCCACGAAGACGCCGCCGGACAACGACAACGACGACAACGAAGAAGAAGAATTAGTGGAAGAATTCTGGCCAGTTGTTGCTCCGCTATTGACGGAGCACAAAATTCACACAATACGATTCGGTAGAAGCCAGGACATTATCGATGGCGACTCCGCGTCACCCCGAGCTGTTAGTGACAAAGAATCATCGGATACTCGTATCGCCCAACAACAACAGCAGCAACAACAGCAACAACAGCAGCAACAACAACACCGTGTGCTACGGTACAAGAGCATGCCGAGCGAGGCCCTGACCCCTCTGGACATGACCTACGGGGATACAACAACATCGTCGACTACTACTGGCGAACACGAACACGAACACTGCGACGACGAATTCTACGACGGGACGGGAAATCTAATGTGGATGGCCGCCGTCTGTTTCGGTCACCTGGTCGCCCAGAACGTGGAGCCGCTCCGACGATACTTGCCGACATTGCAATTGCATCCAAAGCAGCAGCAGCAGCAGCAACGACAACGACAACGACAACGACCACACCGCGTCTGCGAGCTGGGATGTGGGACGGGTGGAGCGGGAATTTCGCTGCTCTTGTGTTCCAATTCAAATTCAAGCTCCAAAGCCGGCGGGGGTGGACAAGGGTGTGGGGGGCCACAGAACGGTGACAGCGAGGAGGAGGGGGGTAGCGGCTGCCACGTGGTGTTCACCGACAACGATGCGGAGAGTCTCGAGTTGTGCCGGTCGAATTGCGAACTCAACCATCTCGATCCAAGGGACTATTCCCAACAGCTCCTCTGGTGGGGGCCACAACAAGATCAAGATCAAGATCAGCAGCAGCAGCAGCAGCAGCAGCAGCAGGAAAGCGAAACCAAAACCAAAACCAAAACCAAAAAAACACAACAACACACACTGGCACGCCATTCCTTTGATACCGTCTTGGCTACCGATGTGGTCTACGACCTGAAAATGATTGCACCGCTGATGCAAACCGTCGAATTCTTGCTGAATCGACCAGCATCTACTGCTGCCAACAACAGCAACAACAACAACGACAACAACAACAACAACGCAGGACAGTGCAATGACGACACCGACGAGAAGGATGTTGTTGAAGCCGAGCCAGAAGCGGTCGGCGGCAGTCACACGCAAGAGCAACAGGGTGGTGGGCACCTGATTCTCTCTCACGTGCCACGCTTTTGCATTCCTAGAACCGACGACGACGACGAAGAAGAAGACGAAAATCACCGCTTGAGCAGCGATGCAAAGGAAGACGAAGATGACGACGACGACCAACGACCCAAGGAGGTATTTTTGGAGCTGGAACGCTTCATCCATTCCGAGGCACGAAAGGTGGGCTTGTCGCTGGTGGAAACGATTCGACCCCACGCGGTATTGTCGGAAGACCAGCTCGCGGCTGCCGGCTGACGACAGCGATGACAACGATAACGACTCAATGCAGCAGTTGACGCTGGAACGAATGAAGGAAGCCCACGCGGTGTTGTTTGTGTTTCGACGGGTGAAATAAGCAATGCGAGATGGTGTTGTTCGCGCGAAAGGATCATACAAGAATCCAACAACAAATGTTTGATGGCTGGAGTCAACATAAGGGGAGACAAGAGATGCTTCGAGCTGCAGACGAGCGCTTGCGCAGGATTGGTATGATTCAATTGGAAAAGCGACGACCACGAGTCTTGGCATCTTTGATCGTGCACGGGCGAGTTCAAAAGCTTTCCCTCTCTTTCTCTTTCTCTCTCTTCTCAATGCTGCGCTCTGGATGCTGCTGCCGTCACAATCGCAAAGGTCCGAACAGCGTGCTGTTGGGTCGCCGGTCTGGGCAACGAGTTCCGATCCAACCTCTCGACTAGGTCGGTACTCGCCGATCCCCCGGGCTGCTGCCGCCGCTGCTTCTGCTTCTATTTTCGAGGGATCCTCGGCAACATCGCCGCGCATCGCAACTCAACGCAACGCAACGCAATGCAAACAAACTAACGACCGTTTGTGTGGTCCCCAACTCGCCTGCCGTTCCACCCTACGCACGCACCATTTGGGCTCGTGTGCGCAGGGATGGAATCGAATCGAATCGAATCGAATCGAATCGATCGGATCGAATCGAATCGAATCGAATCGAATCGAATCGGATGCTGCCTTGTAAAGTGCTACTAGTAGCGTCTTCCATAATTTTCGACCGCTCCTGTTCCGTTGACGCAGCCACTGCTCCAAATGGTTCGGTTCTTGGAACAGTATAAACGGTTTGCTCAGCAGGGGATTGCATAAGGTATGGTTCAACTGCTAACCGATAGATCAAAGGAATTCAGTGTTGAAGGAACGAGTGTACTATTCCAAGATATTTGGACATGCACTCTCTACCAGTCTAAAAATAGAAATTGATGATTAACTTCATAAACTACTGTAGATAAATACGGTACAAAAGTATGGGGACTGCTGCTCTATTAGTAGCCATCAGTCCACTCCTTTTGTTGACTTCACGGTATGTACATTTAGTACCGGTTACTAAAATTGATCGTTTCCAATAGCTAGTTAGCAATCCTGCCCTCCTCACGTGTCCGCGCACGACTGTCGTGCCGAGTCGGCCTGATCCTCGACACACTTGTGCACAGTTGTGGTGATCAATGCTCAGTGAAAGGCCTCTTGGCTGGCTGGTGGGTATTCTTTGCTACTGTGATCTGATGTGCTGATTGTGCTGCCTGGGCATCATACTAGTAGTAGTAGGCCCTCTTGTATTCTTGTCTGTGCTCCTTGTTGCCAATACCCAGAATGGTTTTCTGGAACTTCTTCTTCTTGAATAGAGATCCCTGGAGTGACATTGCAAAGTAATCTACAATCATCTCTTGGTGGGCATGTACTCCACAGCAGTGACGTCACTGTTTGCAATTTGATCAGTGACGAAGAAGTATCTGCCTCGTGTTGACATGATTCGTCCTCTTACTACTAGTGCTGGAAACTCGTGTCCAGTCTCCTCAAAAATGATGGAATTGGCGTTGTTATCTTGATACACCTGGTTTTCCTTGCCAAGTTTCTTGGTTGTAGTGGTTTCCTCCTCTTCAGGGTAGTCTACTGTTGGGCTGTTGGTCATGTGTTGCCCTGTCACGTTGTGCTAGTAGCTAGGAAAAACTAACACACCCAGCACATAAGAGGAGGCATGATGTTGTCACCCACTCCCACAAGTTTAGCCTCGGTTGAGCCCTTACTAGTTAGTGTTTAGCTCCTGCTTGGTGGATGTTGCTACAATAACTCCCCTTCTATTCTCTTATTTGTTGAGCTTTGACTTGCAATGATTTCTTCCACAACCTTTGGGTCCTTGTGTGATATCTTCAAATCATCAACATGCCATACTAGTATGGTGCATTGTTAACCAGTCATGACTTTGTTCATGATCGTGCAAGCATCATATAGATTCCATTCAAAACCCCACTTCTGTAGTGAACCAAATAAGTTCTCCCAGAATAGGGTAGCTTTGCATAGGGCCCCATGGATAGCTTTCTGAGCCTTTGCATAGTAGTATCGTACCATCTTCTTCTCATTTTTTCTCAACCATGTGTGATCTGTATAGTCAGGGATCAATCTGGCACAGTAATTCAGCCATGGTGCCATTCACTTGTATGTAGTCATCTTCACCTTCTGGCATCATGTCAGTATCCACTGTAGCCATGCCTCACCCCTCAATTGTATCCATCACACACATGACAATATATGGGCAGATATGGACACTGTTGGTGGAAATGCTGTATTTTCCTTGGTTATAAACTCACTATGGCTCCTGCCATCGGCACACCCTCAGCCTTTCACTTTTCCTCCCTACTATTTCCTCTTGAGGAACATAAGATTTGGTAGTGCCTGCTCCACCATTTCCTTGGTCATTGATCTTGGATCAACCACGGAGACAACCCCCCTGTTGTGGAATTGCTTCAGCTCCTTTAATACTGCATCCACTCCTTCTTCCCCAAACACTTTGAGTCCTTGCTTAACCCCGTATTGTTTTGTGACTTGGCTCATGTCAAGGTTGTTGTGATTTTCAATTGCTGTACTAGCTACCAGCATGACGAAGTCTTTGCCGAGCTTCTCCTCCACTGCCGTTGTATCCTGTCATGAATGATGTTAGCCTGTGGTAACTTGTCCCAGCCATATTTCTTGTTGTGTGCACAAGCAACTTTGGGACACAGGTATGTAGTAATTCCTTCTCCATCATTGTTAGGTCTGGCGGGCTCAGGATCGGCATCATTATCATACACCTCTGTGGTCTCAACATTGATGTTGTTTGGTGCAGGCTCATCCATTGCTCTATTGTCCTTAGCATCATCTACATTGGCATTGCCATTCTCTTCTACTATTGGTGGTTCTTCCTCATCTAAGGAGGATTCATTTTTGTTGATATATGGATTGCCGGGGGACTCATCAATTCAATGGATTCTGTGACCCCTTTGTCTTCATCTATCACAATCACACCTTATGTAGCTGGAGTCAGTGGAATCCTCATCCATATAGCAGCAGTCATAAAGCGTTTCAAGTAAATGTTTCACTACTTAAGGAACTGAACAGAGGTAGTACGCCGGATACCATTCAGGCAACCCACAGAAAAAGGCTACAGTTTAGTAGGAATTGGGAAATACTCCTATGAAATATGGTCCGTGAATACTCAGTGCATAATCTTATCAATAACTCTTTCCGACAATGTAAAAGTAACAGATAAAATAACAGATAATAACTACTACATACAACTTTGGTTCTATTAGTTGCATCCCTTGATAAGACTGGTGCCAAGAAAGCTTGCTCAATGGCGGCGGCATCAATCATGTCTCTTTTGGTCTCTTTGAGGGCCAAATATTTGTTATGAATGTCGCCAAAATATGTTGCTTTTGGCTTTGAGATCATTGACAATGTTTTACTTGTACACCATTGTACCTCTAAGCAACTTTTACATGCCATACGTGTCTCTGACTGTTTTTGAATACTCTCCCAAGATTTTGAAAGGTCAGAGCAAATTGGTTTCTAGATGGATTTTGTTTTTGCTTCCTGAATAGCAGATATCTCTCAGTTGCTTCAGGAAGGCTATAATACAGTTGTTCTCCACCATCTCATACTAGAGCTTGTCACTGCTGTGGACGAGCTTGTCCTTTGCCTCATCAGTGGGTTTTCCATACTATGCTATGACAGAGGTTTAAGATATAGTAGGTGGTGTATTGTTGCTTCACCTTGATCTTCAGCTCCTCTTCCTGCATTTCTTGCTCAGCAGCCTTCTTGCCAATGTTGTTAACAATTTTATCCTCATTAGTGTATTCTGATTCATTGAGTGGGTTGGGGGGGAAAAAATTGCAAGTGAGTATGTAATTGAGCTTGGGGATGCTGATTCCCACACCCGGGACATATATGTATCATTGAGCCACCCAGAGTTGCAATAATGAGAAGATGTTTCCCGAAGATCTTGTAATCATGTGAATTGGAGCCACCCCTTGAGGAGGTGATTTCCCTTTTCTTTATTTCTGGTTGCAGCCTTCTTGGAACTTTTCCCGTTCATCTTCCTATCTGTTGGATGTCTTGTGCGGCTGTTGCCGGTTGCCATCGGTCCTGGGATTTCATGTTTGGTTTGTTTGAGTTCATCTTATGGATTGGTGTGATATTTAGCCTTGGCCGCATACAAAGAACAGTATTGAGTGATTCCCACCAGATGAAAGTGAATAGATTCGAAAGTTAATAAAAAGTATATAGAATGAATACTTTTTTATCACATCCAACGGACGAATACTTTTATTCACTGCCAAATTTGGAATTCGGAATCCCTAAAGAAGAAACAGTAACTGTCTGTTTAATCACTAACCGCGCCACCTGCCGGCCTATTTTGGCCGGCAGGCCGGCAGTTGAAATTTTCAGAATTTTCTATGTACCGTATCGATTGGCTTTGCTGGTAAAATTACTAGTAGTAGATCATATCCTCGCTAACTCACTCACATTGCTCTCCAGCAAGCACTCTTTCGCAAAACACCACTCTTTCGCGAAACACTCTTTCTTTCACGAAACACTTACAATCGACAATCACCATGGCCCTGGAGTTACTAGAACAGTACTATGAGGAGAACTACTTAACCCCCGATTACAACAATCCACTGCTTGGCGAGGAAGATAAGAGAAGAAGGGATCGTAGAACTCCTAGAATTGCAATCAAGAGATACACTCAATCTCCTTTTATTTATCTGTACCAATCTGGCAACGATCAAGCCCTTCTAAACTGTTGTGGCGTCGATCATGTAGTATTCAGGGAGCTCTTAGATCTATTTGAGCCACTCTACAATTCGTACACTGTCGATAAGAACACTGGAGTTATTAGAACGAAGAAGATTCGTTCCACAACAAACCAATTCGATGCGACTGGCTGCCTTGGTCTTGTCTTATTCTGGTTCCGAACCAGAGGATCAGCAGCAAGAGCAGTTGCTCTAGCGTTTGGATTAACAGCTTCTCCTATGTACAGATGGCTGAAATTCGGTCGCAAGGTCCTTCTTTCTGTATTACAACACCATCCTGCTGCAAAAGTTTGCTTGCCAAACAAAGAAGAGATTCAACAATACGTCGATGCTATTGCTGCAAAGTATCCTGTGTTACGACCTCACAGAGTGTGGGGTGCCTGCGATGGGCTCAAACTCCATATCCAACAGTCTGGTAACTGGATGAAGCAAAACCAATACTACAATGGTTGGACTTGTGGGACATACGTCAACAGTGTTTTCATCTTTGCTCCTGACGGTAGGATCCGGGGTTGCATCTTGAATGCTCCAGGTTGTTGGCATGATAGTACTCAAGCCGACTATGGCCTCTATGAAAAGATGGAGCTCATGTATGATAAATATCTAGCAAAGCTTATTGTTGATTCGGCTTTCAAACTGTCTAGAAAGCCATTCCTCATACGGAGTTCCCAACATGATCCTTTCAATGCAGCAGATCTCTTAGTGAATCGCGCTGCTACCAGCGTCCGACAGCTTTCTGAATGGGGAATGCGACAGATCCAAGGGGGTTTCCCCCGGATGAAGGACAGCGTTCTCTTGGAAGAAACAGGAGACAGGACGGTTATTCCGAAGCTCCTTGTTTGTCTCTACAACTTCCAGACAGCTAAAATTGGAATCAACACCATACTCAACACGTACATGAGTCGAACTGAAGGCTTTTTCTCCTATGGATTGGTACCAACAGAAACCGCAGATGATGTATTCGATCCGATCGATTAGTAGCAGATTCGATCGATGATAAATTTACTTAGAGAACTCATATTTTTGCTCCGACGCACCTTTAGTGGTTTTGGATTGATCGATAGATTGATTGATCGATTAGTCGTATTTAGAGCAGGCGACAACACGTTCGAATATTTTTGCTCCAGCGCACCTCTAGTGGTTTTCGTTTCCTCTTTTAAGGTGTTGCAATAGAGTTTTTCTGTGGTCTCTGTAGCCTAAGTTTCTGTCTGGAGCAACGTTGGTGTTGTTGTTGAGTTTCTTAACTAATAATCGATTCTTTTATTTTAACTAACTAACTAACTAACTAACTAATCGATCCTACTAATCGATCGATTCATTGACAAATCGATTCGTCATTCGTCATCGCCATCGCTGTCACTGCTGTCGTCGGCGCTGCTGTCGTCGGCACACAATCTAAGGTGTTCCAGTTTTCTTTTGAGCTTCCCGTTGGGAGTGTTCTTTGCACCAACATCACTAGCAAGATCAACGAGTACCTGGAACATCAACTTCCTCTCTCGATCTGCCACCTTCTTCTCTTCATCTGCCACCTTCTTCTCTTCATCGGCCTTGTCCTGCCGTCGTTGTTGGAGTTCCAATGCCGCTCGATGGGATTTCAATGCCTGCATATGAAGCTTTCGATCCTCTCTTCCCTCTCTCAATGCTGCAGCAATCACACTCATCAAATGTGTGTCCTTGCGACCGTAAGCTCTCTTTTTGTTCGTGCTAACACCTCTAATGGTACTGGTAGGAGTAAGCTCCGTTGCTACTTCATCGATTTGTGTAGGCTGAGTTGGTTGACCAAGTAGAAGTGGGACAGGACGTGTAGGCTGAGTTGGTTGACCAAGTAGAAGTGGGACGGGACGGTTGTCCTCCGTTCCTCCTTGAGTCGATCCTTGAGTCGATCCTTGAGTCGATCTTTGAGTTGATTGAGTCAGTTGAGTTGGTTGAGTTGGTTGAGTTGGTTGACAAAGTGGAAGTGGTGGAGGGCCGGATGGCTCCTCGTCGTCATCAGCAGGGACAAACTCCCCTGTTTCAATATCAAATATTTCTTCTCCATCCACAATGGAGGCTCTATCACCAATAAGATACTTGATTTCCTTGGCTTGTTTAACATCCCATTTCTGGATTGGATCACCAGTTGGCATCTTCTTCCGGTACAAACGAATGTATTTGTTCCTGATTGAATCAGTGTCCCTACCAGGATATTTTTCAGCATGTAGACTTGTAACCGCGTCCCACTCTTCTGGGCCAATTGGTAGGATACTTCTCATGCATTTGAACAAGTGCTCCAACTCGGGCTTTGTGTAGTTGGCAATGCCGGCTTTCCTTCCACTGCTGCCAGTCGGTGCAGCAGTCGGTGCCATGTTGTTGATTGTTATGATGGATGGTATTTCTTTTTGTGAGGGCATCGATCGAATCCACCGATGCGATCGAATCGATTCATCTTCTTCGGATGAATCATCCTCTAATAAACTACTAGCGAGAGCAACGAGAGCGATTGTAGTGAAGGGGTAGAAGGACATTCTTGCCCTTGCCCTCCTGCGTCAGCTCGATAGAAAGAAAGTGTTGAAGTTGAATTTCTGCTGATTACTTGCTGGAGAGACAAGTCGTACTGTTGTTGTTGCTGTTTGCTGTTTCTTCCCGGACTTTCTTTCTTTGCAATTTTTCAACTCAGCAAAATTAGCGATGATCACCAAAAATAGCATGCAAGCATGCCCGGCAAAAGAGGTGCGAGAGGTGCACACGATTGATTAAGACTGAAATGTTTGATTTTAAGATTCCGTTGAAATCTATTCAGTGTTAAAAAAGTGAATAAAAACTGTCAGTCGGACACATGTCGACTGACAGTTTTTATTCAGAAATGGATAGATCTATGTAGAAAACACATACTTTTTATGCGTTTTCCTATTAATTTTATTCGTTCTAATCTGGTGGGAATCACTCATTTATATATACATTTTGATTGAGGACTTCTATCTGGCTGGCAATCTCTCAAAGTTGAAGCAGCTGACTTTGTTTGGAGTGCTTTTGGATTGCTTAATGTAGATGAAACGATGTGACGGAGTGTATTCCAAGATATTTGGACATGCACTAGTATCCAGTCTAAAAAAGGCAAATTGATGATTGGCTTCATAATCTGGATGAATACAAAAGTATGGGGACTACGGCTCTATTAACAAGCCATCATCAGTCCACTCCTTTTGTTTACTTTACGGTAGCTGTACGCCCGATAACTGTCACGCCACCCAACGCGACCCCTCCCAAGCCCTATTTTGAGAAAATCAACCCTGCTTTTGTTATGCGCAAGGGCAATTTTTTAAATTCACATTGTTTTGTGGTGAAGAGTTCCAACGCCCCTCAGGTTGCGACAAAAACTCTCCCCGAGGACTCAAAATGTCCCTTGATCTATCAATTTTGACTAACTTGATTTAAAAAATCTAATTCTTGCTACCAAACATTCCTAACCTTAACCCAAGACATGAAATAAAATTATTTTAAGAAGTGTTTATTTGCTCCTTTGCCGCGTTCCACACTGTGTACAAAATACCACAATAAATACACAGTACAAAAACCATGTACAAGTCTACAGGTAATGAACATGTGTGTGCTTGGTACACTGAAATCTCTTAAAAAAGAACAAGTGAAAAGACCCTGCAAACACAGCAGAGAAACCCTCGAAGACATGATTTATTTTTGACAGGAATTCCTATCATCGAAATCACCAATGTCATTAACTTCCATTTTGACAACCCTGCAACAACCCTTCAGTTTCTTCCTTCACTAGAACAGACCATGAAGGTTCACCACCATACAAATAGTACAAAATGACACCAACTTAAATACCTACACATTACTCTACTTCATTTTTGATCGGAAAGAGTATTCAAACGGCAAAGACAACGACAACTACGGGCCCTACTCCGACCCATCTCTTTCCCCTTGGATAAAGGAAAGAATGGAGGCAGACATGTACAAACCCTACCAGGTTTGAACACCAGCATGTTACTCTACTGATTTGCTGACCAGGAATGACAATCAAAGGGCGATCAAATGGCAAATTAGGAAGATCCAAACACCATTTCCATTTTGACGACCATTCTATTTCTCCTACTGTAGAACAGACCATGAGGGCTCACCACCGTACAGTTCGTACAAAATGATACCAACTCAAATACCTACACATTATTCTACTTTGATTTTGATTGGGAAGGATATTCAAACGGCAATCAAGCGGCGTTTTGGAGCGGCGTTTTGAACAGCGTTTTGAGCAGCAGGAAGCCAGCAGCGAGCAGCAGCGTTTTGGAGCAGCAGGAAGCCAGCAGCAAGCAGTGGCGTTTCAAGCGGCGTTTGGAGCAGCAGGAAGCCAGCCAGCAGCAGCGTTTTGAGCAGCGTTTTGGAGGCGCAGCAGGAAGCCAGTAGAAAGCCAGTAGAAAGCCAGCAGCCAACAGCCAGCAGCTTTTTGGAGCGGTGTTTTGAGCGGCGTTTCGAGCAGTAGGAAGCCAGCAGCAAGCAGCAGAGTTCTGGAGCAGCAGGAAGTCGGCAGCGAGCAGTGGCATCTCAAGCGGCGTTTGGAGCAGCAGGAAGCCAGCAGCCAGCAGCCAGCAGCCAGCAGCCAGCAGCCAGCAGCCAGCAGCCAGCAGCCAGCAGCCAGCAGCCAGCAGCCAGCAGCCAGCAGCCAGCAGCCAGCAGCCAGCAGCCAGCACCCAGCACCCAGCACCCAGCACCCAGCACCCAGCACCCAGCACCCAGCACCCAGCACCCAGCACCCAGCAGCCAGCAGCCAGCAGCCAGCACCCAGCACCCAGCACCCAGCACCCAGCACCCAGCACCCAGCACCCAGCACCCAGCACCCAGCACCCAGCAGCCAGCAGCCAGCACCCAGCACCCAGCACCCAGCACCCAGCACCCAGCACCCAGCACCCAGCACCCAGCACCCAGCACCCAGCACCCAGCACCCAGCACCCAGCAGCACCCAGCACCCAGCACCCAGCACCCAGCACCCAGCACCCAGCACCCAGCACCCAGCACCCAGCACCCAGCAGCCGCGTTTTGACCAGCAGGAAGCCAGCAGCAAGCAGTGGCGTTTGGAGCGGCGTGTCAGAGCAGCAGGAAGGAAGCAGCCAGCAGTCAGCAGAGGCGTTTTGGACCGGCGTTTGAAACAGCAGGAAGCCAGCAGCGAGCAGCAGCGTTTGGAGCGGAGATAGCAACTAGCAACAGCAACTAGCAACAGCAACTAGCAAGAGCAAGGACTAGCAAGAGCAAGAGCCATTAGCATGAGCAATAGTGGCTAGCAAGAGCAACAGCGACTGGGGAGAGCAACAGCAACAGCAGTAGCAATAGCAACTAGCAAGAGCAACAGCGACTAGCAAGGGCAACAGCAAAAGCAACAGTGACTAGCGAGAGCACGGAAGGGCTATTCTTTGTGTGCGCCTATCTCTTTGGGGCCTTTCATCTTTGTCTTTGTCGTCCTCTAGCAGAGACAAGAAGCTAACAATCCACTTGAGTAACATTAAAAATGGTTAGGTTTTGAGTAGCAGGAGAAGCCAGCAATAAACAGCAAGCAGCAGCGTTTCAAGCGGCATTTTGGAGTGGCGTTTCGAGCAGCATTTCAAGCAGCAGGAAGCCAGCAGCATGCAGCAAGCAGCGGCGTTTCCAGCGGCGTTTTGGAGATGCAGGAAGCCAGCAGCGAGCAGCGAGTAGCAGCGTTTCCAGCAGTGTTTTGGAGTAGCAGGAAGCCAGCAGCGTTTTGCAGTAGCAGGAAGCCAGCAGCGAGCAGCGGTGATAGCGTCTAGCGATAGCGAGAGCAACAGCGAATAGCAAGAGCAACAGCGACAGCGACAGCGACTAGCGAGAGCAACAGCGACTAGCGAGAGCAACAGCGACTAGCAAGAGGAACACCAACAACAACACCAACAGCAACAGCAACCAGCAACAGCAACAGCAACAGCGATTAGCGAGAGCAACAGCAACAGCAACTAGCAACAGCAACAGCAACAGCAACAGCGACTAGCGAGAGCAACAGCAACAGCAACAGCGACTACTAGCGAGAGCAACAGCAACAGCGACTGGCGGAGGGGCGTTTTGGAGGAGCAGCAGGAAGCCAGCAGCAAGCATCGGCGTTTGGAGCAGAGCAGTAGGAAGCCCGCAGCAGCGTTTTGGGCAGCGTTTTGGAGCAGTGTTTCAAGCAGCAGGATGCCAGCAGCCAGGAGTGGTGTTTTGCGGTTGGATTGCTGTTGTTGATTTGTTGCCGTTGATTCATCCTGTGGATTTGTTTTGATCGTTGTTGCTGTTGCAGATCTGTAACAATATATGATAATTTAACAAAATGGGGTGAGTATCTATTGATGTAGAGAAAATAATAACAACAGAATAATATAATTTACATGCTAACCTACCCCGTTGCCGTGTTGCGGGTCACCTGTGTTGCCGTCTGCTCCCATTGTTGATGCCGTTGATTTGTTGATACGGTGGATTTGTTGAGGATACCCTCGATTTGTTCTTGATGCCAACAATTGGTTGATATCTGTTGTTCCTGTTCCGGCCCTATGAAAATAAGAAGAAAAACAGAATTTAGGAATACATCATCGGCAATGTAGGATATAGGCACCATTGTCTCTCTCTCTCTCTCTCATTCTTCGTACCGTTTGCCACAGATTTGTTGTTGTCGTTTACTGATGATTCGTTGTTGCCGATCGATGCACCAGGGAAGAAATTATTGTAGTTGCTGCTGCTGTTGATTTGAAGAAATCTTACTCCTATATCACAAAAAACTGGGTCTTGATCCTGTTGATATAAATACGCAAGGGATGCAGATTTTGTGCTTTCAAGACATCTATGTTTGGGTAGCTACTTCAAACAATATCTTTCCAGCAACAAATCTGGCGTCCGAAGCTCTCTATTGTCTTTTTTCAGCCAAGGCAGTTATTTCGGACTAAAATACCTCAAGCCTGAATTCCCTGCCTAGTGATTGTTGCTGATCAGTTCAGTGGGATTCAACGTTCTCAGACGGAGTGCCAATCGTAGAAGTACGGTAAAGCAGCTCTGCTCAAGATAAGTTTGGTAAGATTATGAAGGGAAACAGTATTTTTTGCCTCCCGAAAAGAAAACAAATCACACTGTAAAACCACACTGTAAAACCACACTGTAAAACCACACTGTAAAACCACATTGTAAAACCACACTGTAAAATCACACTGTAAAAATCACTTTTTGGTGTGTGAGTTTTTTTGTCACGAGATACCGGTACTTTTCATGTGAATGTCTGATTTCTACTTCGTGTTGTTAGATAGATTTTGTTGTAATATTCATTAGGTTCTAAAATTGTGAGCAGTAGGAATAGGAGTGATAATTGAATTGCACCTCTATTCCTCCTCTTTTTATCAATCGTATTTGGCATGTACGTTGACTCTTAAATGAGTCGTATAAACAGTTACATCCGCCAGTTGTACGTTACGGTCTGTCTGTACTTGCCACCGCGTGATTTCTAGAAATGTTCGAATGAGATCAAATTGTGTGTGTGTGTGTGTGTGTGCGCGCGCTTTTCGCTGTGTGTGTGTGTGTGTGTGTGTTCGGAAAAAAAAATCGATACTTAACCTGTGAGATCTACTAATGCAATAAATATAGAACAATGAAGAATGATTTGACTTTCTTAATTAAGTTGATAACATTAAGTAAATAATATCGCAAAGCGCGCGCGTTTTGAATATAGAATAATAAAGAATAGTGCCCTGATTTTTTAGTTAACGTTCTCAGCTTGTGATACAGTGACTGTGACATGATCTTTCATGTACCGGTGGTTCGTACCGGTACGTACCACATGTGTGAAGGTGTTTTTACCGGTAATGAATTTGTGTACCATCCTATGAGAGTAGCTTTCTACACCATTTTCGTACTAGATAATTTCTGGTAATGAATTTGCGTAGCATTCTACAGCAGTAGCTTTCTACACCATTTTCGTACTAGATAGTTTCTGGTAACGCATTTGTGTAGCATCCTACAACAGTAGCTTTCTACACAATGTTCGTACTAGATAATTTCTGGTATTGAATTAGCGTATATTTCTACTACAGTAGCTTTCTACACCATTTTCGTACTAGATAGTTTCTGGTAACGCATTTGTGTAGCATCCTACAACAGTAGCTTTCTACACAATGTTCGTACTAGATAATTTCTGGTATTGAATTAGCGTAGATTTCTACTACAGTAGCTTTCTACACCATTTTCTTACTAGATAATTTCTGGTAACGCATTTGTGTAGCATCCTATGACAGTAGCTTTCTACACAATGTTCGTACTAGATAATTTCTGGTATTGAATTTGCGTATCTTTCTACGACAGTAGCTTTCTACACCATTTTCGTACTAGATTAATTTCTGGTAACGAATTTGCCTAGAATTCTACGACAGTAGCTTTCTACACCATTTTCGTACTAGATAATTTCTAGTAACGAATTTCCGTAAGCATTCTACGGCAGTAGCTTTCTACACATTTTTTGTACTAGATAATTTCTGGTAACCAATTTGCGTAGATATCCACAGCAGTAGATTCCTACACAATGTTTGTACTAGATAATTTCTGGTAACGAATTTGCGTAGAAATCTACAGCAGTAGCTTTCTACACTGTTTTCGTACTAGATAATTTCTGGTAACAAATTTGCATAGAAATCTACAGCACTACCTTCCTACACAATTTCACCACCATTATCCCTTTTTTCCTTTCTTTGGAACGGCGTTCCAAAAAATGCTCTTTTCGTAGATATGTGTCCGGGTGTATTATGATAGTAGTACAAGTAGTAATGCAGGTATGATAGTAATGACTTCTGTTGGGGTGGTGAAACGTTTTTTTGTACAATTCATGTGAACAATCATGGAACGGGGTTTCAGAATTTTCTAACCAGAACGGCGTTGCAGGCTTTGTGTTCGAAGCATGTTTAAATTTGAAATCTCAAAATGAATGTTACTGCTGGGTGTTAAAGAAGTTGTTGGAAAATCTCAAATTGGCAATTAAAAATTAGAAAATCAGATATTTTGGGTGATTAATCAATGAATATTGTTCCTGTAATGGATAAGATGAATCATGAAAGAAACAGAAGTGAGTTATCTTTGATAGTTTGTGTGTCACAAACTAATGAGTGCATTCGGGTACTGGATTTGGAGGAAAAATACACACTCATTTGCAATTAGAAATTAGAAAATCAGATATTTTGGGTGATTAGTCCATGAATATTGTTCCTGTAATGGATAAGATGAATCATGAAAGAAACAGAAGTAAGTTATGTGTCACAAACTAATGAGTGCATTTGGGCACTGGCTTTGGAGGAAAAATACACACTAATTTGCAATTAGAGATTAGAAAATCAGATATTTTTTGTGATTAGTCCATGAATATTGTTCCTGTTATGGATAAGATGAATGATGAAAGAAACAGAAGTGAGTTATCCTTGATACTTGGTTGTGTCACAAACTAATGAGTGCATTTGGGTACAGGATTTGGAGGGAAAATACACACTAATTTGCAATTAGAGATTAGAAAATCAGATATTTTTTGTGATTAGTCCATGAATATTATTCCTGTTATGGATAAGATGAATCATGAAAGAAACAGAAGTGAGTTATCTTTGATACTAGTTTGTGTGTCACCACCTAATGAGTGCATTTGGGTACTGGAATTGGGAGGAAAAATACACACTCATTTGCAATTAGAAATTAGAAAATCAGATATTTTTAGTGATTAATCCATGAATGCTGTTCCTGTTATGGATAAGATGAATCATGAAAGAAACAGAAGTGAGTTATGTGTGATAGTTTGTGTGTCACCACCTTATGAGTGCATTTGGGTACTAGATTTGGAGGAAAAATACACACTAATTGCTTTGCAATTAGAAAATAGAAAGTCCAATATTTTTGGTGATTAGCCTATGAATATTGTTCCTGTAATGGAAAAGTTGAATCATGAAAGAAACAGAAGTGATTTTTGTGTCATAGTTTGTGTGTCACCACCTTATGAGTGCATTTGGGTCCTGGAATTGGAGGAAAAATACACACTCATTTGCAATTAAAAATTAGAAAATCAGATATTTTGGGTGATTAATCAATGAATATTGTTCCTGTAATGGATAAGATGAATCATCAAAGAAACAGAAGTGAGTTATGTGTGATGTTTGGTGTGTCACAAACTAATGAGTGCATTTGGGTACAGGATTTGGAGGGAAAATACACACTAATTTGCAATTAGAAAATAGAAAATCAGATATTTTTTGTGATTAGTCCATGAATATTGTTCCTGTAATGGATAAGATGAATCATGAAAGAAACAGAAGTGAGTTATCTGTCATAGTTTGTGTGTCACAAACTAATGAGTGCATTTGGGTACTGGATTTGGAGGGAAAATACACAGTAATTTGCAATTAGAGATTGTTGTCGGTCAAAAATACGCGTATCGTACTTACATACCACATTCTAAAGCGGTTACATCCATTCTACACTTGAAAAAGTTACTTATACTCCTCCAGAGATAAAAATGACTTCAAGTATCAAGATATCTAGGTCACATCATGTGTTCTCTGTCTTATGACGAATTACACATGATCGACAACGACCGGTTTAGACATCCCTACATACAACACTAACACAGGGATACCGGTCAAATACAGCAAAATACACAGTAACCGAGCAATGCTCACTTTCTCTTTAAATTTCAATTATCCTATACCTTTCGGTCAATTTTTTAGAGTAACAACAGGTTATAGAGCCCTTATAACTCACACGATTGCTGCCCGACACCGCATTTGACGCTCGAACGATACGATATGTACGACCAACGATAGGACGCCGGCAACCGCAGTAACAACTACCCCGTTTACCTCCACGGCCTACCCAACAACTCCTACGCCAACTGCTTAGCGCAACGCCTTGCAATTGTGACCCAACCGAGGTTAATCAGAGAACGCCAAAGCCGACACCGACGTTGACGCCGTTTCTTTGTCCCCCTCCGGTCATTGCCTTTTCTGCCGACGATCACTCGATCCTTCAATATTTCGATTCCTGACCTACTGTGTTCACAGATCCTTCTACCAAGAATCTCCTCCTGTAATACACATCCAAGGACCGGTTCGTTCCTTCTGCACCTCCGAGGAACATTCCGCGATAATCCATCACTTGCTCTGCGCAGCGCCGAGCAATTCCGATCATCCCTGTCCGTCGGCTCCTCCGGTTCGTTCTTTCGCCGCAACAGTTCTTTTCGGTTTCTCCGGACAATTCGATTATCTACCTCCGCGGATCTTCTCGACGGTCTTTCGGTTCTCTCTTCACACCTCCGACAGCCACCGTTCATCTTTCTTCGATCCCCGCCTCTGGTTACTTCTGATCTTTCATCCCTCCTGGCTCCGCTCGGTCATTTCGTCGGCTCCTCCGGTTAGTTCGCAACCGTTCTTTGGTTCCTCCGACGCACATTTTCTCCGACCATCCTCCGGGTATTTCCTTCGCTTTGACACCGATTTTTCCCTTGCTCTTCTCTCCGGACAATACGCTTATTTCCCCGGCGAACATTCCGACAATCACTCGACACTCCAATACGACTGCCGTCTCGGAATCCTGGCTTGACGGACGTTTTCTTCCGCCGAACCTTTGACTGTCTTCTCCGACGGTTGATATTTCTTTGGTTAATTCCAGCGGTCGAAATCTCAACACCGACGTCGAAGCACCAATTGGGACACAGAAGACAACACTGCAAATTGCCGTTCCCCGTTCATCCACCAACTTGGATTGAGCGTGACTACCAATTCCTTGCTCCTCCCGTTCCACCAATTCCCGTCTCCGGTCATTTCTTTGGAACATTCCTTTCTTCGGAACATTCCTTCGGTCATACCTTCGACACGGCCGCACCTTTACTCGGTCATTCCGGTTCGGATTTCACTTCCGGACACCGGTTAATTACACTTCGACAACGACGAACGTTCATCTGTGAATTCGAATCCCTCGCACCGATCGAGACTAATTACATTGACAACCGATTCGACGAAACACCAATTCGCCATCCACCATGGTTCCTCCACCCGAAGCATACGATTGGTCCAATGTCTATGGGATTGAATTCAAATTCCAAAGTGACAACAACCCCCAAGAAGTCCTTTCTCTCAATGGCTCCTATGCAGAGACTGTCCCACTTACAGCACCTGAAATATCAACTCTCTTCACATCGGACGCTAATGACAAAGGCCCTAGAACCCTTGGTCCGGCCTCAGTCACTGCACTCAGGGAAGCCTTCTGCAACTGCATCACCTTGGACATGGCTAACATCGATGAACTAGCAAAGGGACACATAGCCCGGCTCCTTGCTACATGCCCCGTACGATTTGTCAGACCCGGATCCCCAAACCAGAGGATTCGAAACCCCTACGAGTTTGACTCTGCAGGAAGAGAAGCTGTCAGACGAGCTGAAGCAACCAACGACCCAGCACCACTTGCGACAGTCCTATTTAACATCAACCAATGGAAATTCAAAAGAAACTGGAAGACCAATGACCCTGCCAACTATTTCAACGGCATCTATACATACAACAATGACATCCCCACCGATACCAATACATGTGCCGTAGTTCCCACTCCACATTCCTCCAGTCCGAGCGTTCCTCCAAACACTGCCATCTTGACTGTCCCTATCAAACCCGTCAAATCTGAGGCCCATACGGCTATCCAAGTTCCTACATCCTGTGTGATCCTCTTCTTCGGCTACTACTGACTTGCCTACTATCAAGTTGATCGATTCAGATGTTGTGGCCACTGCTTCCAATACCACAACAAGCGTTCCTCTGGCGACTGCCAACTTGGGTCCCCTCCAGCCAGTTGGTCCAATTGCCGACACTCCCTCCGCCAACGCTCCCTGTTACATCTGGACCTGGACTTATTCTCCCCACAGTGAATCAGTCTCATTCCACCGCGTCCGCTCTGACTCCTTCCTACACGCCACTTCTTCAAGTCCTCCTAACCGACGTCAGGACAAGTCCATTGTGACTCCTGTCCAACGTCAGGACGAGTCTTCCCCTGTGACCACGCCATCTGTATCGCCATCTGCACGGCCCAGTTTTGGTCATCATTCTGCTCCACCTTGTGAACCAAGCAAACTTTCGATGGACATTTAACCCTCAGAGTGAAACTGTGGTGTTCCATCGCTTGCCAGAACCGGCTTCTGTCCCTCTCAAGCCATCCCTGCAACTCCCATTGCCCAAGACAGCTCATAAGGACAGTGTCCTTGCAAGCGCCACTTCCACGTTCACATACCACAGCGCTTATCTGTGTCACTTCCGTCACGTGACTTGCTCCAATCCAAATCAGACGGTTGTGTGTCTCACCAAACGGCACCGCGATGCGCTCAAGATCAAGCTGTACCACCTACATTCTAGTGTCTTGTCGATGAATTGGTTTTACGATACTTTTGACTGAAAATTGCAACCGACTGCAACTTCTCTCTCAAGAGCTAGTTGCCTTAAGCCATCACTCTACTCCAAGCGTTGCAACATTCCCTGCTCTTCCCCAGCGAACAACTAGTCATTCCACCATCCACGTTTGATACGAAATTCAACACTTCACTCCACGACCAAACAATGGATCCAATTCCTATCCTTTGCTTGCCCCTACGTTTCCGTATCACCACCATCTCTGGATCAAGAAGTGTACACTGCATTTTTATTGGTTTTATGATTCTACGATTCGATACAGCCGACGCGAGCAATCGATCGTATTTCTGCTATTTCACGTTGGTATCCACGATCTCTCAACTTCTACGATTTGATATGTCAATCGGGTTCGATTCAGGATTTCTAGTCTCCGATCCACCAATCGAATTCTACGCTTCATCTACAATCACAACATACGCTTGATCTCTTGAGTGCTTGTGTACTGATTGAGCGCGAGGATTTCACTTTCAATCACCGCGATCTCCAATTAAGTTCTTCTCTACGAATTGATGTTTTGTTCGCCATCCAATTGATACTCCAATTTTCTATCAAACCCTCTCTACGATCCATTGCTCCATGTACCGCCGCACCTCCGCGGATCTTCTCGACAATCCTTCGGTTCTTTCCTTTCACAACCACGCTGACAATAAAATAACGTTGATTCCTTTCTACGGACACAATCCTTTTCCGACAATCGTTCCTTCGCACCTCCCCTCGGTCATTAATCGCACCACAAGAACGTTCCGCACGCCAACGCTTAATCGCCGGTTAACAACAATCTCATCGTTGCCACCATGCCTCCCATCTGTTGCGATCCAAGATCAATCAATCAACCATCACCGATTCCTCTTCCGTGATACCAAACTGGCACTTGTTCTTTCACTCAGCTCGAACATGACTCTCCAATCTTCTTTCACGGATACGACTCGATCCTCCATCTCATCTTCACCAATTTGAGTCCTACCACATGAAACTCAACATGCTTGACTCTCTTCCTACACGGCTTGAAGCAAGCAATTCTGGACGGTTGCTCTGTTTGAACTTGCCTCCTCCATTCCTAATCTTCCTTGATTCGAATCCATCTGTGTTTGCTTAAGTCAATCATTCGCATGCGCCTCCCTTTTTTCTACCACCATGAAGTACGCCCTACCGTTTTGTATCCTTCACCACCATGGCATTCGATCGAACCATGGCAGCAATTCCATAAGTGTTGCATTGAGGGGTGTGCATCTGCATCAAGGGGTGTGCATTGGATTATTGCATGACGCTTATTTTGCACGTGTTTAACTTCCAGCGTTTTCATCATAAGCCTCCACCACTTTACTTATGCTATCCACACAGATCCCACTGAAACCAATATCCATAAACCGACAAATAATTCAACACTCCCTCACTCCGTGTTGAATCAAGGGGTGTGTCCCCGGTTCATGTAACCCCACCATTCGCGAATTCACCATTCGATCCACCGATCGAACGATACGATTGATTCCGGATATCCCATCACTCGATCACTCGACCAATGATCCATACTCGGTTTTGTCCTCAACAATCTGAGCCATTGTTCTCCTACAATACTCAGGCGTTCGAGGATCTCTACGACGCGTCTCTTTGCAATTCTACGACAAGTCAATCAATTCCCTTATCCATCGATTCTCGAACCTACCATCAATCCCACTTCCATCGGCTTTGGACCCCGATCCCATCCTCTTTTCAATTCCGATTGATCACTCTTCTACCATCAATCAATCGTCGACGCTGCTCATTCCAATTCTACGTTCTACGATCAAGTTTATACAAGACGAATCTGATTTCCCAATCAATCCTCGACTTTTGACTTTATTCTACGTATAATCAATCGAATACTCCTCCGTTGATGATCAACAACTCCAGATTAATCGATTTGATCTTTACTCAAGACAATCAATTTCTTGGACATCATCACTTTCATCTCTACAGACATTCATTTCATCCTTACGGCATCAAATAATGTCCATTCTGTTGTATCCTATTCTACGCGTTGAAGCAACCAATCCTCAATGACCTGATCTGCCTTGTCCCCAATCAATTGTCTCGATTACGATTGGTAACTCTTCCACGATCAATCCACTCTCTCCATCGACGATCTCAAACTCCAATCTAATCAGTACTACGATTACCATCAATCTCTCCCCTATGATTGCGTCCTACGATCCTTTGAGTCTACTCAACTCATATAATTCTTTTTCGACAATTGTATTGAAGCTAAGACTACATATGACGACCTCAGCAACCGCCCCCTTCCGTCGGCGTTAGGATCTCTACTTTCTACGGTCAATCAATCGTCATTGTTCTTTGATTACGAATTCGATGGTCAAACAAACATCTATGTCTTGATACCACTCTGGGTCCGGATATCACTTTGATCTCGACCTTCCATTGCTGCTCGATTGCACATTCAACAAGTCTCCTTTCCCAATCATGGGGTACGATTCATCCTCTATTCTACTTCCTGTGATGAATGGTTCCTTCAACAACCCTACATAGCCTATGAATCAGCATCGTCAATCTCCTCTCCATTGACATTTGATTCTGCACCTACAGCTTGAAGACGATACCAAACAGGCATTGGCCAACCATTCTCTTCGCATCGTTGATCTCCCCTCCGTTGAGATCCCCAAGCCATCCTTTACAAGACAAGGACACGTCTCTTCGAGATTGAACATGGCTCCAGTACAGGAACATTCCGATCAAACCCTCCTTTAGTGATCGATTACAAGTGAAGCAATAGATTCTCAACCATTCGGCTCAAACAATACTCCGTACCATCCCTACATGCGCTTGATCTCAGTCTTTGTCCCCTTTGCCGACGTCTAATCTCTTCCAACCAATCCTGTCCTACGATCTCTCAATTATATTCAACATCTCTTCTTCCCTCCGATTTTGGATTTCACTATATCGATTCCCACGATCTCCAATTGACTTCTTCCCTACTCTTGGTATGGCGTGAACTCTACAATACTTTTTACAATTCACCAATCGCCCACTTATGATCGATTCCTTCCCTCGGTCTCTCTGTTCCGATCATCATTGCTCTGGATTAATCACCTTCAGTTCGATGCTCATCACATGGATACAAACTCCTCCTCATGGACGACCCTTGTTCATCCCCTCCTGTGATACCAAGCATTGTCCAATCAATTCTCTCCATCGACGTCTAATCTAATTTCTATATCAGCGTGGAGCAAATTGCTTTGATTCCAATCTCTCAATCGTATTCCACACTCAACCGATTGCTAATTAATTCTGGAATCAGTAGATCTTCTTCCTACCAAGTCAGAATGCAACCCCTCCGATTCCATTCGTTTCTACGTCAAGTCTCTTTGAAATCCTACGACGCTCCGATCTACAATCAAACGATGTCTACAATTCTACTGGTGTGATCTACGAATCTCACGACTTTCACGTCACTCTCAAGTGTCTTGTTATATTGATCTCTGTTTCTTCTTGGATCTACAACCAATCCATCGTCTCTGTGTTGATGATCACTCTAGGTGATAACGTCTTCATACTACGATTCGATCAGTCACTCACTCATCTCCAACTGCATCATCAATCGTTATCTATGCATTGATGTTTCGTTATACGCTCCAGTCCCAAGTATCAAACAATATCTATGGTCAAGTGACTTCATGATCCGTTCTACGCTCTATCCATTACGATTTGCCACTACGACCATATTGATTCCTACGATCTCCCAATCGTATCCCGCACTCAACCGATTCCATTTGATTCTACAATACGTCCCTCCATTCCTCTACGGTTAATCGGTCCTCCCTTCCCCAATCTCCTATCCAGGATACGCATCATTATTCCGACTTGTCTTCCATTTGATTTGACAAGTTTCATTCGATTTATACTATGGTCGATCCCTCCATCGACTGTCGATCCCTGCTTCTACTCCACGCTTGATTCTAAATCTATGGCTTGAAGCAGTCAATTCAACCCTCGAGGTTTGACTTTATCCTACGTATAATTGATCTCTTTTCAGCATCTCCACTCTGCTGGCGATCTACAATTGGTCAATACTCAACATGTTTCGATTCTCAGCAATTTGAATCATTGATTTCCCTACGATCATCAATCGCCTCAGCAACTGCCGTGAATCTAAGACTATCTACAATCAAGTTTCTTTGAGCCGATCCTGATTCCCCAATCACATCTTCCAAGATATGAGTCTCTCTCACGTCATCCAATCCGGCACGTTTAGGTCTAAATCTATTCCACAACCCTCAAATCGCCATCGCTTTGAAGATAAAATCCATTGCTCTCTCCTAAGATGAGCATCGATCTCCCTTCCATTGAGGCGCCACACAAGGATTTTTCCTCTGTCTCGATCCAATCGATTATCGATGTTCCATTTCTTCCTAAGATCAACACTAATATTTGACTCTACGGTACCATTGTTAATGACAATTCCATTCCTCCCCTCGGACGGCTCTTTATCTCATCCGCGATATCAAACAAGCATCGTCCAATCATTCTCTTCTCCTCTTCTGATCTCCCCTCCGTTGAGTTCATCAACCAATCCATTGATTACGATTGATAACTCTTCCACAATTGATCAATCGTCTTCGATACTGCTCACTTGACGATTCATTAGCCATCCAATCAATTGTTCACAACCTGGTTCTAAGATCGATTCCGGTTAATCTCCTCATTGATTTCGCGACCGCTACATACTCAGGCACCTCTCCTTCTTCATTGATGTCTCACGCTTCTCTCTTTTACGATTACAACCTGTCGATCCAATATCCAAGCTTATACTTAAGTTTCTAGAGTTCTACAAGATGGAGAACCGACTTGTAATTCTACACTCCTTCACTAAGTGTTGAATCAAGGGGTGTGTTGTCGGTCAAAAATACGCGTATCGTACTTACATACATTCTACAGCGGTTACATCCATTCTACACTTGAAAAAGTTACTTATACTCCTCCAGAGATAAAAATGACTTCAAGTATCAAGATATCTAGGTCACATCATGTGTTCTCTGTCTTATGACGAATTACACATGATCGACGACGACCGGTTTAGACATCCCTACATACAACACTAACACAGGGATACCGGTCGAATACAGCAAAATACACAGTAACCGAGCAATGCTCACTTTCTCTTTAGATTTCAATTATCCTATACCTTTCGGTCGATTTTTTAGAGTAGCAACAGAGATTAGAAAATCAGATATTTTTAGTGATTAGTCCATGAATATTATTCCTGTTATGGATAAGATGAATCATGAAAGAAACAGAAGTGAGTTATCTTTGATAGTTTGTGTGTCACCACCTAATGAGTGCATTTGGGTACTGGAATGGGAGGAAAAATACACACTAATCTGCAATCAGAAATTAGAAAATTAGATATTTTGGGTGATTAGTCCATGAATATTGTTCCTGTTATGGATAAGATGAATTGCCATACCCCGGGTCTACTAGTGATTAGAATAGTAGTTATATGCAAATTGTGAGCTCTATCAATTAGTCTATTTGTTATTGGATCCAGCAGTCGTCCCCTAATCGGCAATTCGGAGACTCGCTGATCTTTTATTCCCAGTCCCAATTACACTCGTGACTGATTCCGGTGCACGGCATGCTCCTCCATGGTACTGTTGTTATGATTCTGCTTCTGGGCTGTCCCTGCAATAATAGGGATGGACCCGTCTGATATTAACCCGGTCGGCTACAAAGGGAGCAGTTTCAATAGTTACAGTTCCATTGTCATGGGCCTTGAGCACCTTATAAGGTCCTTGCCGTGGGAAGGAGAGTTTTGGGATAATGCCCTTCCTTTCCAGGGTGACATAGTCTCCTTCCTCATAGACATGGGGGATCCTCTTCTGGTTCTCCCGGATGTTGCTCTTGTGGATGCTCTTCTGCTTCCTCGCTTGGATGGCTTCCCAGTCCACTGGAAAGTTCACCGGCATGAACGTGTCTCTGCCAAATACCAACTGCGCTGGAGAGTATCCCAGAGTACTGTGGATGGCGCTTCTGATAGCATATGCTGCCTTCGTGGTGAATTCTTCAAAGGGGTCCTTCTCGTGGAGGTCCCTCTTCTCCAAGTTGAATGACAGTAGGCAATCCTTCAGCACCTAGTGAATTCCTCTCCAGCACTGAATTGGATTGTGGGTTCCAGGCGCCACTTGGTTTTCTTTTCAATCCCATGTTCTCGCAGAGCTCTTGGAATTCTGCTTTGAACTCACTGCCACCGTCGAAACCAATTTCTTTTGGACGCAGATACCTTGCTAGCCATACACTGTCCAGTAATCGTTGAGTTTCTGCAGCAGTTTGGGGAGTCTTTCAGGTGAGCCAGTTCAAACCATCCGGTTACTGGATCCACCATGGTGAGGACATGGATGTGGTAGTCTTTACCATTTTTGTTGTGGACAGTTGCAGGTCCCCAGAGGTCCACATTGACCCTATGCCATTTGGTAACCTCAGCTGCTTTTTCTGGTAGTAATCCATACTTCTTCTGGCCACTTTTCTTAAACATCTGACACGTGTGACAGTGCTTGCAGAGGTCCTGGGTGTCCTTTCGGAGGCCTTTCCAGGTGAAGACTGAGCGTACTGCTCTGTTCCATTCTCTTTTCGCCGGGGTGTACCAACATTGTGTGGTACCACTCCATGACTCTTAGCTTGAGTTTGTCAGGGATCAAGATTTTCCCTTCTTTGTGGATTAGACTGTAACCTTCCACCATTTTTGTGGTCAGGTGTTTGTCCTTTTCCAGAGCACTCAGTGATTCTTCGTGTCCTTCTGTTGGTAGAACTGGATCATGTCGGGGGCAAGTGGGAATGCACTATTGCCCTGGAATTCTTCCGGGAATTCTTCCCCCAGTGGGAATAGTAGTTGCCGGAGGTGCTCTTCCTCATCTGCATATGTGAGGGGCTTATTTGGTGGTAGCCATTCCACTGTATCTGCCGGATCTTCAGTTATATCCAGTCTCGACAGTGCGTCTGCTGCATCGTTTTCTTTGCCAGCAACGTGCTTCACGATTGGGTGGAACTCCTCCATGAGAAGTCTCCATCGCACCATCCGTTGAGTGGGCATCTGCTGGTGGTATAGGAGATTCAGGTGATCTGTGTGAATTGTTACATCCTGGCCTCTCAGAATCCCTTCAAATGCCTTTAACCCTTCCACTATACCAAGGAGCTCCTTCTCTCCAACAGTATAGTTGAGTTGTGCTGAATTCAGCTTGCGCGTGTAGAAGCCAAGTGGTTTGCCATCTTGGCATACAGTTGCACCCAATTGCCTGTCGCTGGCATCTGAGTAGAGATGAAATGGTTTCGTAAAATCCAGGAATGCTAGTCTTGCTTCATCTGCTAGCATCCGTTTTGCCTCCATGAAAGCTTTCTGCTCTGCTGGGCCCCAGTACCAGTTCATTTTTCCCTTTTTACCAGCCAGTTTGTTGAGTGGCGCGAGGATATGGGAGCGGCGCTTCCACATATCGCGATAGAAATTGACCATGCCAAGGAACATCTTCAGTTGTCTGGTGTTCTTGGGCGCCTCCAGGCGCATCATTGCTTCCAGCTTCTTAGGCTGGGGTTGGATTCCTTCTGTAGTTAGAAGAAATCCCAAATATTCCACCTCTTTCTGCATGAAAAAGGACTTCCGGAGGTTGGCTTGGAAGCCAGCATCATCCAGTCTCTGTAGGACTGTATTGATCTTGTTCAGGTGGTCCAGTTCCGATTCCCCCTCTCGTTGGATAATGAGGATATCGTCTATGTACAGGAGTACATAGTCCAGGTCCCCTAGTAGGTTCATCATGACCGATTGGAAGATGTCCTGGAGCGCATGCAATTCCCATTGCCAATCTCTTGTAGGCATACTTTCCCCAGGGCAAGATTGTGGAGCAAATCTTCTGGCTCTCCTTGCAAATAGGGATGGTATAATAGCCCTGAGACAGGTCCAAGGCCGTAGTCGACTTGAATTTCTGTAGGCGCTGGATGGTTTCCCCAATGCGTGGGAGGAGGAAAGGTTTGCGTTGAATTGCTGCATTCATCTTGCGAAAGTCGGTGAGCACCCTGATATCTCCAGTCTTCTTAGGCTGGCAGAATGTAGGGGATGCCCATGGTGAGTCATCATCATGGGGCAATTTCTCCAGTACTCCAATATTGCACAGACGATTGATTTCTTTCTTCAGCGCTTGTTCGAACACATGAGGGACTGAATAGTACCTTTGTCGGACCGGTTGAGCTCCCGATTGGAGTTCAATGGTTACCGGTTTGATATTCTTGAGGAGTCCCAAGCCTCCTCCTGAAGAGTGTTGGGAACTTCTTCAGTGTAGTTTTCAGTGCTTCCTTGGAAGCATCTGTGATTTCCAAGTCATCAACCATAGTGTTGATATCCACCTTGGAGTAGTCTGCGTCTAGTATTTTGGACTGCCTCTCCTCTTCCTGCTGTAGGAGTGGGCTTTGAGTGTGGGCAAAGAATACAGCCTCACACTTTTCTGGGTCAGTTAGTTCTCCCACCCCCTTCATGGGATTAGAGTCTCCCTGCCATTCAATTGTTCGGGAGCTGTATTTGATATCCAGTCCCAACTGTGCCATTAGGTCGGATCCAATGATTATATCATAGGGTACCTCCTCATGATGGTGATACTCATCCACTTGGAATTTCCATTTAATGGTCTTAGAGTTTGAAAACTCGATCAGCTTGAGTCCCACTGAAGCCGCAGACTTAGTTCGGAACTTGCCCCTGTATGTATTGTAGGTGACAGTCCTCTGGTCTTGGTTCGTTAGTTGACTTCTGCTGACAAAGTGCCTTAAGATGATGGATTTGGAGCATCCGGAGTCCAATAGCCCCCGGAGCATCCTTCCCCTTCCCTTATGGCTCAGTACTTCCACACAGACATCGGCAAACCTGTTGATTGTGTGTGGTCCGTTGTGGTTGGTACTGGCCATTCAGTTGTGGGAACCCTTCTTCTTGAAGGTCTTCTTGTACTTCTTTCTGTACTCCTTTAGGTCCTTGTTGTCAATGGAGATATCATCGTCGGAGATCCCGGCTTTCAGCCTGGGCTGTTGCCAGGACATAGGAGTATTTGTGGTCAGAAAGGTTCTTACCCCAGTTGGGCTTGGGAGCAGCAGACTCGTCGTCAGAGTCTCCCTTTGCCACAAAATGCTCTTTGAGCATGTTGATTGTGGCTTGGTTGAACTTGCCTCTCTTGGAGGGGCCACCAGTCAGTTTCCAGCATTTTCCTGCATGGTTTTTCCCACAGGTCTTGCATTGTTGCTTGTTGGTGTCAAGTTGCCTCTTTTTCTTGGGTGATTTCCCATTTCCTCCTCCAGAGGTCAGCTTGGCGCTTTTCTTTGCACTTCCAGCCTGTTTTTCGAGGTCGGCAAGTCGCTGGTGGAGCGCTGCCTCCTTGCGAATTGTAGATTCGAGGTTCTCCAGTTTGTTGATTGTGGTATTATAGAGCTGGGCATATAGGTCCCATCCCAGGTCCACCAGTTTAGCCTGTTGCAAAGGCGTCAAATTGGAGTCCAGAATCTCCTGCATTTCAGTCTCGTTGAAGCTGCAGGGTGCCATTCCAAGGATTGCTCCACTTTCCCACAGGCATTCTGGTAGATAGCTCTGGAGCTCGGCCATTTGATTGGCCCACGAGCGGATGCCATGCTTGAGGTCGATGCGAGCAGTCCGCATGTAGCGGCGTAGATTGATGTATGCGCGCTGGCCGGTGAGGTCGTTTCCAAAGATTTTGAGTTTGAGGGCATACATGCACTCCTGGATGATGTCCTTCTTGTACTCCTCCGTTGCAGTAGTAGCATAGGTTCGTTCCTGGCAGTCCAGGGGCTTTGGTTCCTTCGTCCAGTGAGAAGTTCTTAGCGCCAATGCGCGGGTCCTCTTCGGGTGTAGTTCCTCCAGTTGGTACTGCTGCTGATGTTTTGGCCGCATTGGTAGCCGTTTCTTTGCTAGCTGCAGTGTCTCCCCCCTCCGTTGCATTTGTCGTGTTCCTAGTTGGTCCAGTCTTTGCAGTTTCCGGAGTTTCGGTGGGGAGGGGCTTGCCATAGCGACATGCTTCTGTGATCCGTTTTTGCACCAGTTTATCATGGTGGTCTTTGCCCGGAGCGTCTTGGAGATAGGTCTGTGCCAGGGTTCTTTGGACAATGGAAAGTGCTTCATTAGTAACAATGCGCTGCAATAAGGCAATTCTCTGCTCACCTTTGAGCTTGTCATTGCCAGCAATCTTCCTGTCAAAGTTTCTTTTCCAGATGATGAAGAGTTCCGGTCGTTCAGAACCATCGAGTACTTTCAAATAGTCACTGAACGCGACTCCTCCATTCTCGCTGTCGATGCTCATCTTCACTGTGGTGGCATCCTCTGGCCAATCCTCGCGAGTGAACTTGAAAGGGAACTGTTTGGTCTGTTTGGACGCCATGGTGGGTTAGTTAGTTAGTTTATCAACTGCAGTTCCAATATTTTTGTTGCTCCGGTTGATTTTGAGCTGGAACTGGAAGAAGTGATTTTTCTTCAGTTCGCTTTGAGATCTACGGATTCTCGTAGTTTCTCGTGTTGTACCTGTACTTTCCCCTCCAGCGTGGGTTCTCCACCACTGGTTTTGGCACTGGTTTTCGTTTTTAGTATAGAGGGAGGAGTTACTCCTCTCTTAACGTCCCGGGATTCAACTCCCGTGGGTTCTCCATTGTTGCTCTTCTCTTAAGCGTACGTTGGGTCGGTCCCGCTTACTCATTCCAATGGGGATGGTAGGTCGTGGATTCCGTTATATACCAGTCTGTATATCTTTTATACTGTGGTTGGTTGACAGGCCTTCTTTGGTCTGTCCTTCCTTTCAGTGTTGGTCTAATGAGTCCAATCCACTTTTATGTGTCACTTTTTTGACACTCATTATTTTCGATTTGTTTGTTTGTCGACCATGGTCCTGTTGAGGTCCTTAGGTGTCTCTTTTGTTGCTGTTGCTCCATCTAATGGTGCCAACTGCTACTGGGGTTGGTGTTCCTTAGTGCTGCAGACACTGGTGGTTCCTTATCCCTGTTTTGCTTCTTTGCGCCTCCATTTTTTGGCAGTTCCGGTCTCGTCGGTTTCTCGGCCGATCGATTGCTTTCCTGCTCATGGTCATCAGCGCTCAGCTTGATTTTAAAATCATGCCATACCCCGGGTCTACTAGTGATTAGAATAGTAGTGATATGCAAATTGTGAGCTCTATCAATTAGTCTATTTGTTATTGGATCCAGCAGTTGTCCCCTAATCGGCGATTCGGAGACTCGCTGATCTTTTATTCCCAGTCCCCATTACACTCGTGACTGATTCCGGTGCACGGCATGAATCATGAAAGAAACAGAAGTGAGTTTTGTGTCATAGTTTGTGTGTCACCACCTTATGAGTGCATTTGGGTACAGGATTTGGAGGGAAAATACACACTAATTTGCAATTAGAAATTAGAAAATCAGATATTTTGGGTGATCGGTCAATGAATGAATTAGAAAATCAGATATTTTGGGTGATTAGTCCATGAATATTGTTCCTGTTATGGATAAGATGAATCATGAAAGAAACAGAAGTGAGTTTTGTGTGATGTTTGGTGTGTCACCACCTTATAAGTGCATTTGGGTCCTGGATTTGGAGTAAAAATACACACTCATTTGCAATTAAAAATTAGAAAATCAGATATTTTGGGTGATTAATCAATGAATATTGTTCCTGTAATGGAAAAGGTGAATCATGAAAGAAACAGAAGTGAGTTATGCGTGATGTTTGGTGTGTCACCACCTTATGAGTGCATTTGGGTCCTGGATTTGGAGGAAAAATACACACTCATTTGCAATTAGAAATTAGAAAATCAGATATTTTGGGTGATTAATCAATGAATATTGTTCCTGTAATGGAAAAGGTGAATCACGAAAGAAACAGAACTGAGTTATGTGTGATGTTTGGTGTGTCACAAACTAATGAGTGCATTTGGGTACTGGATTTGGAGGAAAAATACACACTCATTTGCAATTAGAAATTACAAAATCAGATATTTTGGGTGATTAGTCCATGAATATTGTTCCTGTAATGGATAAGATGAATCATGAAAGAAACAGAAGTGAGTTATCCTTGATACTTGGTTGTGTCACAAACTAATGAGTGCATTCGGGTACTGGATTTGGAGGAAAAATACACAGTAATTTGCAATAAGAGATTAGAAAATCAGATATTTTTGGTGATTAGTCCATGAATATTGTTCCTGTTATGGATAAGATGAATCATGAAAGAAACAGAAGTGAGTTATGTGTGATGGTTGGTGTGTCACAAACTAATGAGCGCATTGGGGTACTGGATTTGGAGGAAAAATACACACTCATTTGCAATTAGAAAATAGAAAATCAGATATTTTGGGTGATTAGTCCATGAATATTGTTCCTGTTATGGATAAGATGAATCATGAAAGAAACAGAAGTGAGTTTTTGTGTCATAGTTTGTTTGTCACCACCTAATGAGTGCATTTGGGTCCTGGATTTGGAGGAAAAATACACAGTAATTTGCAATTAGAAATTAGAAAATTAGATATTTTTGGTGATTAGTCCATGAATAATGTTCCTGTAATGGATAAGATGAATCATGAAAGAAACAGAACTGAGTTTTGTGTCATTGTTTGTGTGTCACAAACTAATGAGTGCATTTGGGTACTGGATTTGGAGGAAAAATGCACACTAGTTTGCAATTAAAAATTAGAAAATCAGATAATTTTTGTGATTATCAGATATTTTGGGTGATTAGTCCATGAATATTGTTACTGTAGTAATGGATACGATGAATCATGAAAGAAACAGAAGTGAGTTATCTTTGATAGTTTGTGTGTCACCACCTAATGAGTGCATTTGGGTCCTGGATTTGGAGGAAAAATACACACTCATTTGCAATTAGAAATTAGAAAATTAGATATTTTTGGTGATTAGTCCATGAATATTGTTCCTGTTATGGATAAGATGAATCATGAAAGAAACAGAAGTGAGTTTTGTGTCATAGTTTGTGTGTCACCACCTTATGAGTGCATTTGGGTACAGGATTTGGAGGGAAAATACACACTAATTTGCAATTAGAAATTAGAAAATCAGATATTTTGGGTGATTAGTCCATGAATAATGTTCCTGTAATGGATAAGATGAATCATGAAAGAAACAGAACTGAGTTTTGTGTCATTGTTTGTGTGTCACAAACTAATGAGTGCATTTGGGTACTGGAACGGGAGGAAAAATACTCACTCATTTGCAATTAAAAATTAGAAAATCAGATATTTTGGGTGATTAATCAATGAATATTTTTACTGTAATGGATAAGGTGAATCATGAAAGAAACAGAAGTGAGTTATGTGTGATGTTTGGTGTGTCACAAACTAATGAGTGCATTTGGGTACAGGATTTGGAGGGAAAATACACACTAATTTGCAATTAGAAATTAGAAAATCAGATATTTTTGGTGATCCGTCAATGAATATTGTTCATATCATGGATAAGATGAAAGATGAAAGAAACAGAAGTGAGTTATGTGTGATGGTTGGTGTGTCACAAATTAATGAGTGCATTTGGGTACTGGATCCGGAGGAAAAACATTGGGTAATGACTCTGAAAGTTTTTGGTGCCGTGCATGAAGATATTTCTCATGACTCATCTGATGCATTATGGGAATGACATTGCCACACATAATGCTGAAAATGTTGTGGTTTGTGTCTCCAAATGACACACAAGAGGGTTGTTTTTGTTGCAAATCTAGGGCACAAACTGACTTATTGGGTAATGACTTACAAAATATCCGGTCCAGGCCATGAATAATTTTTTCATGACTCCTATGATGCATATTGGTAACAATATTGCCCCACAGATTGCTGAAACTGTTGTGGTTTGTCGCTCCAAATGGCACACAAGAGAATATTATTGGTGCAAATCCAGGGCGCAAAATGACTTATTGGGTAATGACAGGCAAAGTATGAGGTCAAGTCCATAATAGGAAGAACATTTACTTTGTATAATCCAATCACCAAAAACGTACTTTAATGAGTGTCAAATGAAAATAATTCATAAGTTGTTTAATTGAAATGGAGGTGCTGTTTTTTTGTTATTCTCGGACAAAAAAGGGTGCGGATATTACCAGTACTACTAGTTGTAGCTTATATTGCATGCAAAAAGGTACATAGTTGGGTACTGTGCAAAAAGTGTACGTAGGTAGGTACCATACTGACCCAAGGGAGTTTCGAACCACTGACTGGCTACCAGATTTGACAGATGGGTTGGGGATTTAGATACATAACCTTTGTGTAATCACAATTTCCTCTTTGAAAAATTATGGCGCGGGAGGGGTGGCGTGCACTCGTACATGCTTTACTTATATAGAAAATAAAGGCCGTGCACAAGCCAGGCACATGGAAGAAGTCAGGGTGCATAGCACACACAACACACACAAAACCACACACACATGAAAAACTGTATACACACGGAACCACCACACAAAACGCAACACATGCTTCTTGGTTGGCACAGTTTTTTTTGAAGCAGGGAAAATGAATGTTGTCCAACAGTCATGAACAACGGAACAACGGAACAACAGAACAACCGAACAACAAAGAAGAAACAGTAGTCAGTGACAATAACAGCAATTTGTTGGAGATTCTATTTGTTTCTGATCTTTCTTTCTTTTATTTTTATTGAAATGGAACAACAATCAAACAATGAGGGAAAGAACGACACTCAAAATGGAACAACAAATTTTGAAAAAAGGAATGACAGAATGGAACAACAGAACAACAGCAGTGAGTGACAACGATGGCAATTTGTTGGAGATACTATTTGTTTCTGATCTTTCTTTCTTTTATTTTGATTTTTATTGACACAGAACAACAATCAAACGAACCAACGAAGGAAAGGAGGGCACTTAAAACAGAACAACTAATGAAACAGAACAGAACAATGGAACGGAACAATGGGACAGAATGACAGAATGGAACAACAGAAAAGTTCACACACACAAAACTGTACACACACGGAAAACTGTACATACCCCAAATCAAAACCACACAAAAAGCAACACATCCTTCTTGGTTGGCACGGTATTTAAAAAAATGAAAAGCATGGAAACAACGGATCGGCAATGAAAGAAAACAATGAGAAACACTAGTGAGTGACAATGACAGCAATTTGTTGGAGATTCTATTTGCTTCTGATCTTTCTTTCTCTTATTTTTATTCTTCAGGAACACCAAACCAACAAAAGGACATAAGAAGGATGAAGGGATGACATGGAATGACAAAACGGAACAATCAAATGGAACAGAACAGCAGAGCGAGGCAAGTGTTCGCTAGATTGTGCAAGAAGGTACAAGCGTTAAGAGAAGATCCCAAAATGGGTAAATTTTTTGAGAAAATGATGCTGGAAAGATTCAAGTCAGAAAAAACCCCTACCGGTACTGTATTGAAAGATGGTGGCACTGTTGCCAGTAGTCTTGCTGAAGAGGAAAATGAGGATGACAACTATATTGATCCTGTATTGATGCAATTGCTTGGCCAATTGGAGGAAGTTTAGGCATTGTTGTCAGAATCGTTAGTGTTCATTGTGTAAGTCCATTCACTAATTTGACGCGGGTTTTTCACACTTACGACACGGGTAAATCTTGGGGGAGAGTGATTAGGGTAAAAGGTACATATTATACATACATTGCATGCCATTGTTGCAAATTGTAGATTGTGTGACACAAATGACTAAAATGTACGGAAAGATGTACTCGTACCTATCATACATATTTTGCATATAATACTACTAGACAAATTCTTGACCCGAATAATTCAACTGTAGTGGTAGGTAGTCGCAAGCAATGGTGTTAAATTTTAAGGGTTGTGTGTCGCGAGCCCAAGTGTTAAATTGTAAGGGTAGTGTGTCGCAAGCAATGGAGATACATTTTAAGGGTTATGAGTCATGGCCTTGCGTATTTAATTTTAGTAGGTGTGATTCACGAACACACGGGTAGGTTATATTAAAAATTAATAATAATTATTCATGACCCAAGGAAAAAAATAATCGCGAACCAGGGATTGAGAGTTGGAAAAAGGAGCTTGATACGAAGCTACTGCTGAATCACAGGGGGGCTCGTGTTAAAATTACACACAAGCAAGGGTTGCGAAAGTACCTTGCAATGAAAAAAAAGGGTTGCAGGACAGTTCTTGGACGTAGGTGGATTCCGTCAATACCGTACCTGATACCGTACATACCAACGTAAGATTACAACATACGGTACGAGAGTTTTGATTGATTGAAACAAAAAAAACTGCTGCCGTACCGGTACAATACCAGTTACCGTACGTATCTTACTCGTACCGGTACCGTACCGGTGACAAAGAAGGCTAACGGTAATTACGATTATGTACTCGTACGTACCTACGAGTACCGGTAGGTACGTACTCGAACTCATACTACAAGATGCGGTTACTCGTACCGTATTGAGGTACGAACGTTGTGGTAAGATTTTTTTCGTTATTCTGTACGGTACTCGTACGTACTCGTACGGTATTGTACCTAAGTACGTACTCGTCCCTCGAAATTTGTGTGTCACATACAACTCCGATAGATATATTATGATAGATTCATTCATTCCCACGTCGGCACGCTTTTTGCAAGAAGTACTATTAGTTCGGTGCTTGCTGATAAATATGACTATCAAATGAGACGAGAGGCTTTCCTATGAACAGCCAAAAACGAATGGCGCCCTCTTTACATTCGTGTATCCAAATCTAAGTGACCAAGTCTATGTGTTGTACACTTAAGGCTATTTTTTTCGATCCTCAGTCCGTTAGAGCCTTTCGTGACCAGATCGCCAGACTCAGACTTAATTGTTGGAGTTTGGCATCCGATCCCAGTTTCTCGACAAATTTGATTGGCTCGAATGACCCATAGCCCTGTCAATCACGCGCTCCGACAAAAATCGTCGGAGTGTGATTCCCGCCACGGAATTTTGTTGGAAATCGGGATTGGTACGGTACTAGTCGTAAGATACTTACTCACTCTACGCGGAAGTTGTGTGACCTCCTCCTCCTCGTCGTCGTCGTGCGTAAGTTACCCGGTACGGTACCGTGCTTATTACTTCGTACGGTACGAAGTATTTGATTACGTCGTGGTTCCTCTTGGTACGACCCTTGTACCCTCCGTAGCCACAGTACTGGTACTCTTACCGGCGGGGTGAGGTGTAAGGGTTATTTTGACACGCAAAATTGCAGGGCCCGCGCGCGCTGTACGCGCATTCAGCAATGATCTTTTTCTGTTAAAAATAAATACCGGTACGAGGTTGTAGCTCAAGTTCTACGTACGGTACGGTATTGACTTCGTGTAGGTACATACCAGTAAGATTATGTGTGTGTGTGTGTGTGTGTGTGTGTGTGTGCGGTGTAGCTATTTTTTTCTTGCCCCCTCAATTATTCGACGGGCGCAGACGAAATGGCACCAAAACCTGAACGGAAAAGTGACGATCAAAGCAGGTACGCTCCGGTTCCGGCCGAAATAATTCAAGCCGCAGCATCGTTTAGAGCTAGTAAGAAGATAGCAAGCAAGCAAGGACTGAAGCGAGCGACGATTCAAGGAAACAAAGAAAACCCAAAAAGAAAACACCATCTTTTTTTTGGCCACAACACTATCGTCGCCTTTGTGTCCCACGATTAAATCCCACCAAATCAATCAACTCCGATCGAATCGAATACGAATACAATCGAGCTGAACAACAGGCATTTCGGTATTCGATCGGATCGTGATAAGTGTTGTTACTGTTACTGTTACTGATACCGATACCGTACTGTTTCTTAGTTGTTTAGAGAGAGAGAGAGAGAGAGCGATCAGAACTTTCCGCAGCGTCATTGAGGCTTGAATGTCTGCTAAGATTTAGGCACGAAAAGGGTTCGACATTACGATACGCTCGCTTCCTTCTCAAAGCAATCCGAACGCAATTGTATCATTCGCACTTGTGTCATCCGAAAGGTATAGCAACGAACCAAACCGAACCGAACCAAACCAAATCGCATCGCATCGCTAACGAACTCAACTCATCAGGCAAAGCACCACCGGTCGATACAGATACAGTACCACCAAAGAGCCGTATCGAAAGCTAGTCAGGGACAGCGAGAAGAACCCATTCCAAGCAGGCAATCGTAAGAACCCACACTGCTTCTGGGGGACACACACACACACACACACACACACATCGATACGATACGATACGATACAATAGAGCACGCTAAACCCATTTCGAACAGAGCAACGCAACGCAACGCAACGGAATACAACAGATCAGATTGATTGATTGATCGATCAAATAATCAAATAATCAAATCCCTGAGAGAGAGAGAGAGAGAGAGAGAGAGAGAGACAAGAATCCAAAGCAACAACAAACAAGCAAGCAAGCAAATATATAAAGAAATATATAAAGAAAGAAACACCATCACACACACACACACACACACACACACAAACAAAATGAGAACCAACACCGCCTCGATGATGTGTGCTACGGCACTCGCCGTGACAGCTTGTACGCCACAAATCGCGGCGGCAGTGAACATCGACGACAACAACAGCAGCAACAACAACAACAACAACATCGACGCGAACATTGAAGAATTCGGCGCTTCTTGGAATATTTCCGAGGAGGAAAAGAACGAGGCATACGCCACGAATCGATTCTCCTCCCGCAGCAAGCAGCAGATCAAGCTGGATCCCCTCCAGATCTGTCTCTATCCCACGTACCTGACGCTTCCCGAGGACGTATTGCAGCTGGACCTGCGGGACAGCGTCCAGGACGTGGTCTCGGAAAAACTGATGGACGAGTACGGAGATCGATTCGTCTACTTTGCCGTGACGGCGGACGCCGCGATCGACTGGTACTCGGGAGCCGAATCCCAGCCGGCCTGCGGGACCCTCGAACACCGGCTGCCGGCTTCCTCCGCTGCATCGTCGTCGTCATCATCGTCGTCGTCATCATCATCGTCACCGGGGGCCGGGATGACCTCGGCCACCCAGCGGCAGAGCGTCCTCCAGCAAGAATCCGAGTCCGCTCCCTGTACGTGCGCGCTCTACACGGGGGCGGTGGTCCTGCTCGAGGCAAATTCTCTCGACGGAACCGACACGCCGATCACGGAGGAAGACCTCGAATCATTCATTGCCACGATATTGAACCGGCAGCTCGTCTCGGCCCTGCGCAACAAGCCCGTTGTCGGAGGGGACGAGCAGCAGCAGCAGCAGCAGCAGCAACAACAAGAACCACAACAGGATCCCTTTTACACCGAGATCAAGGGAGCGTCCGCGTCCTGGACCGCCGCCGAGCGAAAACCCGGTGGCAAGCTCTACCTGATGCCGTCTCCCCCGAAAGACGAAACGATTCTAGACGACGCAGCACAGTTGACGGATGCGGATGACCCCGTCGCGCCGGAAAACGAAAACGCGGACGGGACCGTTATCGACGTGGTCAACAGCAACAACATCAACTCGTTGCAGGGACAGGAAAGCAGCAATAATGGCGCAACCGCAAGCGCGTTTCCAAACCCGAAGGGGAAAGATCCTGGCGAGCGTGCTGGGGGGACTCCTGCTGTTGGCGCTGGTCGCCATCGTTTTCTGTCTCCGCCGATCGCGCAATCGCCGTTCGGGCGGGGACAACGGCGACGACAGCGATTGCGATTGCGACGTGACCCACCTCCGCGTCACCAAGGAGACCATCACGGTCCTTTCGACCGACGACTACCACCAGGACCGGGTCGACGAGGAGATTGCCAATCCATCGCCGTCATCGGGGCGCGGACGGAGCCTCGCGCGGGAATCCACCTCGTCTTCCATGGAGGAAGACTGCGAGGACGCCTCGGCCGCCGCCCAGTACGTGCACGTCGTGAGTTCCCGGAACGGCAGCAACAGCACCAGCCGGGAGGGAAGCAATCTCCTGGACTCGATCTCGGTCGGGTCCGAGTGGACCCTCACCACCGGGCTGACCACCGCGCTGGGAGGAATGGCACTCGCGTCGTCGTCCGACACGTCCCAATCGCAGCAGGAGGAGGAGCGGCGGAGGCGGCACCAGCAGCAACAGCAGTCCAAGACGGCGGCCGCGGAGATGCAGGCCGCGAAGGAAACCTTTGACCGGGATCGGCAAATCACGCTGCAAAAGGACATGCTGCAGTCGGAGTGGACCAGCGGGGGTGCCGCCGCTTCCGCCCTCGCGGCGGCATCGTCGGCTACGGCTAGCCCGGGGTTGCTGGCCGCGGCCGGGGGAAGCGGTGGCGCCCTGCAGTTCCAGGACGCGACCGGGCAGGGGGAAGAAATCTTTCTCGTAGAAGAAGCGCGACCGACGACGACGACGAAGCGGCGGTAACAAACAAACAAACAAACAAACAAGCAACTAAACAAATCCTCCGATCGATCCATCCATCCATCCATCCATCTATCGGTATCAGTATCAGTATCAGTATTAGATTCCCGACCATCCGGGAACCGGAACCCCAGCGAGCTAGTGAGTGAGTGAGTCCATTCATTCAATCACACACACACATACAGCCTCTCATGCTGATTCCAATTCCAATTGCATTCGAAGGCACCGCGGGATCGGTATCCTCCGACGAGGGGATATCACGCAACAGCAACAGCAACAGCAACTATTTGCACACACTACAACACACATGCGATCTTCATTATTTCACAGTACTCATACTCCGTTTTACTCTGCACATCTACGTTCGTGGTAGCTCCAGCATATATCATGTCATATCATATCACATATATTTCATATCATTACTACCGTATTATTATTACAATTTATTTGAAGCACAATAATTATGATCCTTGAGTAATTACGAGTACGTACGTACCTGCTGTATCATTTTGCCTTCGCCAAAAAAATAATGTCAAATTGTGCCTCGTCAAGCAACATGCCAAACGAAGGCTAGAGCATCAGTTTACCGGTAGGTTTTTCAAATCTTTGGGAGCCTCGCAGTGTACCTAAAATCCCGCCAAATTCTCCGTACTGCACCTGACCGTGTGTGTTTTACCTGCTGTTTATGTTCTGCTGAACCTCAGCGCCGGTTGAAAAATTTAGTATCCCCGCCTTATGAGCCTGGTGATAGGTTCCCTTGTCTACCTTCTTACGCAGCAATCATCTCCATAATTATTTCAGGCTTATATTTGTTCCACCCATGTATTTTATTCTTGTAATGTTTTATCGCTTTCATTATTTTGGGTCAAATCTAGTTTTAATTTGGTAATTTTCCTTTGTACATATCGATTTGTCCACTTCGGACCATAAACCTGTCAAGTCATGGTTGCCCATGTCATTGCAGCAATTTTGCAATCGGCCTCCTGTTTTTTCCTCATCCACGGACAATTTGCTGGACTCTCTTGGAGCATATTGCTTCAATCGGTGGGGATTTAAGATTACCACGTTTCAAAGAACAAACTACCACTCCCACCATTGCAATTGTTCTTTTAAGTGCGTGTGTTGCAATCTTGAAACCAGAGTCGTCTCTTTAAGTCATTATGCACCTTTCCAGACTTGGAAGAAACGGGCCAATTTGGAATCTACTTTTTGGTGGCTGGACGAAACTCTATTCCCAATGTTCGATCAACATTGTCTTCTCCATCAGACGTCACCCTCCATAAAGGAACAAGTTTATTTAACTCATTTCCCTCCATTCCAGCAATTTATGTCAGAATGTATGATGAAGAGCCCATCTCCCGATGACACTTCTCAAAAAGTCATGAGTTCTTGGTTTCTAGTATCTGGTCTCACCTCCACTTGCAAACCGAGGCAGGTTAAAAAGAGGGAATCTCAAAATGCCTGTTTCGAATACATGCTCACATCTTTACCCAATCAACAATCATGCACCCACTCAATATAGATGCAGGCTTTTGCCTTCAAGAATCCTGAAGCCACCGCTATTCTTCAGACCGGCACTGATAATCGGTTCTTTAGATGTTTTGTTGCTACCCCAATTGCTTCCGCAAAATATTTTGGGAAATTAACTACTCGCGTTTTTGCCGGTGATTTCTTCCATAACAAATAACATAATTATGATGGTGTATGTTTTGGCAACATCATACCTCCATTCCTGCCAAAAAAGCATCGGAATTATCGTGGGTCATACAGTGTTGTTGGAAACATAGCACCCCCGTTGACTTGTATACTTTTTTCACCAACCAAGGTTCATTAGTAGCTACATTTGAAGCCTTCTTTCATCGATATGGAATCTCCTTTTTGGTGTCGTTGTGTCTCCAACATCTCACAAGAAGGTCTGTTAGATAAAAAAAATGACCGTTTATTTATGAGCTACAAATCTGGTGGTGGTGAAAGCACAGAATCTTACATCAGTTGGGTTACGTCCTCTCAACAAACAATTACTCGATACATTCTTGCTTTGTCCGATTCTACGTCAAGCGATTCCTTCTTTCAAAATCTTCTCAGTCTATATTCTGCTCTTCTTGATCTCAACAATAGTCCTCTTACTAAGCATTGTGCCAATGTCATTTTGTACCTATTGAAGTTGTTTCTGATCCAAAGCTTTGGACTGTTTTTGCCAACAGCAACAAGGGCTTTGACAAAAATACACACCAAGCCAATTCCCGTATTGTTGCCGGGCAACATTTTTTCTTAAAATAGCTTCATTCTCTTTTCCAATTGAATTCCGATGTAAACCAATCAATGATCAACGGCGCTTCTTTGATTGCTAAAGATTTAACTGTCAAGTTTTGTTCTTGGAAACTTTCTCCATTGGAACCAAGTAAAGATCTCTCTGCATGGGGTTTAAACGCACCAATTTAGCCAAAACTTTTGCCGGCCAACTCTTAGACTCCATCGAACATAGGAAACCCTCTCACTGGACCAATGTCATCTTTGCTTCTCTGTATAACGAGTCTGTTTCCAAGCTTATGTCAAAGGTTGGTATCCAATCTGCTGCAAAAGCTACTCAACCATCATCTACTACTACCTTATCCTCCATTGGACAAATGATTAATCATTTCAACAGCAAAGAATCAGATGAGGTTACATATGTTCCCGATGGCCAACATATGTTTGTTGAAAATCATTATGGAGTGGATGGTGTTAATATGACTCAACAACCCATGGAATTATTTTCAAATGGAATCATTGTTCCAATTACAAATATCCCAACAGAAACAGGCATGAGTTTGAGCAAGATATTATGTCCGCCCACAATCACCTTTGTTTCAACACTTCCTGCGGTGGACATGTTGAATTCACTCAGATGAGGTGTTCTATTTGTGCGTGTTTTCCCGTCATATTTGACCTCACCAAAAAATACCCCTATTGACCTTTACCTACAACTATTCCTGTACCTGGGCTGGTGGAAGGGTCGGTGTACTATGAGTCCTGTTTGTCCCAATGTTCATGTCAGCTCATTGCCAAGGCCATCCCACCCTGTACACAGTCTGACTCATTCACTTCCACTTCTATGTCATTGGAATTGCATTTACCAACAACCATTGACACACAGAACCTTTATTGCCCAATACACATGCTGCTTGCACCTTGCTATTCAGATTTCACCAATTCCAAAGGAAAACATATAACTTCCAAAGGAAAGCTAACAACTTTCCCTAACTCCCGTTGGCATCCTTGCAATAGGAGAGGCTCAGTCGATTCTTCCAATGCACATATCAATCGTCCTTTTCCCCTCAAGAAACAGAATAAAATTGACCAGGAGCATATCAAACACCAAAATATTGTTGACGGTAATCTGGATAGTTCTGGTATCAAAACATTGGACAAGCTAATGAATGGAAACAACTATTTGTCTGGATTAAGGAACCAAGCAATATCTAACTTTTGCTCACTATCAGATATTAAGCCTGGTGAATTCATAATTTATCATCTCAGCGATACAGCCCGAGAACTATGCTACTTCCCTAATCAGGATTCTTTTCCATTTGACGTCCAACCCTTCTCCCTAAAGACAAATTCCACCAGTTGGTCTAATGGCTTGCGTGACAGAATTTTGCTCAACGAATACGGCCAATGCTTCTTTGATAAGACTAATGTGGCCACTCTATGGATGGTGGTGGCATTATACTCCACGACCAAGAATGTCTTACTTTTTCACTGAACAGTATCACAGACAGATTTTCTGCAAAGCTACTTGGTGTTGATTTATCTTCTTTTAACGTTGACTTTGGATTTTACAAAAAGCCAGATTTAAACTTGCCGCCCAATCTTGGAAAAGGATGTCCATGTCCAGACAAGCCTGGAACTAACACACTATCACGCCGGTTGTATGGTCCAGGTAATTTATTGGTTTCTGCGCACTTGCCAACGTTCGATGATATCCGTATGGGTGCCAGATCTACTGATGTTGGTTTGGGTAATTTATTGGTTGCTGCGCACTTGCAAACATTAGATGAAATCTATGCCAGATCTAATGATGTTGGCTTGGTCAATTTATTGGTTTCTATGCACTCGCTAATGTTAGATGAAATCTGTATAGGTGCTGGATCTACTGATGTTGGTTCAGTCAATTTATCTGCCGATGCATATGATATCCATAGGGCCGCCAAATCCCTTGTTGGTATTAAACCACACAAAGATTGTACTCCTTCCATTGACCAGGCTAGACCAAATCTTTCCCAACCAGTAGGAACAAATCTCACTCAGACATCCCTACCAGACCCACATGAACCCAATCTCTCTCAATCTACCGCTGAAGCTCTGCTAGAAATAATAGGAGGTGATTCTGATGATAGTAAGCCACCTGCAACAATCCCATCCAAACTACTGGTGCCAAATCTGGTACCTCATCCTGAATCACCTTTGGATAGTGAGGATAGTGATTCAGATGATAGTTTGCCACCCCCTAGATTTCCACCCGGCCCACAGGCACAAATTCACAATCTGCCCACAAATGTACCTGTCTCCCGTACTTTCCAGCCACCCGCCTCTGCACCCAATCTTATTGCGGCCGATCCTGCAATAAGGCAATCAGCTTCTACCTCCATGAAACGCATTTATTGGATTTTTACTTGCTCAATCTTATGCTATAGATAAGACTGAAATAAAGCAAGTGTTGAAAAACATTGTCATTGGCGATTGACCCGTCAAGAGGCACCCGACTTATCAACGGCTGCTCATATTAGACCCCGTTTCTTTTCACAGAACGCTCTGTTTTCTGATGTTGTGAGACCATGCTACAAGATTGATTATTTCCCTGTCTTCACATATTTGGATAGTTCTTGTACTAGGTTTCTGTGGAATTTAATAATGGTGTATCCAAGGAGCCGGAACGTAGTACCAATCTACCATCCAAAGTGTACTGAGAACGATATCCAGTTACTCAATGATTTCTCACATCGTCTTATTATTCACGTTCTTGACCCTGTCAACTACACAACCACACACCCATGGACAAAGGTGGATAGTAAAACATATAACTTATCAAGTATGCATCCAGAACTTGACTCAAGTATATGTGTATTTCATGAAATGAACAGACTTTCCTTCTCCTCTATGATTACGAATCCTAAAGAGGAGATCACTGATTTGAAGGTTTGCCATGAAGTGTCCTTGTCACTGTCTATTATACTTGAGAAATACATTAGTACTCCATTGAGTATCCATGACCTGTTAGTTGACAATTCCACGGGCACAATCTCTACCCACAAGCCTAACACACACAAAAACAAAAGGCATCGTATGGTCAACAATAAAAGAAATAGTATGAAATTCCCCGTACGCAACTGGAAGAAAAAAGTCACAAATCCCGAACCAATTATCAACACAAGAACCCTATTGGATCGAACACCCTTGCTTGAAGACCCTAAACTTGTGAAAATCAAAGAGTTGAGAGCACTACTTTTGTTCTAGATATCCGCTACAAATCCACCATGAACAAGTTTTGTCTGAGGGAGTTTCGGAGTTATACCTTGTCCCAAAAGTGGTTTTCTGAGGTTGTTCATCGGCCGGAATTGAATATCACTCGTGGAAAGTTCAAAATATCCAATAATCCTTCCCATGTCAGAGAAATCATCCTTGGATCCAAACTTAAGAATCTGTCTGACTATATCGACCTATACTGCAAAGCTGGGAATTCAGATTTCAATAACCACAATTCAGGTTCACTGCTGTGTGCTAGCGGGTCTTGCTGTTAATTTGGCGATTGGACTATTTGGTCAAATGTAAAAAGAAAGTGCTGCAACAAGGATTGCAAAACCTATTACCATGGGATTATTGGTCAATTTTGCTCTGACGAATTTGGATTTTGTTTAATGTGCGCAGATAAGATGAATCACCACCCTTCATCACCATGCATACTTTGCTATTGGTATATTACCAAATCACCAACAAGGGATAAAGAAGATTGTAGACAAAAAAACAAGCAGGAGGTTAAAGACGAATCTTTTTGTGTCGATTGTCTTGGTCAATTTTCATCATTGGAGAAAAAAAGGTTTTGGGAAGAGCATGCACGTATGGACATCAAATGCCAAATTGAATGACACAATGCATATGCTGAGTTATGCAGCCTGACAGAAGAATCTAGTACACCCAAGAAAATAGGGCCTGGGGTCAAAAAAGGATCCGAATCTGATACAGATTCAGACGACAATGCAAACAATTGGGAGAGCCCTCCTCCCTCGCCTGAGCCAGGGATGGATGTAGATCCACCAAAGTTCACTTGGAATTGCAATCATTTGCAATACATACAAAGAAATGGGCACCCTGTTAATGGAAAGAGAACAAACCAATGCAACGTTACAGAAGCATTGATAATAGAATGTAGAGATAACAACAAAACATTGTTTGTGATTCGGAAAAAGGACAAGAGTGTTTTAATGACCGTTCACCCACAAGATGCGCTAAAATGGATACCTATCTATGACTGTGTTATTGACTGGAGACCACCCAAACCAGAAAGACTCAAGGTTGGTAGATTAGACTTCAGTCTTATGTCAATGGTGGGTAAGGTTTCCAAAAATTACTTTCAAGACCTGGAGGAATCTATGAATGACAAATGGTTGGGTCCTTTTTTGACTAAAACATTTCAACCTTCTTTCATCAAATCACGTCTCTGCAGTAAGTCACGTGCATTCATAAGTACAGAAAAATATATGGATTCAGTGTTACTATAATACCATCAGAATTCATCCAAAGTGCAACCAACAATATACCCAAACCGCGATTCAAAATTGACAGTCAGACTTTGTACAACAAGGTTGACCTTTATGAGTATAAACAAGGATTGGCGGTTGTCAACAAATATGTCCTTTGGCTTGGTACCTCCATCAATGGTAATTGCAGGCTTGATATCCAACTACCAAAACCAGGAAAAATCCTCATGTTGCTGGTGTTCAGTCATGCCTTGGAACGTAATGTTGACATTGCTTACCATTCTTTTCCTAAAACTGGCTTGAACTGTCATTCAATATGCTATTCTTCCGGTGGGTACTCGGAGGAGCTACCTCTTCCACAACCAGACAAAAGTACACTGATGCTTCTTTACTTTCAGTGTAACCAAACAGGCCTATCAGAAATTTTATCATTTTTCAATAAGTGTCAAGAGGAAGGCGGGGAAGACTTAGACTTGAAACCCGTATTGGTTGGTAGCAAAATTGCTCACTGCTTTGGCGTTTTTCTTCATAGGCAGAAACATGCAAACAACTTAAACAAAAACTGGAGTTTTTTGTCAAGGTTTTTGGGTCTACCTATTTTTCAGTTCTTGATTGAAAAGGTTGTCAAAAAGTTGTGGCCAATGTTTGTTGATATATTCAAGGAAGGTACCGCAAAAAATTACCAAACACTATACGAGCAATCTTGTGCTCGTGGAATGCCAAAAACATTGTGGGATAGCTATGAAACTTTTGTTGATGACTATTGGGCTTTAGATTTTTCTGAACCTGGAGATATGCCTAATGCATGGTTGAGCAACTACACTATTTCTCTTTGGTGCTTCATGATGTCTATGTTGACCTCACAGACGGTACATATATTCTATCCTATGTTCTACAAGTATTTATCCAGTGACAAGGAAGAATATATGAAATCAATTAATTTTGACTTCATGACTCCCAAAAGAAGATTGTACATTATTCCTGTGAATTTGGGTGGATCACACTGGGCAGTGCATCTGGTGTTCCATGCATCCAATGGAAGTTATTCTGCTATCCAATTAGATCCCATGGTTCCCAAGAGCATGTTTCCATCTGAAAAGGAATCACAACTTTTAGCTAAGTTCTTCCATAACAATGCCAACAAAAAGAATCCTAAAATAAACCAGAATCAAAATCTTGAGAGGTGTTTTACTTCTTTTCCAATCCAAAAAGGCTCAATCAACTACGGAGTATTTGTCTGCTTCTACCTGTGCTGGATATCTCAACAACGCAGTAAGCTCACATACAAACTAGACAAAGAACATGATGAAACATCAGCGGGTATTTCTGCGACGGCAATCAAAAATGAATTCGGTTCATTTGTTTCTGGTATGTGCCCGGTCAAATTTTGAAAATAGTATGCCACATTCATCAAGGTACTAACGCAAAAATAGTACCAGTTACTAGGTATAGAGGGGGTAGATGGGAAGATCACCGATCTTTTAACAAAGGATTATGGTGGTGATAATTCCGAGTTGTTAGGTGTATGGTGCGATGTGAAGGAAAAACGCAAAACGGAGGACACTGAATTGAAGTCTGAAAATCAAATTTCAAAGTCATTCAAAACAGAGTTGTCTACAACATCCTCTGTACAGGAATCAAAGTCAGAAAGTCCGCAAGTGGGTGTGTCAGTGAAGGAGAACCCAGTTGATTCATTTGAAAGCAATAAAGGGGGATGGAAGTTTGAACGTCCTACAGAAAGAGAGCCGACGGGGTCAAAGCTGACTATGATGGAGAGATATCACCGGAGAATCAATCTCCCAAAGCTTCAGATATTACAGGGGATAGTAGTAGGCCGACGGTGGAAAAGGTGGCCAATGAGTTGATGGGGTCAAAGACGACTACGCCAGAGACGTTATCAATGGAGACTCTCCCAAAACTTTGGATATTAGAGGGGATAGTAGGTCGCCAGTGGAAAAGGTGGCAAACCATGAGGAAGCTTTTACTGAGGAGAAAAAATCCCAAAGGCGAGTCAACAGGCACACCAAAGACTACACCAGAGAACAAATTGAAGGATACTAAATCACCTAAAACTTTGGTGAATCCTGGGTATAGTACGTCATCGATGGAGAAGGGGTCATCTACAGAATGTCTAGAGGAGGTTGGTACATTACATTACAAGAAAGAAAGAATAACAAATCCAATTCTGATCAAATACTCTTTAAATAAATGTAAAAGGAAAGTGAAGCAGTACAGAATGATTGGAAAGAATCACTTTGACGGTCAAGTAGGTTAAAAAATAAATGAAAACAAGTATCTGTCCCAGATAACAATCAAATATGCGATAACAGCAATTTAATTAGAGCATTTTCAACAATCCAATTAGTGGTACATTGTCATATTTATTGTCATATCCTGGATCATTGTCGTAAATGTTCATTGGGGACTCTTTTCCAACCTTGAGGATGACTTTTTCCACTTGTCCATTTTCTACACCCATATTGTTGGAATTCACATCTACTTCGGCAGTACCGCAGTGGGACAATTGAGACTCCCTCCAAAACTGACCACCCATTCTTTTTTTTCTGTTCTCAAGGTGCCCAGCTTGTTTCCTAAACAAATTCCAGGCCTCGGTATTATTACGGTTGGAGACATTTTGTTTCGATTTTTTTTCAAGTATGCCGTGTCCTCTTTGTGGATCTTGATCACTTCAGCTTCTTGTATGACACTTAACAAAAACTACTTTTGTGTTTGAGACAAGACCAGTCCCACTGCTAGCTGCAATATTTTGGTGTTGTTGCGACATGATGCTCTGTGGAAGATTGCTGGCGTTGTTGGTTTTGGAGGATGGCATGATTTGGCCCAGCATTCATTGAATAGGATTAGGATAAAACCTGATATGTGATATGTGAGTAAAGAGAAAAAAAAGTCTGATAATGATTGCCATGTCATCCATAAGTATTGTGTACTACTTAATACTACATTACCTTTAATGACGAGCGCAACCGACAGAAATGAACTGCCACCGAAGAAGGCTTTGGTACACTTTCATGTACTTCATTATGGTTTTGTAGTTAACCACATTGGTTGACCAAACAGCGTATGATTTGCTTTCAGGTAATTTGTCTTCTCCTTTGATGTGGGTCTACTCTGTTATACCTGTACTATCATTGGTGTGGATAACAGATTTCAGTGCTGCTCTCTGAAAGGCGTGTCATTAATCTTTCATGTTATAGTCTTTGAAACGAGTTGTCAGTTTTGTCACATTGTTTGCATCCAAGATGCCAGCCTTTCTTATCAACCATGTACCAGAGTCACACAGGAAAAGATTTACCATCATGTCAATGACCCTTGGTATAGCACCCAATACCAATGATGCATTCTCACCCATCACCCTCTGGCTGAAGTCAGGATGGGTTTCCAAAGAAAAGAGACTGGTGATGATGTAAACCTTATTCATCAACTGGCTGAAGATTGATTCAATGTCCTGACTTACGACAGTGATTAATTTGTCAGTCAAAATAGTAGAGAAGCCGCCGACACCCTGGTTTTCAAGGCAAGCTTTGACATGCCTTTTCATTGCCTCTTTGTGAATCTTGTATTGTGAATCGTCCTCAAAAACGTCAGACAGTAAAGTAGAATGGCGTGCACCAGCTGGAGTTACTGCTGCTGTTGGAACCGTGTCATTTTGTGCTTCACCTCCATAAGACGACATACCTTTGGATGCGGATATAGCTACATGTGCTAATGCACAGACCGGTGTGGCTGCGGCTGTGAGTGTCAATGGTGTTCCAGACACGACATGTACTTTTTGAGTTCCAGGAGCAGCAGCGTGTGCAATTGCGGATACCTCGGCTGTTGGAATCACGTCATTGGGTATGGATGTGGGTGGAACTTTTGGACATAAATTATTGTTTTACCTGCAGCTGCAGATTTGGGTGGGACTTTTTGAGAAGAAATTCTCATTTTGGCTACAGATGAAGATGCAGGTGGAACTTTTTGAGAGAAAATTCTTGTTTTGGCTGCGGCTACATTTGGAGTTCCAGGAGCAGCAGCATGTGAAACTTTGGGTACATCGGCTGTTGGAATAATGTGGTTGGGTACGGCTGTCTCTAGAACTTTTGAAGACAAACTTCTCATTTTGGCTGCGGCAACGGCTGTGGCTGCATATGCATCTGCATCTGCTGGTGGAATAGTTTTGTTTTGTCCACCCACTTGACGGAGCGGTGGAACTTTTTGAGACAAACTTCTTGTCTTTCTTTTTGCAAGTGTAGGTACCTTGGCTGTTGGAATCTTGTCATTGGGTGCGGATACCTGTAGAGCTTTTTGAGACAACTTCTCATTTTGGCTGCGGCTGCGGCTGCGGCTGCATCTGCGGCTGCATCTGCATCTGCATCTGCATCTGCATCTCCTGGTGGAATAGTGTTGTTTTGCCCACCCACTCAATGGAGCGGTGGAACTTTTTGAGTCAAACTTTGCGTTTTTCTTTTCGTTCTTTCTGGCATTTTTCGATTGCCAATTTATAGAACACCAAAAAATAAGTTGTGTTGAAGCAATCAATGTTGCTACAATTTGGTAGCAGTAATTTTGCACACAATAAATCTGATAACAGAACAAAACAGACATAGGAAGACATCCCAAACTGATGAAACAAAAAACATATTGGAGCCAACTTTCAACATCAAAACCTGAAACACCGTTCCAGCACAAAAGTTGAAAAAACACAAAAATAAAATAGACAACAACTTAACATCATGCAACACTGTCCAAAGGTTTTGAGATGTTCCATCCAATATACGGCTGTAAAATGTTAAGCCTGCAACGACCGTTCCAAAACAAAAGTTTAAAACTGACAAAAACAAAGCATCACGCAATGAAACGCCAATGCACAATTTTGAGATTTTCCATTGGCAAATTTGAACAAATTTCAAGCAGAAAGCCTGCAACGCTGTTTCAGCACTATACTTCTGCAACACCATTCCATGATTACTGTCATGAAATGTACAGCAATGGATTCACCCCTCCAACATAAGATCTTACTGTAATACATTACTACTTTCATCATACATCCGGCCTCACAAGATATTACTATGCTTGGGCTAAGACTATAAGGGTGGAACATACGATTGATGGGGTAGGGTACACAATAATATTGTGCTCCGTGCCAGGATTTTGGTTTGTGCCAGGATTTTCTGGAAACCACATTCCAGATTGTCAGGGCACGCATTGACAAAGGATAGGCAGGCGTCAGTACAACCCCTCTCACAAGTGCAACAATACAAAAAATAGTAGTGATACAGCACTCCCCGGGACACAGTAAATCAAACACTTACAGCTAATAATTTAAGCACGGTATGACAGTGTGAATGACAACAACAATCTGTATACTCCACACCAATTCAACTCCCATAAAAATAGCGCGCCAAAACACTGAACAGCAAACTCAGTAAGTTTTTATTTGTGATTTAAGGAAGAAATAATGGTACAACAAATTGCAGTCCGGTTCAGGGTACAACTGATACATATAGAACAAACAGCCCAGCAAGCAGTGTACCGGGAAGTGAGCTGACAAACACAAATGATAACCAAACAGATGATACAACCAATAGTAGTTTCAACAGCGATGCAATACAGACAACAACAAATCACACTGACAAAAACATTAATCAGTACATTGCCGTGTATGTCACATTCAGGATGATCAAATTCCCAATAAATACCAACCAAGGTTCACTCTGCATAAAGACGATGATTACCAAAATTGTAAAATTGAATAATGAAAATAAAATACCAACGGCAATGAATGACCATGCACCAAAGTGGACTGGAATTTGCTGCAGATCAATCATTACACGTAGTCACAATGCTCAGACTCCAGCCAGGATAAACTATAAAGGTAAGAACTGACAACATCAAAGTTGCCAGTACACACATTTTCATCATTTCTAACCATATCATCTCGTTAACACTGCTGCTGATACCTAGATGATAAAAGGACCAAACAGATACCAGATAGTTTTCCAGGAACAGTTCTAATCACAGAAAACAAAAACACAAACTTCAAAAATAAGTACAGATTACACGAAGACTATCGACAAAAAAATTCACCGGAATTCCAATACTTCTGCAAAAGAATTCTTGGAGCAGTGTCACCAAAACAGACAGACTTCAAAAGAAAATCATTACAAACAACAATCAGTAACTTTTTCACCTCAACCAATGAAGCATTTGCATTGCTTTTTCTTCACAGCAACTATGAATTGTAGCTAAACACAAAAAAGGGCACAAGGAAGAGAAAACAATTCACTGACAGTAAGTCGGAAAATAAGGAGGGATGGAGTGATGAGAGACAAGAGCTTAAGGCATATGTCAAAAGTGAAATAGAAAAATGAAGGGAGGGACAACATACGACAGATTTAGAGATAGAACTACTTAAAACATACCAACGGCAAAGTGGCAATCATGCACAACGAGATAACAAGGATGAAGAAAATAGAAAGGAGCAAAGACAGAAGCAAAAATATGACATGATGGAGACTGTTGACAAGGATGACAAGGACTACAAATATTACATCAAAAACATGAAAAAATTATAAAAGTAAATGGTCGTAACAACACTATAGTACTGCGGTTAGTTCAATATTATTTTATGTCTGTTTGCACAATATATTTGTCTGCTGTTAAAATTGAATAGTATAAAGGAGATTATTCCAAATGCGGATAAAAATACTTCTTTCTTCTTCGTACAAAAATATATTTGTTGGCTTTTGGTATTCAATACTTGTAGAGTGCGTATTGTGAAATGGACATAACATAATAGATTGCCAGTTTTCAAGAAGCTAATACAATTGTGAAGAAATTGCTAATAATACTACAGCAATATCATTGCACATAGAGGATAATATTACAAAAGATGAGCATCCTGAGGAAAAAACAAAATCCAGTAGAGAATAAATTATTATTGGGGTAAGCATGAATGAAGTTGTGTCAGTAAAAAATCGCAAAGCAACCATAATACTAAGGCTGAAACTATGAGTGCAAACATAGTCCTCCTTGAAATTGTTGCATGCAAAAATAATAGAGAATTATTTTTCATGCGCGCAACAACCAATTCCAAATTTTTAAATAAATTGCACAAATTTGACACAAGCATGAGCATCGTTTAATTTACTTATCCCCCACAGTGGCTGATTGATCTATCAACCGCCATGGTTGCTGCTGCTGCTGCTGCTGCTGTTGTTGTTGTTGTTGTTGTTGTATAGGTCCTCAATACGAAACTCTTTTTAATATTGTATATCTCTTTGGCTGCTTCCAATTTTTGCACTTTGATTGTTCCATTTGTAAATACCTGAATGATTGGATACGGTCCATGAAACTTTCTTGCAATTTGATTGGATTGTATGTTTTGATTATTATCTGATCTCCTATCTGGTAGTTGTGATTCACTCTGCTCTTTTTCAATCTCACCAAGTTTTGATCAATGAGTTGCTAACACTGATCTCTGATGGCTTCCAAATTTGCAATTAAGTGACATGATCCGCAAGGTGGATAGTGACGCGGCATACTTAGTATGCCCAGAAGCCCGGAGTAGGAGGACAGGGGGTTATGTTAATTTGCTTCCAAATGGATGCAAGCCCACAGAATCCAAAGGCTTGGAAGAACAGCAGGAACTGTATTTGTTAGTGGTAGCACTACAGCTGATTGAGGTCTCAGTCTGTTGTGTTCTAATATTTCTCTGATATCCACTACGACCAGATGAATCCAGTCAGATCTAATCTCACTACCGACTTACTTGGCCCAGTCAGTTAGATCTTAGGTTTATAGTCATACAATGGGGTGCAGGGCAACTGATGCAAATTTAAGGTTGAATAATCAAATAATCTAAAAGTAGGAGATAAAGAGCGCAAGCTTGCCAGATAGCAAGATAGCTCTTTTAATCACAGTAAAAGACAGTGCTGCTGCTAATACAGCACTGTAGAATCACTATTTTACTATGTGAGTGAAGCAGTTAACAGATTTGATCTTGGATGAAGAATTCATTCAGTCTTGGATGAAGAATTCAAATGGCTGTCCTGAAAAGAGAAGATTAATCTTAAGTATCGGAACACATAATCTGGAGTATTGAAATGCTTGTTATGAATAGATAAGATTGATCTTGGTTTGGTCATGAAAACAAGAAATCAATGTTGCTTCCAGTCCTTTTAGATCATGAAAACAAAAGTAGTCTTGCTTCCAATCTTGAGCATCAAACTTTGATCGTGAAAACTAAAAGAATGAGGCAGTCTTTTTGGTCATTTTGCAAAATAGCTGTTCCAAGGAGAATATTCCGATCCCACATACAAAAATACATGACCTATTGAGTCTCATTATTTCCAAACACCTAAATGTACTTTAGAACATCTTGATTAAGAGCTGTTGCCATCATCTTGCAACAGATCACCTGTGTTTCCACAGAAGTGGAAGATGGGTTTGAGCAAAGGATACACAACCAAGTGTTCCCAATGTTTGGTGAGGATGTTGGCGCAGTTATTGTTGCCAGGGATGTGCTGCATGATAATGAAAGCTCTTGCAATCATGCCTCGAACATAGTGATATGAGAGAATGTGATGTCTCTTGTGAAGCCTTGCATATGGGAATGTTGATGTCTGAATCATCTTCTTGTTATCTCCTCAGGAATAGGAAGTGTCATGCACTTGGGCACCTAGGTATCTGAATGATTGCCTGATATCAACTAGTATCTGTTCAATGCACGTTCTGGCAGATACAAATTCAGCGCCATAAGTGGCTGTTTCTGTAGTTGCTTGCTTCTTTGAGAACCACATCATTGGAGTTTTGTTTGCAAAATGCAAAATACCGATTACAGCCTTTCCACTGAGGATGTCATGCATCATGTTTGCATCGTAGAAATGAGTCAGCACAACTGCCTTGCCCAGAGAAGGGGGTGCATCACTTGGTAGATCTTCTGAGTGCTCCCCATAGACAGTGTTGGACCAGTCTGTAGTAGCATTTTCTGTCAGCACAAAATCAGGGGGTTCCACACGAAACCAGGTTTTGAACTTGGAGATATACCTATAAATGCGTTTGGCTCTGTTGAGATGACCTTCTCTTGGTTGGACTCGAAAGCTTGAAAGTGTCATGACCGCGGTCTGCACATCAAATCTGTCACTAGCAATGATCCACTGAAGGGAGCCCATCATGCTTTGATACTGTTGAATACCAATTTCATCCAGGAACGCTGTTGAATCAAGTTATGGGTGATCATTTTCAGCAATCAGTGAGTGGAATTTGGTAGTAGGCTTGCAACCAAACATTTGTTCATAAGAAGCTTTCATCTTTTCAATGAACTTGATGGGATTCATACATAGCAAACCATGTTCATCTCTCTCAAAACCACATTCAGAATGGAAATTCATAGGTCCAGAACCCTTTGATTTGAAATTGCAAGGCTCAGACTGTAGGATCTCCAGGAATGAACTGGGATTGGCCATACACAAGCAGAGGCCATCAACATATGTGAATATTAGCTCATACACTTGCTCCCCATGTTTGTTCACTCTGGGCTTGAGAAAGATCTCTGGTTCAGTTTTGGATATTTCAAAACCTAGCTCAATGAGACATGTAGCAAGCAGATTGGCAAAGCACTTGCCAGAGGACCAAAGCACATACAATGCCTTGTAGATGACAAGTAGATGGCCTTCCATTGGTCCAAATTCAGGGCCAGCTTTGATGCACTTTTTTCACATGTCACACCTTCAAGATAGGCATTGCCAATATCAGTTCCCCATGCTTCTAAGCTATTCAGCTTGGTGAGGAACAGGCACATTTGTAGACCTCCGAGTGAAACAACACCAGCATGAACACTGTGAACAGGGGCTTCAGTAAGATTGCCATTTGCAACTAGCCAAGCCTTGTGTCTGCCATTGTGTTTGACAGCATAGATCATATGGACCTTGATCTGTTGAAAACCAGGAGGTGTGTTGCCAACCTTGTATTTGCCCTTGTCAATGAAGGCATCATACTCTTTCAGCTGTTTCATTTCCAGAGCTATGGCATTTTGCCACTTGTTGTTTCCATTAGCCATGTCAAATTGAATGGCTTCTTCATGGTTGCGTGGGACTTTGAATCCATACTGGCATTGAGGAGCAGTACGGAATGATTGGAGCTTTGCTTGGTGGAGAAGCCAGTCAAATTCCTTTCTTCTTTTGGCAAGACTGGCAATGCGTTTCAGCCTTTTCCAACCAGGTTCATTAAGCATATTTTTGTCTTTTGCATATTTAGCAATGGTGACAGGATCATCAGCAGCAACGTTTGCTAATGGTTCATAGGTTCTTTCCATGTTCTCCCATTCAATCCAAAAATTGTATTTGGAGCCTTTGTATTGAGGATGCTTGTTGTCAAGTGGACCTTGATGGCCAAGGATTTGTCAGAATGACCATAGTTTACCATCTTCTTGAGTGGAATCACAGTGAATGTAGTTCATGACGTCATTGTAGGCAATGGTGTCTTCTAGTTCATCATCTGAATGCTTGCATTTGAACTTGATGAATTCTTTGTTGCTTTCAAGGCTGTCTGCAACATCCACAATAGTCAAGCATTTGCGAGTGCCATCAGGGTGAGCCATAAGAAAGGATCTGCCTTACAAATCATTAGCAGGGATGGCAGGAATGGTAATGGGTTGCCCATTTTCATCAAATTGAGTGTTTCCTTCTTCATCTGTAACAACTACCTCAGATGGACCTACTGAAGGAGTAGCTGGATTGGTGGGTGAAGGTGTGGTTCCACTGACATCAAAATAAACTAGCTCAGGACAATCAAAGTCAGCTTCAGTGAGATGTACGACATCAGGAGTCTTGCTGAAGATGTAGGAGGGCGGAGGGCTATGAACAATCTCCCCATAGTTGGTAGGGAGTGGAGAAGAAGACCAGCTGGGACTGTTGTCAACCTTCTGATAGACGAGAAAACTTGGGAGAGAGGGCTGGGGTGTGGGAAAAACGGCGCCGGTGGCAGTGGGTGCAACGTTGATTGCAGTGCCATTGGCATTGACTGGAGTGGTAGCGGTAGTGACTGCTTTGAGATGTTGGGATGTATGTCCAGTGACAGGGGGAAGCTTGGCTGCATCCTTGGCTTGCCGCCAGGCAAGGAAATCATCATCAGTAAAGAGGCCAGGATGCTTATCCCTGGTTTCAAGTGTTAATGCAGTGCGGACACCAGATCGGTCGAGGAGCTTGTTGATGCTGTTGCTACTCATCATAGCCAGAGTAAGGAAGCTGCCGGGCAATCAGTGGATATTTTTTTAAGGAAAGAATCATCTTGAGCATTGATAGTAGCGTCTAGGATTGACAGATCCCAGTGCTTGTCACTCATCATCACAACATGAGGGAGTGTAGAATATTCTTCAGTCGTGTACTTTTGCATTTCCAAATATGGGAGGCCATGTCGTTTGCTAAGCGGAAAAGTATGTCCATCTGTAGTGGTGATGACTTGATCTCCTCTAGCCTTGACAGAGGTATCATCAACAGTGGCGAAATAGGATTCCATCTGCCCAGACAACAGAATATAGGTATGCTTTCCAGTATATGCACATACATTAAAGATAAGAATCACAGGACCACAGTTTGACACAGAGTATGCACCATAGGTAGCAATAGGAATGTTTTGGATTTAATGATTGTTGATACCAGTAACATTGACATATCTTGGAGGTATGTCCTTAGAAATGAGGCAGGCATTGTGGCCCATGATACATCCATTGGCACCCCAATGATCTACCATGGTATAGCCAGGCTTGAATACAGCAGATTTGTTTGCACGATACGTAGTGGCCGGCATGGATGGAGCTAGATTATCTGCCGCAGGTTCGTCTTCAGGCTGGTATCACTTGTGGAAATTGGCAGACAAGGATGATTTTCCCAAGGGGATGTAGGTATTGCCATCTTTCTTCTAGAGAACTTCAGGGTTATCAGCTAGGAACCTGGCTGGGTGAGCCGGAGAGACAGAAGATTTGAGGGGTCGACTGTCTGGCTGGGAGGAAGTCTTGTACAGGCTAAGAGATGCTTGGAACCCGACAGTCGGATGTAAATCTTCTTCGGTGGGAGGAGAAGGATCACATGGAGCATCTGGAGGGGTCACTGATTGATCATGTATATATGCACGGCGGCTAATTGGCTGTGTGGAGTTGGGATCCAGAGGTTGCTTGGGTAGTAGGTCTTGTCTGAGACATGCAACGAGTTTCTTTTTATCATCTGCAGGGATATTTAGCCACCCTTTCATACCAGACCTGGAGAGGGTCTTCCAAACAACAGAAGGTAGTCGTGTTGTGGGATCTGGTGATCCGCCAGCTTTGAATACAGCACAGTCCTGGAAATCTCCATCAAACTTGATAGGTAATGAATAACAATCAGAGTCTTCGGTGATGGCGGAATATGTAGGGTCCCCATGGTTAAAGTAATGTGAATGTACTTTCAGAGAGGATCTGGTGGGCTGAGATAGGGACACTTGTGAGTCCAATCTTGTGGCTTCTAACAGCAGAGTGGTTTTAAGTTCGCTGGTTGCGCCTGCTTTGGACTGCATGAATGTGGCAAGATCTGTGGCTTCAGGTGGATTGGCGATTTTGCAAAATTGTTCAGTTAGCTGGAAGCTGGAGATGCATGCCTGACAGAGAGTGGTTTTGACAGTGTCATTCTTGAGTGGCCTGTGTGGAGGTCTGAGCTTGTTGAGATGCTCCAGTTGGGTAAACCATTGAGTGATGAACTTGACTTTGGAGTCTTTCCAATTGGAGAGGCTCATGTTCAGAAGGTGCTTCATGGAGGTGGAGGTGTCGTACACTTCTTTGGACTTTGATTTGTCGTGCAACTTCACAAAGTCAAAGTATGCTTGTCTCCCATCCCGGGACTTGGTATGACTCAGCACACAAGATGATGAGAGATCACTCTTGAACACGCGTAGTATGAGTGTCCAGAAAAACGTGCACTGCTTGGCTGTAGATCCTTTTTATACCCAGTAAGGGAGGTAGTAGCTGGCCACCCAGGATCAAGGAACGTGTGGGTATCAATATCGCTCAATTTCAGTTTTGCCTTGAAGGTTATGAGCCAATGCTCAAAACATGAACCATTTTGAAGTGCAGTGAACAAGGTTTCATCTCTGGTCTTCCTATTCCAGGATTCAAACTTGAGCTGTTCTGGAGACTTTGGACTGGAATTGCTGTTGCTTGTGTCACCGCCACTCTGGGCTAGTACAATGCCTTCAGGGGCAACTCTTCTGCAGGCTAGGCCGATAGGTCTTCGGTATGCTTCAAAAGCTTCCTTGGTATACTCAGAATGGTCTTCCCAGTTTACCCCTTTTTGCTCCAAGTGAATGCCAAAGTCCACAGATGCCTTCAATTCTCACTGGATGGGTCAACTCAATGGAAGGCGTTGGCGCCCGTTCCTATAGATAAGATCAGCAATATCTTGAGGGGAGAGGCATGCGAGTCTGGACCATGTTACAATGTGCGCTCTAATAAGCGCTTCACACAAGCTTCACACAAGATGTCTCTGGATTCCTGCTCGCCATTGAAGATATCTCGAAGAATAGTTTTCATTGGGCCATCAAAAGAAGGAAACAGATTGGGCTGGGCTGTGCCAGCTCCAGGGTTGTTTGGTGTTGGCATGTTGCTATTGTTGTCTTGAAACAGGGGCCTCCTTGCCAAACTTTGGGGGTGTAGGGATAAAAATCCTTCTCTGGGTGTCCGCAGCCTTGTATATGGAGATGTTTCCAAGGGATAAGTTGCTGCACGTTCTCATAGCAATGAGATTGCCAGGTGGGTCTTCCTTCTTTGGCATTCAACAATAGCAGTTGTTCCGACGAAGATGTCTGTGTGCCCAATTACACTTCCCACGTTGCTTTGGTAGGTGCTGTCCGTATTTTCTGATCGTTCAACGTTCCTGTCCAGAAGGCGGTCAATTCTTGGGTTGGATATTGAAGATTTCTGTGTCTTTGTTGGTGTTCTTCCTTGCAAGCTTGCAATGAGCTTGTGACTGTTAATCTGTTAATCTGTTAATTTTCTTCCAAATGGATGCAAGCCCACAGAATCCAAAGGCTTGGAAGAACAGCAGGAACTGTATTTGTCAGTGGTAGCACTACAGCTGATTGAGGTCTCAGTCTGTTGTGTTCTAGTAATATTTCTCTGATATCCACTACAACCGGATGAATCCAGTCAGATCTAATCTCACTACCGACTTACTTGGCCCAGTCAGTTAGATCTTAGGTTTATAGTCATACAAGAATGGGTTGCAGGGCAACTGATGCAAATTTAAGGTTGAATAATCAAATAATCTAAAAGTAGGAGATAAAGAGCGCGAGCTTGCCAGATAGCAAGATAGCTCTTTTAATCACGGTAAAAGACAGTGCTGCTGCTAATACAGCACTGTAGAATCATTGTTTTACTATGTAAGTGAAGCAGTTAACAGATTTGATCTTGGATGAAGAATTCATTTGATCTTGGATGAAGAATTCATTTGATCTTGGATGAAGAATTCATTCGGTCTTGGATGAAGAATTCATTCGGTCTTGGATGAAGAATTCATAACGTGCAAACCTCTGCTATCTTTTCTTGAAAGCAACAAAGCTTAAACAAAAGATTGCACACAAGATATGCGGACCTCCACTGTGTTTTTCTAAAAACATGAAAGGGGTCTTCTTGAGTACTATCCAAACACCAATAAGGAGTATGGAAATGGCTGTCCCAAAAACAGAAGATCAATCTTAAGTGTCTGAACACATAATCTGGAGTATTGAAATGCTTGTTATGAATAGATAAGATTGATCTTGGTTTGGTCATGAAAACAAGAAATCAATGTTGCTTCCAGTCCTTTTAGATCATGAAAACAAAAGTAGTCTTGCTTCCAATCTTGAGTATCAAACTTTGATCGTGAAAACTAAAAGAATGAGGCAGTCTTTTTGGTCATTTTGCAAAATAGCTGTTCCAAGGAGAATATTCCGATCCCACATACAAAAATACATGACCTATTGAGTCTCATTATTTCCAAACACCTAAATGTACTTAGAAACATAAGATTTGATCGGTCATATCACAATCACACTCGTATGGCTTATATGATTCATATCTTTGACACGAAAGGAATTTAATAGGTTACGGTACGAGTATTACGATTATCTCGGAAACAGAAAAGAAAACTAAGATCTGTTCAACGACCCGCGTAAAAGCAAAATCGGGATATTTAAGCATTTTTAGTTTTTAGCACGACTTAATGTGTCAAAGAATGAATTAGTATCCCCCACGTGCTGTATTATTCATCTGGAAATGAATAGAAGTACGGTACTTCGTACATTTCGGTACAAGTAATATTCGCCGTAAGGCATCGTAAATTACGGGACAGAAGATTCGTACGGTAGTTGGACATGGGCAACAAGCATCTACTCGTACCAGGGCCCAGTACGATATTTAGTTACGTAATCTTTAGAATACGGTACCGGTATGAAAAGTGTCGACTATCGGATCGCATTCTACGGTAGATGATTGAATTGCAGTTTTTTCCCGTTTTTTGTTTGTTTGTTTGTACCGTATTATCGACAACCACCAACACTTACAACACACACAAACGATCATCAAAACCATGGCCGAAGGAAACGACGACACCAACATTGAAGACTGTTGCCAGCCTTTCTGTCTGTGAGTCGAACTCCGAGCGGTATGACGCCCATGCTCTCTGTCTGTTATTGCAGTGTATGTCGTTGCATTGCGTTGCGTTGCGTTCCAAAACTTCTGACACGGCCTTTGCCTACAATTGCCAATCGGACCCCCCCCCCCCCCCCGACCCCCCTAACCAAAACCAAAAATAAAGACCCTACAACGATCCATATCTTATCTCCGCTCAGGTCTTGGCGTTGCTCGCCCTGTTGATGTCCTGGCATTGGTGGGTAACCTTTGTCATTAGCGCCATTGCGGCGATCCTGTTGCAAATCCTCTGGTGCTGCCGACAACGCCCATTGATGTTCGTGAGCCTGGCCGTGGTATCGTCGATCGCGGCGCTCATGTGTTTGTTCGCGGGAGTCTGGTACTTGGTCGTCTTGAAGCGTTCCTCATGGTGCATCCCCTTTATCTGGGAATCAGACGACGACGATTACTACTATAACATCGACGACGCTTACAATTACGACGATTACGACGATTACAATTCTTACAATTACGACGATTGCAACGAAAAAGCCTGGGCCATCGTGGGCTTCGTGAACTCGGCTCTCTGGTTCGCCGTGGCCGGGTGCCTGGTGCAATTTGTGTGCAGCGGCCGCCACGCCAGGTGGGAAGCAAAACGGGACAAGCAACAAAAAACCCGCAGCGTCGCCGCACCCGAAGTGGAACCGGTTGCGGAACCGGTTGCGGCCGCCGTCGATGAACCCAAGGAAGAGGAAAAAGAGGAAACAAAGGAAGAAGAGATCGCCCCTGCCGAGGCGGAGGACGATGTTGAGTCCCAGGAGCTGAAGCAAGTTGCATCCGCGTAACGAATAGTTTTGGTGTGATGGCACAGCTGTACATCGAAGACGCGTTGATCAATCAGCTCCCCATCGCGAGCGATGCCTGTAGAATTCGATGGAAAACGTAATTAGGAAAAATCATTAACGCAATACAATACCTAAATACCTCACCAACTGGCGAACGAAATGACTAAGCATTTGACCAAGGCAATTACTTTACTATCTCATGTAATCCATACCTCTCAGTAAGAGTTGTTCGGATAGATAGCATTCCATTGGAACTATAGTCACCTTAGAACACGCCCGAGATGGGACTGGCGGAGGAGCGATCGAACAAAGCGACTGACTTACACCCAACTTGGGATTTTCTCTATCCAGAATTAGTCATTACTGATGAACCCATATATTCATATCAGTTCATTTCTATTATCTGCCAAATCGATATTGAGTGATTCCCACCTAAGGAAAGTGAATAGAATCGAAAGTTAATAAAAAGTATTTGGAAGCGAATAGAATGAATACTTTTTTATCACACCCAACGGACAAATACTTTTATTAACTACCAAAATTGGAATTCGGAATCCCTAAAGAAGCAACAGTAACTGTCTGTTTAATCACTACCCGCGCCACCTACCGGCCTATTTTGGCAAGCAAGCCTATTAAGTATTCAAGGATGGCTGACAGTTGAAATTTTCAGAATTTTCTATGTACCGTATCGGTTGGCTTTGCTGAGACAAATTACTAGTAGCTATCCTCGCTAAAACATTCACATTGCTCTCCAGCAAGCGCAAACACTCTTTTTTGAAACACTCTTTCGCGAAACACAACAATCACCATGGCCCTGGAGTTAGCACTTCTTGGATACTACTATGATAACTTAACCCCTGATTACATCAATCCACTGCTTGGTGAAGAAGATAAGAGAAGAAGGGATCGTAGAACTCCTAGGATTGCAATTAAGAGATACAGCCAATCTCCTTTTATTTATCTGTACCAATCTGGCAACAATCAAGCCCTTCTAAACTGCTGTGGCGTCAATCATGTAGTATTCAGGGAGCTCTTAGATCTATTCAAGCCACTCTACAATTCGTACACTGTTAATAAGAACACTGGAGTTATTAGACAGAAGACGCGCTCGGCCAGCAATCAGTCGGCCAATCGATTCAATGCGACTGGATGCCTTGCTCTTGTCCTATTCTGGTTCCAAACCAGAGAATCAGCAGCAAGAGTAGTTGCTCTAGCGTTTGGATTAACAGCTTCTCCTATGTACAGATGGCTGAAATTTGGACAAAAGCTCCTTCTTTTTGCATTACAAGAACATCTTGCTGCCAAGGTTTGCTTGCCAAACAAAGAAGAGAATCAACAATACATTGATGCTATTACTGCAAAGTATCCAGTGTTAGCACCTCACAGAGTGTGGGGTGCCTGTGATGGCCTTAAACTGCATCTCCAACAGTCTGGTAACTGGATGAAACAAAACCAATACTACAATGGTTGGACTTGCGGGACATACGTCAACAGTGTTTTTATCTTTGCTCCAGATGGCAGGATCCGGGGTTGCATCTTGAATGCTCCAGGTTGTTGGCATGATAGTACTCAAGCTGACTATGGGCTCTATGAAAAGATGGAGCTCATGTATGATAAATACCTAGCAAAGCTTATTGTTGATTCAGCTTTCAAACTGTCTAGAAAGCCATACCTCATGCGGAGTAGCCAGGGTGATCCTTTCAATGCAGCAGATCTTACAGTGAATCACGCTGCTACCAGCGTTTGGCAGCTCTCTGAATGGGGAATGCGACAGATCCAAGGGGGATTTCCCCGGATGAAGGACAGCATGCTTCTGGAAGAAACAGGAGACAGGAAGATTATTCTGAAGCTCCTTGTTTGTCTCTACAATTTCCAGACAGCTAAAGTTGGAATCAACACCATACTCAACATGTACATGAGTAAGACTGAAGGTTTCTTCTCCTATGAATTGGTACCAACAGAAACTGCGAACGATGTATTTGATTCGATCGATTTGTCCATTGATTAGTCGATCGATTGATGTCCTTACCAAATTAGATAAATTAGATAATCCATAGTAGTTACAAATTAGCATTATGAATTATATTGCATTTGCTTATAGCAGTCTACAACATGTCCGATCGATTTGATTGATGATTGATTAGTCGTATTTAGAGCAGTCGACAACGCGTTCAAATAATTTTGCTCCAGCGCACCTCTAGTGGTTTTGGATCCCTCTTTTAAGGGGATGCAATACATTTTTTATGGTCTTTCTTGTAGCCTAAGTTTCTGTCTGGAGCAATGATGGTGTTGTTGTTGAGTTTAACTCATAATCGATTCCTTTATTTTAACTAACTAACTAACTAACTAACTAATTGATCGATTCAATTCTACAAGTATCAATTCGATTCGCCGATTCAATGCTACTATCAATTCGATTCGCCGATTCGATGAAGACTACTAACTAAGGTCTCATTCAAAATCGCTTTCGTCGCTGCTGCTGCTGCTGCTGCTGCTGCTGTCATCAGCACCTGGGGGGAGTGGACAGTCATCAGCCAACGAGCGTCGAAGATCTTTAAGTTTTCTTTTGAGGGACTTCCCCTCAGCAGTAGAAGGACCACCACAAGTACCAAGTTGACCAATGAGTGCCTGCAACAACACCTTCCTCTCTTCATTGGCCTTGTCCTGTCGTCGTTGCTGGAGTTCGAATGCCCACTAGTGAAGCTTCCGATCCTCTTCCTGTTGTCGTTGCTGGAGTTGCAATGCGTGCTGGTGAAGCTTTCGATCCTCTTGTCCCTCTTTCAATGCTGTAGCAATCACACCCATTAAGTGTGTGTCCTTCTCTGTTTTGTGAATTGTAAGTTCTCTTCTTGTTACTAGTGGTAACACCACCACTAATGGTACTGGTAGGAGTCGTGCTCTCCATTACTTCATCGATTTGTGTTGGTTGAGTTGGTTGACCACGTAGAAGTGCCGGTGGGGTTCCTTGACTCGATTGAGTAGTTGCTTGAGTCAGTTGAGTTGGTTGAGTTGGTTGACAGAGTGGAGGATCGGATGACTCCTCATCGGCAGGGACAAACTCCCCTGTTTCAAGATCAAACATTTCTTCTCCATTCAGAACGGAGGCTCTATCACCAATCAGATACTTGATTTCCTTGGCTTGTTTAAGATCCATGACTTAATTGGATCACCAGTTGGCATCTTCTTCCAGGTACAACCGAATGTATTTGTTCCTGATTGAATCAGTGTCCCTACCAGGATATTTTTCAGCGTGTAGGCTTGCAACGGCATCCCCACTCTTCTGGTCCGACTGGTAGGATACTTCTCATGCATCGGAACAAGTTCTCCAACTCAGGCTTTGTGTAGTTGCCAATGTCGGTTTTCCTTCCACCGCTGCCAGTCGGTGCAGCAGTTGGTACCATGTTGATTGTTATGATGGATGGTATTTGAGGTATTTCTTTTTGTGAGGAGGGGACCGCGGATCGAATCGATTCTTCATCTTCCGATGAATTGTCTAATAAACTAGCAAGAGCAACGATTGCGATTGTAGTGAAGAGATAGAAGGTCATTGCCCTGCTCTGCCCGCTCCTGAGTCAGCTTGAAAGAAAAGAACTTGTTGTCGTGTTGCCGTGTTGCCGTGTTTGCCGTGTTGCCGTATTGCCATCCGTGTCGCGAATCCTTGAAGTTGAATTTCTTGGTTCTTGCTGGAGAGACAAGTGTTACTGTTCTTGTTGTTGTTTCTTTCCGGACTTTCTTTTCTTTCCGGATTCATTTGGTGCAGAGGATGCAGATTAGCATTTCTTGTTCTTCGTCGGCCAAGAATTGAGCAGCAGCGGCAGTTCGTCTGAAAGAATCCTGGCATCATTCTGCAAGTTTTGGAGTAGCGAAAGGACTGAAATAAATTCCAAGTAGCTAGCAGAAGACCTACTAGTGGTGACATCATAATATTGATGAGTGATTCCCACCACCGTTTAGTGAATAAAAGACCAAAGTAATAAAAAATATTCCCTACTAGTGAATAGATTGAGGAATAGCACCCAAGAGATGAATATTTTTTACGAAGTATTGAGTGATTCCCACCACCACCATTTAGTGAATAAAAAACCAAAGTAATAAAAAATACAGTACCCCGGAGTATTCACAAGTGAATAGATTAAATAGATTTTTTGGTGCACCCAACGGATGAATATTTTTGTTGACTGACAAATTTGGAACTTGGAATCTCACTCCGAGCAAATTTGGAATTCCGAATCTCTAAATAAGAAACAGTAACTGTCTGTTTAATCACTACCCGCGCCACCTACCTGCCTATTTTGGTAAGCAAGCCTGTTTAGTATTCAAGGATGGCCGGCAGTTGAAAATTTCAGAATTTTTCATGTACCGTAGTATGATTTGCTTATTTGCTATCCTCGCTAAAACACGTGATTTGGTGCTCTCCAGTAAAAACAAACACTCTTTCGCGAAACAGCACTCTTTCTTTTTCAATCGCTCTGGAGTTAGTAGCACTGCTTGGATACTACTATGACAACGACTTAACCCCCGATTACAATAACCCACTGCTTGGCAAGGAAGATAAGAAAAGGAGGGATCGTAGAAACTCCTAGGATTGCAATTAAGCAATCATACAGTTAAATCTGCTTTCATGTATTTGTACCAATCCCGCAATAATCAAGGCTTTCTCAATTGCTGTTGAGCCGACCATGTAGTATTCAGCGAGCTTCTAGATTTGTTTGAGCCAGTCTACAATTCCTACACTGTTGATAAGAACACTGGATTGATTTGGAAGTTTAAGCAAACAAAACACGACTTTGTTCAAAGGAGAGAGTTTGATGCAACCGGAGGGTGTCTTGCTGTTATCTTATTCTGGTTCCAAACCAGAAGATCAGCAGCAGCAAGAGCAGTTGCTATAATAGCGTTCGGATTGACAGCTTCTCCTATGTACAGGAGATGGCTGAAATTCAGATGCAAACTCCTTCTTTCTGCATTACAAGACCACCGTGTTGCAAAAATTTGCTTGCCAAATGAAGAAGAGACTCAACAATACATTGCTGCTATTGCTGCTAAGTATCCAGCGCTTGGTCCACACAGAGTGTGGGGTGCTTGCGACGGGCTTAAACTACATATCCAGCAGTCTGGCGACTGGACAAAACAGAACTGATACTACAATGCTTGGACTTGTGCTACATATGTCAATAGTGTCTTTCTTTTCTGCCCGGATGGGAAGATCTGGGCTTGTGTCTTGAACGCTCCTGGGTCTTGGCATGATAGTACTCAGACCGACTACAGGCTGTATGAAAAGATGGAGCGCATGTATGAGCTGTATAAGGCAAAGGTTGTTGTCAATTCGGCATTTAAGTTATCTACAAGCCACTACCTTATTATAAGTAGTCAATTTAACCATCTAACAGCTCCTGTAGAATTACCTGGGGGTACACCTAATGAAGAGGCCACGGCAATGAAAAACGCGCCATTTGCAAGGCTATTACAGTGAACAGACAAGCAACTAGCCTTACACAGATGTCTGACTGGGGGATGAGACAGATCCAAGGTGGGCTCCCTTGACTCAAAGATAACATGTTGCTGGAAGAAACGGGAGACAGGAGGATCATTCTGAAGCTTGTCATGTTGTTGTACAATTTGCAGACAGCTAGAGTTGGAATCAACACCATAATCAACACCTACATGAGTGAGACTAAAGGCTTCAAGTCGTATGGCTTCTTCTTGTACGATTTGGTACCAACTGAAACCGCAAATGATGTATTTGAGAGTCAAATTGATTGATTAGTTGATCGATTAGATTAGCAAATTAGATAATCAATAGTAGTTCCAAATTAGCATTATGAATTAGCATTACTTAGAGCAGTCGACAATACAACCAAATTAGAGCAGCCGACAATACGACCAAATTAGCATTATCTAGAGCAGTCGACAATACGACCGAATAATTTTGCTCCAGCGCACCTCTAGTGGTTTTGGATCCCTCTGTTAAGGGGTTGCAAGAGAGTTTTTCTATGGTTGTTCTTGTAGCTAGCCTAAGTTTCTGTCTTGAACAATATTGCTACTGTTGTTGAGTTTATTTATAAACTGCTAATTCGATTACTAATTCGATTACTAATTCAATGAACTAATTAATTCCTAATGAACTAATCAATTCCCAACAAATTGTTGTCACTTATCGATTCCGAACGAATCGAATCGTCGTCACTGCTGCTGCTGTCACTGTTGTCGCTGCTGCTGTAGTCGCGATGCTGGAGACTATTTACTTTTCTTTTGAGCTTTCCCCTTCAGCAGTGAGCTTCCCTGCAGCATTAGTAACATTAGTAACTTGGGGAGTAGTAACCTGTGGAGTAATAGGAGACGTACTACGACCGCTGCCGCCGCCGCCACTAGTAAGTTGACCAAGGAGTGCCTGCAACAACACCTTCCTCTCTTCATTAGCCTTGTCCTGGTCGTCGTTGCTGGAGTTCTAATGCCTGCTGCTGAAGCTTCCTCCTAGTCCTCTCTTCCCTTTTTCAAAACTGCAGCAATCACGTTCATCATCTTCGATTCGTTGTTGGCTTTAGCAATTGTAATGTCTCTTCTTGCTACTACTAATGGTACTAACTTCTTCGAACTGTGTAACTTCTTCGTCCGATAACTGTCCCGCGACCCTTTTTTTTTTTTGGTCCCAAGGTACTTTCGCAACCCTTGCTTGTGTGTAATTTTAACACGAGCCCCCCCTGTGATTCAGTAGCTTCGTATCATGCCCAATTTTCCAACTCTCAATCCCTTGTTCGCGATTATTTTTTTCCTTGGGTCATGAATAATTATTATTAATTTTTAATATAACCTACCCGTACGTTCGCGAATCACACCTACTAAAATTAAATACGCAAGGTCATGACTCACAACCAAGCCCCCCCTGTGATTCGGTAGCTTCGTATCATGCTCATTTTTCTAACTCTTAACCCCTGGTTCGCGATTATTTTTTTCCTTGGGTCATGAATAATTATTATTAATTTTTAATATCCTATCCTGTACGTTCACGAATCACACCTACAAAAATGAAATACGCAAGGTCATGACTCACAACCAGTAAAATTTAACATTAGTGCTTGCGGCACATAACCCTTAAAATTTATCTCCGTTGCTCGTGACACATTACCCCTATAATTTAATAATTGGGCTTGTGACACACTACCCTTTAAAATGTATCTCCTATGCTTGCGACACACAACCAGTACAATTTAACATTAGTGCTCATGAGACACTACCCTTATAATTTAATATTTGTGCTCCCGACACACGACCCTCAAAATTTAATATCATCGCTTGCGACTACCTATCACTACAGTTGAATTATTTGGGTGAAGAATTTGCCTAGTAGTATCATATGCAAAATATGTATGATAGGTATGAGTACTCCTTTCTGTACATTTTAATCATTTGTGTCACACAATCTACTATTTGCAACCATGGTATGCAATGTATGTAAGATATGTACCTTTTACCCTAATCACTCTCCCCGAAGATTTACCCGTGTCGTACTAACGTATGAGTGAACCCACTTGCGTCGAATTAGTGAATGGACTGACACAATGAACAGTAACAATTCTGAAAACAATGCCTAAACTTCCTCCATTTCGTCAAGCAATTGCATCAATGCAGGATCAATAGCTGTCATCCTCATTTTCCTCTTCAGCAAGACTACTGGCAACAGTGCCACCATCTTTTGACACAGTACTGGTAGGATTGCTTTCTGAGTTGAATCTTTCCAGCATCATTTTCTCCAAATTTTTACCCGTTTCGGGATCTTCTCTTAACGTTTGTACCTTCTTGCACAATTTAGCGAACATTCGCCGTCCTTTTTTGTCCCATCCATCTGCACTTCCACTTTTTGAATCGCAATATATTTTTTTCATGTATTTTTTTGTTCTTTGTGTCGCGTGTGTTCCATCAAGTTTCATTTGCTTCTGTTTTTCCCAATTGCTGTACTCGTTGTCAATAGAACTGAGTTGAACGTTTCATTAGAGGATGACTTGTTAGTGTGAGTGGCAGCAACAACGGTGGAGGGAACAATTGGACCATTCTCCATCAATGTCAGGCCATATTGTGAAGGGGATTGGCAAACTGTAGTGGATTCTTCTTTGGCAGATGACAAAAATTCCATTAGGTTATGGTTTAAATAGAAATCACGGCAAAAAGCTATTGAATCAAGGTGACGTGACAGGCCTTGTGATACATATCGGTATGATTTGTGTGAAGAGGAATCTTGTCTGCTTCCGATGAATGTCTTCGACTTGCCCTTATAGGACATGCAGCTACGACAAATAAATGATTTGGGTATTTTGGTATAACAACCACTCTTGAAGTGATGGCAATTTTTACTAGGTTGTGACATGTTCTTCTATTGGAAGAAGGGAGGGGGAGAAATGGTTTTGATGGTGGTGTTCAATGAACATGATGAAAATGAGCATGATGCTATCAAGCATGAAAAGGCATTATGGTATGAAAAAAGACACGACGTGACATAGAAACAATGCGGAAACATAGCAAACAAACACTTCTGAAAATAATTTTATTTCATATCTTGGGTTAAGGTTAGGAAGTTTGGTACCGCGATTTCAAATTGAAACATGATTGGAACACAAAAGCCTGAAACGCCGTTCCGGTTAGAGAATTCTGAAACGCCGTTCCATCATTGTTGACATGAATTGTACAAAAAAACGTTTCACCATCCCAACAGAAGTCGTTACTATCATACCCACATTACTACTACTACTACTATCATAATACACCTGGACACATCTACAAAAAGACCATTTTTTGGAACGCGGTTCTAAAAAAAGGAAAAAAGGGATAATGGAGGTGAAATCGTGTAGGAAGGCAGGTAGTTCTGTAGATTTCTATGAAAATTCGTTACCAGAAATTATCTAGTACAAAAACGGTGTAGGAAGCTACTGCTGTAGATTTCTACGCAAATTCGTTACAAGAAATTATCTAGGTTAGGAAGTTTGGTAGCGAGAAATAGATTTTTTAAATCAAGTTAGTCCAAATTGAGAGATCGAGGGACATTTTGAGTCCTTGGGGAGAGTTTTGGTCGCAACCTGAGGGGGGTTGAAACTCTTTACCACAAAAAATGTGAATTTAAATATTGCCCTTGCGCATAACAAAAGCAGGGTTGATTTTCTCAAAATAGGGCTTGGGAGGGGTCGCGTTGGGTCGCGTTGGGTCGCGTGACAGTTATCGGACGTTCGAGTTGTGTTGTTGAGTTTTGGGTTGTGTTGGTTGAGTTGGTTGACCAAGTAGAAGTGGTACCGGTTGAGTTATAACAGGAGGAGGAGGAGGAGGACGAGGACGAGGAGTAAACTCATTTCTTTCAACATCATCCATTTCTTCTCCTTCTACAATAAATGCCTTATTGCCTATCAGTTCCTTGAGTTCCTTTGCCTCACTAATGTCCCATCTCATGTTCAGATTACCAGTTGGCGCCTTCTTCCAGTGCAATCAATTGAATATTTTTTAGCGTGTAGGTCTGCAACATCCTTCCAGTCATCTCCTCCACATGCTGGCAAGATAGTTCTAATGACAGCAAACATGTTCTCCAACTCAGCCTTGGTGTAGTTGCCGATCCTGGGTTTCCTGCCTCCAGTCAAGGGCATGTTGTTGATTGTTACAATCAATGGTATTGAAGGTGATGTCGATTCTTTTTCTTTCTTGTGTGAGCTGAACTGAATCGATTCGTCATCCGATAAATCGTCCTCTAGTGATGTATCATCTACTGACAAATTGTCTACTAATAATGTACTAGCAAGAGCGACAAGAGTAGCAACAGTAGTGTAGGAGGACATTGGTGCCCTATCTAATGTGCTGGAGAGACAAGTCCTACTGTTGTTGACTTTCGCTTTGCAATTTTTCAGCTGGCCAAAATTAGCGATGATCACCAAAAAAGCATGCCCGGCAAAACAGGTGCAAGAGGTGCACACAATTGATTCGTGCGTTGGGTGACTAAAAGATTTGATTTTAGTATGATTTTAAGATTCCGTTGGAGTTTGTTTGGTTTTTATTCAGTTAATAAAGTTTTGAAAGTTGAGGCAGTCTTGACTGCAAAATTACATTCAATAGTTAATAAATCTATGTACTATGTGAATAAATTTATTACTGGTTGCAAACTTTTACTACTTTATTCGTGGTGGGAATCACTCATTGACTATTCACTCCGAGTGAATATGGAATTCGGAATCTCTAAATAAGAAACAGTAACTGTCTGTTTAATCACTAGTACCCGCGCCACCTACCTGCCTCTTTTGGCAAGCAAGGCTGGCCGGCGAGGCCCATTTGGATCCGGTATTGATTTTCATGATTGCAATAAGTAATTTACTCATGGGCTGTTATATGTACTCTTTTGAATGCACATGTGGGTTCCAATTATTTACTTATCAATACGGTCTTTCATGATATTTTGGTTTGTACCTTTTAACCTGTTTCTTTTGTAGCCTTGTTAAGTGGAATCGTCTTTACCATTTAACAACAACAGGTGCACACCACGATTCAGCATGCGTTGGGCGACTGAAATATTTGATTTTAGTATGATTTTAAGATTCCATTTGAGTTTATTCGGTTTTTATTCAGTTAATAAAGTTTTGAAAGTTGATGCATTCTCGACTGCCAAATTATATTCCATACTTAATAAGTCTATTTACCGATACTGAGTGATTCCCACCTCGACTAAAGTAATAAAAGTTCGCGACTAAACTAATAAATCTATTCACATAGTGCATAGATTTATTAAGTATGGAATATCTTTTTTCAGTCGAGACCGCACCGACTGAAAAAACTTTATTAACTGAATAAAAACAGAATAAACTTGAACGGAATCACTAAAATCAAATATTTTAGTCCCCAACGCACAGATGAATCATGTGGTGCACCTCTTGCACCTCTTTTGCCGGGCATGCTTGCATGCTATTTTTGGTGATCATCGCCAATTTTGCTGAGCTCAAAAATTGCAGTCAGAAAAGAAAAAATTTGCAGTCCGCAAAGAAAAGAAAAAAAAAAGAAAGTCCGTAAAGAAACAGCAACAGCAACAGCAACAGCAACAGCAACAAGAACAGTACGACTTGTCTCTCCAGCACATTAGACACGGCGGCACCAGCACCCCCAATGACTACTGTTGCTGCTCTTGTGGCGCATGCTAGATTATTACTAGATGAATTGGATGACGATGAGTTGATTTCAATTCGTTTTGGCTGCTTGGCACATAAAAAAAAAGGAACACCACCAGCAATACCATCGATTGTAACAATCAACAGCATGCCCCCCTCGTCGACTACAGGCAGAGGCAGGAAAGCCGGCATTGGCAACTACACCAGGGCCGAGTTGGTGAACATGTTTGCTGCCATTAGAGCTATCATGCCAGCTGGAACAGATGACTGGGAGGACGTTGCAGACTTGCACTCTGAAAAATTTCCTGGAAGGGATGGTACTTCCATTCGAAACAAATTCAACCGATTGCAACGGAAGAAGGCGCCAACAGGCAATCCGAACATGAGATGGGACATTAAGGAGGCAAAGGAAATCCACCAACTGATAGGGGATAAGTCATTTGTTGTAGAAGGAGAAGATAGATATGACGTTGAAAGAGATGAGTTTACTCGTCCTCCTCCTCCTCCTCCTCCTTCTGCTGCAAGTCAACCGGTACCACTTCTACTTGGACAACAAACTCAACCAACTCAACCAACACAACCACTCCTTCTTGGTCAACCAACTCAACCAACACAACTCGAAAGTCAACACGTGGTTCGACCGCCCGAAGAAGTTAGTACTATTACTACTAGCAAGAAGAGACAGTACTGTAAAGGAAACGATTCGAAGATGATGAATACAATTGCTCAGGTATTAAAGCTGCAGCAGCAGGCATTGGAACAACAGCAAAGATATCAGGAAAAGGCAGATGAAGAGAGGAAGGTTATGATGCAGGTACTTGTTGCTCACGTCGGCCGTCCTAGTAGCGCCGGTGGTACTAGTGGTAGTGGTGGTGCCGGTCGTACGAGATTGACATCTCCTCCTCCTACTAGTGGCGGCAGCAGCGGTCGTGTTGGTCTTAGTGGTCCTATTACTCCCCAAGTTACTACTCCCCAACTTACTAACGTTACTGAAGGGGGGAAGCTCAAAAGGAAAGTCAACAGTCTCCAGCATCCCGACTACAGCAGCAGTGACAGCAGCAACAGTGACACCGACGATTCGTTGACGTCGATTAGTTAGTTAGTTAGTAAGGAATCGAATCGAATTGATGGATTAGTTAGTTAGGAATCGATCGATTAGTTAGTTAGTTAGGAATCGAATCGATCGATTAGTTAGCTAGTTACTTACTTACTTAAAATAAAGGAATCAATTATTAGTTAAACTCAACAACACTACCACTGTTGCTCCAGACAGAAACTTAGGCTACAGAGACCACAGAAAAACTCTATTGCAACACCTTAAAAGAGGAAACCAAAACCACTAGAGGTGCGCTGGAGCAAAATTATTCGAACGTGTTGTCGACTGCTCTAAATACGACTTATCGATCGATCAAGCAAATAGATCGATTGATAGTACTACGAATCGATCGGACGTGTTGTCAACTGTTCTAGTAATTCGTAATGCTAATTCTTATCTACTATCGATTATTATCTAAAATACGTTGTTTGCGGTTTCAGTTGGTACCAATCCATAGGAGAAGAAGCCTTCAGTCTGGCTCATATAGGTGTTGAGTATGGTGTTGATTCCAACCTTAGCTGTCTGAAAGTTGTACAACAACACGGCAAGCTTCAGAATGACCCTCCTGTCTCCTGTTTCTTCCAGCAAAATGTTATCTTTGAGTCTAGGGAACCCACCTTGGATCTGTCTCATCCCCCATTCAGACATCTGTCTATTGCTAGTCGCATCTCTGTTCACTGCAATAGCCTTACGAACGGCCCGTCTTTTCATTTCTCTGGCCTCTTCCATAGGTGTACCCTCAGGTATTTCTACAGGAGCTGTCACAGGGTCATATTGACTACTTCTAACAAGGTATTCGTTTGTAGATATCTTAAACGCCGAATCAACTACACTCTTTGCCTTATACAGCTCATACATCCGCTCCATCTTTTGATACAACCCGTACTCGGCCTGAGTACTATCATGCCAAGAACCAGGACAGTTCAAGACACAAGCCCGGATCCTCCCATCCGGGCAGAAAAGAAATACACTGTTGACATATGTACCACAAGTCCAACCGTTGTAGTATGGATTCTGTTTGGTCCAGTCGCCAGACTGCTGGACATGCAGTTTAAGCCCATCACAGGCAGCCCACACTCTGTGTGGACGTAGAGTTGGATACTTTGTGGCAATAGCATCGATGTATTGTTGAATCTCTTCTTCATTTGGCAAACAAATTTTTGCAGAAGGATGGTCTTGTAATGCAGAAACAAGGAGCTTCCGTCCAAATTTCAGCCATCTGTACATAGGGGAAGCTGTAATTCCAAATGCTATAGCAACTGCTCTTGCTGCTGATCCTCTGGTTCGGAACCAGAATAAGACAAGAGCAAGACAGCCGGTTGCATCAAACTCTCTCCTTTGAACAAGATCGTGTTTTCCTTTTTTACGGTTCCGAATCGATCCAGTGTTCTTATCGACAGTGTAGGAATTGTAGACTGGCTCAAATATATGTAGGAGCTCGCGGAATACTACATGGTCGACTCCACAGCAGTTGAGAAGGGCTTGATCATTGCCCGATCGATAGAGATACATGAAAGCAGATTGGCTGTATCTCTTAATTGCAATCCTAGGAGTTCTCCGGTCCCTTCTTTTCTTATCTTCCTCGCCAAGCAGTGGATTGTTGTAATCGGGGGTTAAGTAGTTATCATCCTCATAGTAGTCTCCAAGCGCTTCTAGTAACTCCAGGGCCATGTTGATTGTCGATTAGTGTTTGGAAAGAGTGTTTCGCGAAAGAGTGCTTGTATTTGCTTGGTGGAGAGCGATGTGAGTGTTTTAGTGAGGATAGCAAATATTACATGTTGTTTTAGCGAGGATATCTACTACTAGTAATTTTACCAGCAAAGCCAATCGATACGGTACATAGAAAATTCTGAAAATTTCAACTGCCGGCCATCCTTGAATACTTAACAGGCTTGCTTGCCAAAATTAGGCCGGTAGGTGGCGCGGATAGTGATTCAACAGACATAAACAGACAATTACTGTTTCCTATTTAGAGATTCCAAATTCCAAATTTGTTCGGTTTGCATAGTCAATAAAAAGTATTCGTGCGTTGAATCTATTCAATCTATTCACTCTCGAATATTTTTTTATTACTTCGGTCTTTTATTCACTTTTCGAGGTGGGAATCACTCACTATGAGAATAGATTTATTATTTTGGTCGCAAACTTTTATTAGGGGCGTTCCTATGGCCAGTTTTCGGCTTGGCTCGGCTTGGCTCCAAAAATAGCCGTTGAGTTCAACAATTTTGGGATTGGAGCCAAGCCGAGCCAATTTCTGACACAATATGCCACACTAGATTGGCTCGGTTTGGCTTGGTTTGGCTCCATTCGGCTCCATTCTAACCCTGAAAAACTAACCCTAATAAATATGCCATACTAAGCAATTAAGTAGGGAGTAATTAATAGAGCCAAGCACCGGCCATAAGTATTAAACCACCCCCTGTACTACATTAACAACAAAATCCATAAGCGGGGAAAACAAAGATTAAATGAGAAACAAGAAAGGTACAAATTAATATGTCATACAAAGAAGATCACTAAGTAAAAACTTAGAATCCATATGTAAATTCAAAGGAATAAACATAAATGCCTGTGAGCAAACTACTTAAGCTGATTATGAAAATTGATATCTAATGTCTCATTTAATCCATTAAAAACACCAGAATTCTTTTTTCTTTTTTCTAATGTCGAGCCAAAATTCTCATTCCTAAAGTAGTATGTCGGCTCGGTTTTGATCTGAACTGGCTGGCTTTTTTAATTAAGCCGTTGGAGCCGAACCGAGCCGAGTCAAGTCATAGGAAAGTGCCTTAGAAGCACTATATTTGTGGTGAGAATCACTCAATATATGTTGTGCTGGGTCTGGCTGGACCCTGCGGTTCTATTCTTGCTTGCCTCGGGAAAGGATACCGTATGTAACATCGTATGATGTACTCCGGGGTAAGGAGTATCTGAAACCCATTGGATTTTTCCATCTTTCTTGGGTATGATGAATGTTGGAGAGATCCATGTTGATCAACCCTGGTGTGAAAGTATGCCGATGTTGACAAGGGGATCGAGTTCTTTTTTGAGCCCTCTACCGCTTGTAGGGAGTGCCATGTGGCACTACCATTACTTTCATTCGGCTCGCTACATCAACTATCACTCACTACATTCGTGATAGCCTCAGTAGCCAGCCTACTTGTAGTACTGTATGTGCAATGCTTGTAGTTCATGGGTGTGTTAGTGGGTTAAGCAAATGCTAGAGGGGGAGCCGGGAACTCCAGCCTGTTGGTTGTTTTGCAGGCTGTAGAGTCCGGTCCCTTAGTTTGCTGTGCCCACACACACCGGCGCACAGCTTGGCTTAACAGCTTGGGCAGTTAAGCCTTTGGCTGTTAAGCCTTTTCTGCCATTGGGCCACAAGCCACAGGGTGGGAGCTGGATGGAGACTGGGCCTGGAAGGGACCGGAGGCCAGACCGCGAGGGTGGGAGATTCCCCAAGAGGAATCAGAGAGAGCTGCCAGGGGGAGTGGGGGCGGCGGCCGGCACCCACTCGTCTGGCAGGAAGGAGTATGTTCCATTGTTGAACATTACAGAGGCAAGATTCTGGAAGATGGGGAGGGACTGCTGGTGCAAATACCTCATCATGCAGTCACTGTGCCATCGGGCAAGAAGCTTGATGACATTAGAGTTGCATTTGCCCTGTAGGAGGGCCATAGCCCCTCCCGCTCGAAGGGAGCGGGCAGAGATTGCTGCAGGGGAGATGCCAGTGGTATGGTAGAGGGTCTGGGCATAGACTCTCATGGAGGATGTGACAGTTGCTGCGCGAACGAGGGTGAGAACCCCATTGTCAAAGTAACTGGCAAGCTTGAGGTCTGGGCTGAAGGGGTGGGTGCTAGTGCAGCAGCCCCTGAGGTGGAGCACCTGGCGCGCGCATGCTGCTACAGGGCAGCAGAGGCAGTCACCACTCCTGGCATGAGCAACTACCTCACCTTTGTCCCCATTCTTCTGTGTGGTGAATGTCAGGGTGACAGAGGTAGCAGCAAGGAGCTCATGTTCAGGGCCATCATGGTGGACAAACTTGGAGCCAAGGTAGAAGGAGACCTCCTTGAGGTGGAAGGCTTGGTCGTCCCTGGTAGTACCAGTGTACTCACCAGGGCGCAGACAGAAAAAGAAGGCTATGCAGATCATGTTGGCAATGGCCTGTCTGGTAGGGGAAGGGGAGTCATAGTATGCAAAGCGAAGGGCATGCATGACAAGGGTGATGGGAACTTGTTTGACCCGGCAAGGGGCTGGGTCGAGCTTGGCATAGGCCTTGAACTGGGCAGTTAGCCTGAAGTCAAGACTGCCGGTTGAGTTGGTTTGGGGGTCTTTGGACCCCAAGCGGGCCAGCGTCTGGCCCACTGACCTGAGGGTGTCCGATACCGTGTGAGATCTGATGGGCTTGCGGCTATAGGAGAGTCGGCCATCATGGAGGCGCTGGGCAAAGACTTGGAGGATGGGGGTTGGATCTGTAACAGAGTGGAGGGTTGGTTCAAAGCCTTGAGACAAACAGAATTGAACCCATTGATTTCAATGGGCATCCTTTCTGCGGACATAGAGCTCAGTGACTGAAGCGCGCATGGTCTCCTGGATAGAGCCAAGGTCAGAGCAGAATGCATGGGAGGCTTCAGGGGACATAAGATCCAGGGCAAGTCCTGGGGGTAGGTGGTGTTGAAATGATTGAGAAGGGCAGTGTCAGAGAGGTCAGAGTGAGAGAGCAAATCAGCTAGGTGATTCACAGGTCCAGGGATGTTATCCCTGAGGGGGACATATTAGTGGAGACGCTGGTGCAGGGACTGAATTCGAAGGAGGTAAGCGGCAGGGCCGGTGGTGGTGGTGGTGCCTTTCCTTTGCCAATAGACAGCTGCTGTGTTGCCGTAGCAGTTGTGGGTGGTTCTGGATTGAACACAAGCAGCTTGGGCAAGGATGTCATTGTGGGCAATGGAACCAGCAAGCTCAAGGTCACTGTTGTTGATGGTGCCATTGGGGTTGTCAAAGGTGACTAGTTGGGAGGAGACCCACTTGGGGAATGCATGCCTCCACATGATGGGCTGCACCGCGCCAGTTGGAAGGGGGACAAAATGAATGCCCCCCATGCCCAGACCAGAGGCATCACAAGCGCCCATGGTGGCAGGGAAAGGGTCTGGCACCAGTTCCGCAATGGAAGTAGGCCTGTTGGATAGATCATTGGCCAGCCATTGGAAATCATGAAGGAAGCTATGGACGCGCTTGGTGAGCCGGAGGCGCTGCCTGCCTGGTTCCTGGTGTCAGAAGGCTTCTTGGAGGATGGAGAAGAGGCCAATGGCGCCAGGGATGGCAAGGGCCATCGACCGGAGTTCCCCAAGGACTTGGTGCCATTGTTTGATCGGGACATGGCGTTGGTTGGGGGAGATTGAATGAAGAATCTCCTGTAGCCGGGCCACTTGATGGGGAGGAAGGCTGATGGTTTTGTTGATGGAATCAATGAGCCAGCCCAGGATAACTTTCTTGGTGGTCCACGTGGCATCCCCTTGGCGCATTTTCTTGAGGGACGCTGGTTCCTGTCTGAAGGGGGTGTCTGTTTCATCCAGGGGTTGGAAGACTTTGTCCAGGGATTGGAAGAGCACCCTCTTGATGGCGCGTCAGGTCCATTGGTTGCCCTGAGCAAGGCCACAGAAGTCATCCACATAGACATCCCAGTATCGAACCGGCTTCTTGCTGGGAGTGGTACTATGAGGAGTTGGCAGATGAGGCACCATAGGGGGGGCAGTAGCGGTAGGCGTGTGCGCTGTTGGTGCGGGAGCCTTATCGGGTGGAGCTGTAGGCGCGGGGGGCGTGGCTTCAGAGGGGAGATCCAGTTGATGGGGTGTGAGCCTGGCCTCTGCCAGCCCTGTGGAGAGGGTGGCATTGGCCATGTCTGCAATGGTTTCTGTAAAGGCACAGAAGTTCGGTGGGCTGGATTTCCACCCCATGGGGTTGGTGAGGGGGATGCCAATGAGGGGTGGCTCGCCCTTCCTGGAAGGGAACAGCACTCCTAGCTTCATGGTGTCTTCTGGTTTCAACTGGACCCGGTAGAATCCATCAGCTAGGTCTATCTTGGACATGTACACTGGACCGAACCTGCCGTTGGCGCGGTGCAGCTTGGTGAGGAGCTGGGAAAGTGTGTGACCAAATTGCATGGCTTCTGCTGGGGCTAGAGGGATGGTGTCTTGGTTAACCTCAGAGTAGGTGTAATCTGAGATCATTCGGGGGCGCCTGCCTTGTTGGGGGACTAGCCCCAGTGGACTCAGCCGGAGGTTTGGAAGGTCTTGGATGAGGCTGGCTGGGAGGACAGTCCATTGTTGTTTGTCCATCATGTCGGCATACTCCTCGCAAAGGAAGTCAATGCCCAGGTGGGAGGATTGGTGTGGCCCTCTGCCGATGGCTGTCGCAATCCTGGCTGGGTCCCAAGGGGGTCCAGACATGGATGCTGGGGTGCCGTCCTTCCCAAATTGGTCTAGGATGCCACTGGCTGGATGGGGGAGAGTACCCACATGTGGATGGATATCACCTTGTCCTCGGATGGTCCAGATGAAGTCCCCCCAGCTAGAGCTGTTGTTGTAGACATTGATAGCCCGGTTGATGTGCAAGTCCAGCCTGTCGATGGGGTAGGTTGATGTAGTGACTAGGGTCGCGGCGCCTGTAGTAACTAGGGGCGGCAGCAGGGGGGTGACTTGGGGATCGGACCGAGGCACAGCTTTGCTGGGTGGAGAGGCCAGCGCGTCGCTGGACTTAGACAGGAGGGGGGTGCCTTGGGGCTCGGACCGAGGCACCGCGTTGGTGGGTGAAGGGGCCAGCATGTTGCTGGGTGGAGAGGCCAGCATGTCGCTGGACTGAGAAAGGCGGGGGGTGACTTGGGGCTCGGACCGAGGCACCGCGTTGGTGGTTGGCAAGGGGGAAATGGTAGGGACTGTAGCAGGGACTAGGGACTCGGACCTAGGCCTTGGCAAGGGGGGAGTGGTAGGCCTTGGCTTCGTGGGGTTGGGAAAGGGGTCAATCCCCAATGGGATGGGGGGGTTTTCCTTGGAACCTGTAGAATGTTTGGGAGGCACATACAAGTTGAGAGGGGTACATGCGCGCGCGTGCTGTTTGTGCTTACCTAATTCATGTGTGATTCGTAAGTGAGGATTAGATTCGTGATTAGATGATGGATTGTTACTTAGTATGATCCCCCCAAGGCCAACGTGGGGTGGGGAGGGCTCCGCGCCCAAGTGGGGGTGCGTGCCGACCGGTCAGGCATATGCCTCTTGGCACCATTGCCAGAGTAGATCTTGCTCGGTGGGAGTGATGGCCACGTGGTCGTATATGTGCTTGCAGCTGCTGAAGCAGGCACCCTTGATGTGCCACGAGTGGCATCTCTCTTGGCCATCTGGTCTGGAGAGGGGGCCTTTCCCTTTGTCTCTCATAGCTGGGATGGCTTCCCTCATTTTTGCTGACTCCAGTTTCTTGACAATGGGATGATTGCTGTCTTGGAGGCGGGAGTCCCAGTGTGGATTGGTGAGTTGTGTTTGTTGAGTCCCTACGGTTGGGTTGCGGACTCCCGGGCTGCTTGAGGGAATGGTGCTGTTGTTGTTATGGCTACTCCCCTTGGCGCCCGCCTTGGTGGGGGGTGGAGGAGGATCTGGTCTTCGAAGGAGTCTCAGGGCAGCCACATTGGAGACATTGGGGAGCCAGTTGAGATTTTGGGTCATCCTGAAGGTGTGGAAGTCCACCCCAAAGTCCGGGGAGGGAAGGGTGGAGGCTGCTTCCCACTGCTCCTCCAGCCATCCCCTGACTCGGATTTGAAAGTAGTAGACTACAATGGCAGGGGTGAGGAATTCGCCCACCTCATCTGCAATTGCTCTTTGGAGGGGCATCTGCTGGATCTTGAGCCTGCGGAGGCCTTGTTGGTAGCTGGTGACGACATCATGGTTGAGTCCTAGGATGGTGGCTAGGACAGCCAGGTAGCTCTCCAGCTGGGTGGTGGCTTCAGTCCAGTCGACAGGGATGTAGGCTTTAGTCTTCTGAAGCTCCAGGGAGTCCTTCAAGGTGAGGGAGTTGCCTTCAGTGGAGATCATAGTGTCATATGCTGCCACAGTGGCTGCTGCCTCCTGCTCCCTTTTCAGAGAGTATCGGACACCCTCAGGTCAGTGGGCCAGACGCTGGCCCGCTTGGGGTCCAAAGACCCCCAAACCAACTCAACCGGCAGTCTTGACTTCAGGCTAACTGCCCAGTTCAAGGCCTATGCCAAGCTCGACCCAGCCCCTTGCCGGGTCAAACAAGTTCCCATCACCCTTGTCATGCATGCCCTTCGCTTTGCATACTATGACTCCCCTTCCCCTACCAGACAGGCCATTGCCAACATGATCTGCATAGCCTTCTTTTTCTGTCTGCGCCCTGGTGAGTACACTGGTACTACCAGGGACGACCAAGCCTTCCACCTCAAGGAGGTCTCCTTCTACCTTGGCTCCAAGTTTGTCCACCATGATGGCCCTGAACATGAGCTCCTTGCTGCTACCTCTGTCACCCTGACATTCACCACACAGAAGAATGGGGACAAAGGTGAGGTAGTTGCTCATGCCAGGAGTGGTGACTGCCTCTGCTGCCCTGTAGCAGCATGCGCGCGCCAGGTGCTCCACCTCAGGGGCTGCTGCACTAGCACCCACCCCTTCAGCCCAGACCTCAAGCTTGCCAGTTACTTTGACAATGGGGTTCTCACCCTCGTTCGCGCAGCAACTGTCACATCCTCCATGAGAGTCTATGCCCAGACCCTCTACCATACCACTGGCATCTCCCCTGCAGCAATCTCTGCCCGCTCCCTTCGAGCGGGAGGGGCTATGGCCCTCCTACAGGGCAAATGCAACTCTAATGTCATCAAGCTTCTTGCCCGATGGCACAGTGACTGCATGATGAGGTATTTGCACCAGCAGTCCCTCCCCATCTTCCAGAATCTTGCCTCTGTAATGTTCAACAATGGAACATACTCCTTCCTGCCAGACGAGTGGGTGCCGGCCGCCGCCCCCACTCCCCCTGGCAGCTCTCTCTGATTCCTCTTGGGGAATCTCCCACCCTCGCGGTCTGGCCTCCGGTCCCTTCCAGGCCCAGTCTCCATCCAGCTCCCACCCTGTGGCTTGTGGCCCAATGGCAGAAAAGGCTTAACAGCCAAAGGCTTAACTGCCCAAGCTGTTAAGCCAAGCTGTGCGCCGGTGTGTGTGGGCACAGCAAACTAAGGGACCGGACTCTACAGCCTGCAAAACAACCAACAGGCTGGAGTTCCCGGCTCCCCCTCTAGCATTTGCTTAACCCACTAACACACCCATGAACTACAAGCATTGCACATACAGTACTACAAGTAGGCTGGCTACTGAGGCTATCACGAATGTAGTGAGTGATAGTTGATGTAGCGAGCCGAATGAAAGTAATGGTAGTGCCACATGGCACTCCCTACAAGCGGTAGAGGGCCAGACCGGGGGAAATCTAGTAGATTTCACTATCACTAGAACTAGCTTCTAAGCACACGCTCAAACCTGGATTATCCTTAACAAGCCGGCAAAGGATTCCTCCAGCAAAGCGCAAGCCTACTACACTCCCTACCAGAAGGAATACGATCGATACGATCGATTCCCTGTATCACTGGATAAGATGTATCACTGTGTCACTGTATCACGGTAGCTTGTACAAATGGATGGCTGCAACCAAAAGACGCGTCTGCAATCGAAATTACAGGCTAGCACTAACAAGCCGGTAAAGGATCCCTCCAGGAAATCCAAGCATACAGCTCACTCTTTTTGCTCCTAAAACGATTAGTAGGTCCATATTCTCACTTAGCTTTAGTTGGTGGTCGGTGAGGGCCGTGACTGCTGCTGTGAGTGCCGGGTCTCCAGGTGTGTCCCAAGGTCGCTCCAATTCTGGCAGGTCCCAGTACATCACCTTAAGCTTCATGTAGTTGGTAAGGCCTGTCTCATTTTGAAAGGAGGGGCCCGGCTGAAGGAGTTTGGGGTTGCCCCCAGGTTCTGTAGCTGTAGTCCCAGCCAACTGGAGAGTGTTGAACAGGGGGGTGCAGGACTCCATTAGCCCCACCCTGTTAAGCTGAGGATGGAGGACCTCCATGGCTTGGCTTGGAGAGAGCCCCTTGCCCAAGAGGAAATGCACCAACTCAAAGGGGATGAAGAACGCCTTGTGGGCTTGTATCAACTCATAATGGCCTGTCCCTTCTGGTATCACTGGGATGGACAGTCTTCCTGGGTGTGCCTCTAACTCTGCCAGATGATGATCCAGGGTTAGCACCCGGGAAGCTATGGTGGGGGACAGCATGGCTGAATCTTCTAGAACCAGTTCCCCGGCTTCCCCTTCAATGTCATCCAAGTACCCAAAGGCCTTGTTTTTGTTGGGGCTGTGTTGAGCCAAGGGCCCCGGGTACTTTCAAAGGCCATGCACCAATCGGAGGCAGGGCAGGCCTTGGGAGTCGGCCACAAAGATCCCCAGCGCGCCCACAGCCTCAGCCTCAAAGAGGTTGAGTAGATGTTCCAGAAGGACCTGGGGGGGGGGAGGCCAGAGTGAAGTAGCTAAAGATGGTGGCATAGGCCTTCTTGCGCTCCGCCGAGCTCCCAAATGGGCTTGGGGTAGCACAAAAGTACTCCGAGTAGGTCAGTATCCCGCCGCTAATGGTAATGGGGCAAGCCGCGTGTACTCTGTCGTTGGATTGTCGATGCGCTAGTAGGACTAGTCTTGATAGGGACGACTATCGAATCGGCTGGTGCGCCGCTTGGTCGGACCATCCGCTGATAGATCTCGTGTAGGAAACGAGGTGGTGGAATCGAGCTGAGTAGTAGGCTAGGAGCTGGGTGTGGAACGCAACAGGCTTGTTCTTGTGGTAAGGGTAATAGGGCAAGCCGCGTGTACTCTGTCGTTTCGTTGATGCGCTAGTATGACTAGTCTCGATAGGGATGACTATCAAATTGGTAGGCTTGTATGGCTGGTACAATAGGGATGGCTATTGGACCTGGATGTATTTACCAATTTATTCTACTACTAATCGTTTTAGGAGCAAAAAGAGTGAGCTGTATGCTTGGATTTCCTGGAGGGATCCTTTACCGGCTTGTTAGTGCTAGCCTGTAATTTCGATTGCAGACGCGTCTTTTGGTTGCAGCCATCCATTTGTACAAGCTACCGTGATACAGTGACACAGTGATACATCTTATCCAGTGATACAGGGAATCGATCGTATCGATCGTATTCCTTCTGGTAGGGAGTGTAGTAGGCTTGCGCTTTGCTGGAGGAATCCTTTGCTGGCTTGTTAAGGATAATCCAGGTTTGAGCGTGTGCTTAGAAGCTAGTTCTAGTGATAGTGAAATCTACTAGATTTCCCCCGGTCTGGCCCTCTACCGCTTGTAGGGAGTGCCATGTGGCACTACCATTACTTTCATTTGGCTCGCTACATCAAGTCACGAACGCGAGGGCGCGAGTTGAAGGACAGGCGTCAACTTAACACTTTTAAAAGGTCCGTACACTTTTGAAAATTAGGTATTATGGTACGATCAATATTTATAGAGAGTATGAACACAAAAATATCGATGGCATCCCCAGCGCGGAGCGCAGTTCCCTACTAGTGCCCTATTTACATGAGCCCCACCCCTAATATTTCCCTCTTTTTATAAGCCCCCAACCCCAACCCCTGTCCCAGTACTGTGTTCACCAGAGCAACGCGACCCCAACCAAGTTGGCTCGGTTATATACTGGGTTCACCATAGAGGGTGGAGGCCAGGGTGGAGGCCAGGGTGGAGGCCAGGGTGGAGGCCAGGGTGGAGGCCAGGGTGGAGGCCAGGGTGGAGGCCAGGGTGGAGGCCAGGGTGGAGGCCAGGGTGGAGGCCAGGGTGGTGGGTGGGTTAGTGGCTGAGCAAACGAGGTCACAGGATCGAATTGTACGTATGATCATACCTTTTTTGGGTATTGTTGTAGTTGAAAAGTGTATGGCAAAAGTGTATGAATGTACCAAAAAAAGTGTGAGATTGACCCGGTACCCGAGTTGAGTCAGTGTTTGATCTAATGTGGTATTCCAACGCTCACGATTGAAACTTACCCACGATTCAAGAAAATCTGAAATACAAGAATGCCACGCAAGCCGGCCTTCAATATTGAAGACTGGATGAAGAACATATCCAAATTCTCTATGTGCAATGTACGTTGAATTTTGATTCAACGGCTGTTTACTGTTACAAGCCTTTCAACCGCTCCTCGGAGTAGTTGACAGAGCTAGCTCACAATCTTAGTTTTTAACCAATACATAACTCAAACCTTATTTTAGTACCTTTTTCTAGAGGCATACGACACTGTTTAAACAGTCGAATAACTGCTTCAACCTTATTACAACCGGTAAAGACTACTTCAACTACTCGAGTAAACACTACTACAACTACTATAAACAACCACCAATTGATCCTGAAGATTGTCCAGTAACAAGAGAAAACAATGTTCTTTTTACCATCAATGAGTTCATCTGATCCAAGAAGATTCTCAACCTAACCACAGGACCAAGAATCTATGACAAGTTTGTAGATCTCCTCAGAGACTACACCGACTGTAGCTGGTGGAATAGCTATGTGTCAACCAATGTGCCACAGAGAACTGTGGACAACTTCCAAACCACAGTGGAAGAATTTATCAACTACAAGTTTGACAACAACCTCGATGCATACCAAAACCATAGAAGATTTCTCACCAATATTAAGAAGACAACCACCATGACAGTACACCAATTCGTAGCACAAGTCAACTTCCACAATCATGTTATCCTCCCATTACTTCCGGGACACCCACCAGAAGATGCAGAGATCAAGGAAAGAGAGTTCAAGAATCTAATCTTTGAACCGATGCCTGAGGACTGGAAACACACCTACCAACAACACCACTCTCCCCATAGAGATTCCCTCTCTGAAATGATGATGAGATTCGAACTATTTCAATATGCGCAGAATAGAAAGAAGAAATCATCAGATAACCAATCCCAAAACACCAACAACAGCAACAACAATGCCAACAACAACCGTAACAACTGGAATGGAAACAACAACAACCGCAACAACTGAAACAATCGCAACAATCGCAATCGCAACAACAACAACAACAATAACCAACGCAACAACAACAACAACAACAATAACCAACGCAATAACCAAGGCAACAACAAAAGACCAACTAGAATCTCCAACGACTCACCATGTCCTATCCATCCGGGTACCAATCACACTTGGGGTCAATGCTACACCAACAAGTATGGCACAAACTCCAATCAGTCCAATAACAACAGAGACAACACCGACTCGCATGTGAATGATCGCAGCAATTCCAACAACAGCAATCGATCCACTACCTCCTCTTCACATAGCAGTAACTACCATGAACCAGAACAACACATGTGTGTCTTCATCAATGAACCAGAAGAAACCATACCCGCAGCCCCTTGGCCGGATCTCTTCCATGTAGATATGGATATTGACGAAGAATATTACAACGCGGATCTTCAAAGATTTCCCTCTGAAAAGACCGATTCCGGCAACAACAAGCAATCGGTTGCTCCTAACAACACAGATGTCGACCTTGCTCCAACCACAGTAAGTGTCTGCAACTCAATCAACGGATCCCTTGGAAAGTACTACTTGAAAACCCTCTTCGATTCCGGATCAACCGACAACCTCATAGTGGAATCAGCAATTCCCTCCGGAATCAAGAAGAACCTTCTAGACCAACCAATCCAAATGCAGACAACAAACGGCAAAACCACTTGCAACCACTATGTAACCTTGGAGAACACCATATTTCCAGAACTATCCTACTCAATGAAAGTCCTACAAATCAAATGCTTTGTAGTCTCTCAGAATATCAACTACCACCTCCTTATTGGAAGGAAAACCATGAGAGACCTCGGAATGAAGATGGACTTCGAAAATTGCACCATCGAATGGTATGAGAAGACCATGGACTTCCACCCTCGAAGTTACTTTGACAACAAGTCCTTACTCCACAAAGTCATGTCTGCAGAACCACATGCCATTGCAGAAAGTTACTCCCATCAGTCTATCCAACAATCGTATGTGGATGGAACCACCAAGTATGAGAAAACTGACCTCCACAAGCTAGTCACCGACCAAACCCATCTCTCCTACCAAGAGAAACAAGCCTTGTTACCAATACTCCTCCAAAATGAAGAACTTTTTGAAGGCTTGAATGACAAAGAATTAGGCATTTTCCCTAATCAAACCTTCCACATTGATCTCCAGCAAGGCGCAACTCCATATCATGTGAAACAACCCTATTCTATTCCACTGCACCAACAAGAAGCAGTGAAGAAAGAAATCGATCGACAAGTAAAACTTGGTATCCTCGAACGATGCTATGCAACTGAATGGGGAATGCCAACGTTTGTAGTCCCCAAACCAGATGGCTCCTGTAGACTCATCAGTGACTTTAGAGAACTCAACAAAGTCACCAAGAAACTTCACTACCCACTTCCTAAGCTCCAAGATATCTTCCACAGAAGAAGAGGCTTCAAATATGTCACCCTTATCGATGTCAGCATGCAGTTCCACACCTTCAAACTTGATGAAGCCTCCACCTGGCTTTGTGTCCTTGTTACTCCATTTGGAAAATATCGACTGCTTTGATTGCCAATGGGCTTTCTCAACTCTCCAAGTTGGGCCCAAGGCTGTATGGAACAAATGCTCTCACACTTGAAGGACATTGAAGTATATATCGATGATATTGGTATCTTCTCAGATACACTTGAATCCCATTGTAAATCAGTCTCTTCTGTCCTGTCTTTACTGAAGTCCCACAACTTCTCTGTCAAGCCCTCCAAGTGCCACTGGTTTCAATCGCAAGCACCTTGGCTTGGCCACATTATCTCTCGTGATGGTATTAGACCCAATCCAAACAAGATTGCTCCGATCTTGAAACTTGCTTTTCCCTCAACAACAACCCAACTTCGATCCTTTGTTGGGATGATCAACTTCTATCGAAAATTCTATCCCAAACGCGCTGAAGTCCTTGCCCCCCTTACCGACCTCTCTGGAAGAGCCAAAGGCAAAATCTCTCCAACTCCGGAACTTCTTGAAGCTTTCAACAAAGCCAAGTCCCTCATTGCCAATGATATCCTCCTTGCCTTTCCTGATCCAAACAAGCCCTTCCATGTCTATACTGATGCTTCTGATTACCAACTCGGAGCTGTCATCCTCCAAGACGGCAAAATCATCCTTTGCTTCTCAAGAAAACTCAACGCCGCTCAACGGAAATACCCAACGGTCGATAAAGAGATGCTCTGTATTGTAGAAGTCTTCAAGGAATTCCGCACCATTCTTTGGGGTGCTGAAATCATCGTATGGACAGACCACATCAACTTAACCCGCCAAAACCTCACAAGCCATCGCATTATGACTTGGAGAATGCTCCTTGAAGAATTTTCCCCAGTATTCAAGTACATCAAAGGCAAAGACAACGTCATTGCTGACGCGCTCTCCAGGCTCCCACTCCAGCAAGACACTCCGGAGAAGAAGAAGGAGTTCTCCGGTCCAACTCCCGATCCAACGGATGACGACTCGGACCTTGAAACTACAACCGACTGTGACTCAACGGACTCCGACCTTCTCTCTCTTTCTGAATTGTTTCTTAACTACCCAGAAGACATCCCCATGTACCCCTTAGCCTTTGACCAACTCGCCCAAGACCAAGTAGCCAATGTAGATATCTCTACCAATCCTCGGTACACAACTGAAAACTTCAACGGAACCGACTTGAAAGTTGTAGACTCCAACGGCCGACAGAAAATTGTACTCCCTCCAAACCGAGTGCAAGCCACAATCAAATACTACCACCACGTGCTTGGCCATGCCAGCGCAGAAAGATTGTACCGAAACATCAACCAATTTGTATATGCCCCAAACTTGAAGGACCAAATCAACTCCTTCTGCAAAACTTGTGACACGTGCCAACGGTACAAGAATAGCCACCAAAGCCATGGACAACTCCCGACCAAAGAACACCAATATGTCCCTTGGGACACCATTGCAATCGATGGAGTAGGCCCCTGGAAAATCAAGATCCCTGGGCATGGAACAGTCTCCTTCAACGGCTTTACCATCATGGACATGTGCACCAACCTCCTCGAGATCATCCGAGCCCCACAAGTAAACCCAACCGGCCTCATGGCAGTCCATGCCCTCGACAATGGCTGGCTCTCCAGATACCCCAAACCAGTAAATTGTATTATCGACCAAGGAACCAACTTCATGAGTAATGACTTCCAACTCCATCTCGCCAACCTTGGAATCAAAGCCAAGGTTTGCTCTGTCTGCAACCCTCAATCCAATGCAGTACTTGAAAGGGTCCATGACACCATGAAATCGGCAATGCGAACTGAGCTCAATACCAATCCTCCACAGACCCTCCAGGAAGCCACCGACATCATTGATAGTCTGTTTGCTTCCGCCCAGTTTGCAGTTAGATCAACCATCAACAAAACGTTTGGAATGACACCCGGAGCCCTTGTCTTCCATCGCGACATGTTTCTACCAATCCCTGTAATTACTGACTTGGTGGCCATGGTCAGAAACAAAAGACAAGCTCAAATCGGCAAGAATGCTATGAAAGAGAACAGCCACAGGAAGATTCATGATTACTGTGTAGGAGACCAAATTATGGTGAAAAATGAAAAGCAAATTCCTGGAGCTTTTGACGCAAGAAGCAAAGGTCCATACACCATCCAGCAAATCCATACCAATGGTACAGTTTCCTTTCTCTTAAGAAATCACGTGATCCAACGTATGAACATTCGGAACCTCAAACCATATCACACCAACTAAAAATTTCTTATCTAAGCAATACTGGTCGCACACGACTAACAAAAATTCTGTGCCACCAATCGAACTTTTACGAGAAGGAGAAGAGTGTGGTATTCCAACGCTCACGATTGAAAATTACCCACGATTCAAGAAAATCTGAAATACAATGCCACGCAAGCCGGCCTTCAATATTGAAGACTGGATGTAGAACATATCCGAATTCTCTATGTGCAATGTACGTTGAATTTTGATTCAATGGCTGTTTACTGTTACAAGCCTTTCAACCGCTCCTCGGAGTAGTTGACAGAGCTAGCTCACAATCTTAGTTTTTAACCAATACATAACTCAAACCTTATTTTAGTACCTTTTTCTAGAGGCATACCGGTACCGTACGGTACGACATCTAAGTTGTTTGATGTTGACGAATTGCCGCATCCGTACCCGTACCGGTACGACGGCGACAACGAAAACAACAACAACGACAACAAAACAACCACAACGACGACAACAGCACAACCACAATATCGATACGAAAACAGCAGAATTCGATACCCGTCCCGAATTTTAGTACCAAAATGAAAGCTTCCCTGCAATCCGCCTTGCAATCGGTGACAATCGCCGCCGCACTGGTGACCACCACAGCCCCCGTGGCGGAGTCCTTTGCTCCGCCCGCGATATCATCGTCGTTGCCGTCGTCGTCGTCGGCGGCGGCCGCTTTTTCTTCCCTCCGGAGCGCCCTGATGGACAATATCCCGAGCGTCAAAGAATTATCGAGCGATCCCTTTATGAAACAGGTGGGATACGGTTCGGAGCTGGCGGTCGCCCTCCGGGGAATGGAAGGCCTCACCGAGGCCGAGCAGGCTTCCCTCGGGGCCTCCCTCGAAGCCCAGCTGTCCCACTCGGACGGAATCCGCGGGTTCATGGTGGCCTACCTCACGGGGACGACCACCAGCAGCAGTAGCGACGACGATGAGTCGGGAGAAGGGGAGAGCAACATCAACAAGATTGCCGACGAGACCGACCCCAAGATCCTCTTGGAAACCCTCCACGGTCTGCTTACAACAACAACAACAACGACGACGACGACAACAGAAGCATCCGGTAGCAGTAGCAGTAGCAACGATCTGGTCTCGCTGATGTGCATGAACGTCGTCATGCCGGTGGCCATGATCACCATGCACCAAGACCCGGCCCTTTCGGAGGCTTCCCGGATGACGGCGGCCCGCGGGGGACGGCTGCTGGCCTCCGTGTTTGGATCGTCGCCGGCCATTCGATCCAACGCCTCGGCCATCCTGGCGGCGGCGGAGGGCGGCGCCGACGGTGCAAGCGATGCGGATCCCGAGTTGGTGGAGTACTGGAAGGATTTTTTCGGAAAATGGGGATACCAGGACGCGCAAACCAAGGACATTGCGGCCACCATGACCGAGCTCCTGTCGTCCTCCCAAAGCTAAGATAATGTAAACAAACTTACTGACGAACTTCAACAATACTTCGTACTTCGTAGAAAATACGGTTTCGTTTGTACGTTCTGACGTTGCATTCGGCGGGTGGATGGATAGATGGCCGAGTGGATCGAACCGAACGCGGGGCAATTCGATTCGACTCGGGGAGCATCGCACCGCACCGTACTGCACCGCACTTGTCATCGGATCGGGTTGGATCTCGAACCTACCGTCCGAATGATGCACCAACGGGATATCAAACCAATACTAGAACAGAAAGCTCCTCGATGTTTGCCGATTTTTGTCCCATCAACCGGACTGCCTGCCGCCCTCGCTTCCAACACCAGGAAGCGCAAGGCAAACGGCCATGTCCTAGTAGAAATCATGCCGTGCGAACGGTTGTGTATCCATCTATCCATCTATCTATCCATATTATTATTTACAAAAATAATTGCCATCGTGTCTTTCTGGTACTTGTACCGGGTGTATACCGGTACCGCACCTGTTTTGCTATCGAGAATAATCGAGCCTACGGTACATACCCTTACCTACCGGTACGGTACCGGTAGCTTTGTTTTCCTTCGACTTTTCTGTCTGTTCAGTATTCGTGACTAGATACATTGCGGGACTCGCGACGCGATCCGGATCCTTCTTCGGAAGATTCATTCATTCATTTTCATTCATCAATGAAAGCCATCTTGTTTCTGATTTCTGATTTCGCACTTCGTTTTCGAAAGGCGCTCCAGGAACATAACAAACATACCCCGTATGTACTCGTACCAACAATGGGAATGGGAGAGGCGAGAGCAAAAGAGACATCATACCTCACGGACACCGGACGGCCTACCATTGACGCGAGACTCCGCTAAGGGCTATCCGTGCCAGCGCCATCACAAAACGACACGGCAGGCGTTGATATAACAACCATACTACCGCTGTGTTGTTCGAACGATCGCCAACGCCAACGCCAACGACCAGCATGAAATACATTTCCACCCGCGACGCTACCCGCACCTACACCTTCGAGGAAGCCCTGTTTCTGGGATACGCCCCCGACGGGGGTCTCTTTGTGCCCGAGCAACTCCCCGATTTAGGGTTGTCGTCGGAGGAAAACGACAATGACGACAACAACAACAACAGCAGCAGCAGCAGCAACAGCAACAACAACAACCGCTCAGCCATCCTGTCCGAAGAGTGGCCAAAACTCGGGTATCTCGACCTGGCCACGGAGGTCTTGCACCCGTTCCTGGGCGACGAGACCATTCCGAAGGAAACCCTGCGCGGCCTCCTGAGGGATGCCCTTTCCGGTTTTGACACCCCGGACGAAAACCTGGTGCCGGTGGTGCCGCTAAAACTGGAACCGGCGGGAACTGATGATGATGATGATGATGATGATGGCACAACAACAATAACAACAACTACTACTACTAGTCGTTGTAGATGTTACGTGGCCGAGCTCTTTCACGGACCGACTTTTTGTTTCAAGGTGCGCGTGCGGAAATGGTAGCGACAGTGATAGCAACAGTGATAGCAGCAGTGATAGCAGCAGTGATACCGACAGAGACCGTGTATGAATGCGAACTGCCATGACAACGGGTCGTCTCTCACGCTTGTTGTGCTGTATTGTGCTGTGCTGTGCTGTGCTGTGCTGTGTTGTGCTGTGTTGTGCTGTGTTGTGCTGTGCTGTGTTGTGCTGTGTTGTGCTGTGTTGTGCTGTGTTGTGTTGTGTTGTGTTGTGCTGTGTTATGCTGTCTGGTTTTGTGTTGTCTTCTCCCACACAGGATTTGGGAATGAGGGCGACGATTTATCTCCTCGAGTATTTTGCCTGCCACCGCACGGCTACTAATATTAATCACAAGCACAACCCAAATCCTACCCACGAGGCTGCAGCTGCAGCCGTTGTCTCCCCCACCCGGGTGGTACTGACCGCGGCCACCACGGGAGACACCGGTCCCGCGGCTGTCCGGGCCGTGCGGGACCGCAACAGCCCGAACCTCGGCATCGTGGTGCACTATCCGGACGGACAAATCTCGGAGTTTCAGCGGAAACAAATGACCTGCTCGAAGTCGGAGTCGGAGTCGGACCGAGTGAAAATCGTTGCCTTTGCCGGAGGGGGAGACGACATGGACCGGCCGATCAAGCGGATTTTGTCGTCCTCTCACCAATCATCGTCGTCATCGCCATCATCATCGCCATCGCCATCTACCGGCAGTAAACCCAACGTGTTGGTTTGCGGCGTCAATTCGTACAACATCGGGCGGCCGTTGATGCAAATGGTCCACTTTGTTTGGACCTACCTCCGGGTCGTCGAACGCATCGAGATCGAAACGGGAAAACCCGTCGACCACGAAACCTTTCGATTGGACGTGGTCGTTCCGACGGGAGCCATGGGCAACCTGGCAGGGTGTGTGAGTTGAAATGAATCGAGTCGAGTTGAGTTGAGTTGAGTCGAGTCGAGTTGGGTATGGCGACAATGGGTACACGTAGCACAGCATTTGTTTGCATCGATTTTGTGTTTGTGTGACGTCGAAACCCCCCAAAGTGAAACGAATCGGATGCCAATCACCGAAGGAAACCACCACCAACACAATCTTGCTCACACACCCATGCTCTTTTTTGCCATTTCAATTTCGAATATCGTTCCGATTCATTCATTCATTCCCGCACACAACAAATCACACCACATAATTCTAGTACATGGCCAAGAAACTGGGAATCCCCTTCGGCCGCTTGTGCGCCGGTGTCAACGCCAACGATTTCACCCACCGCGCGGTGCGCACCGGCACCGTGGCACGGCCCAAGCCCGGCGATTCCATGGTGGCCACGCTGAGCGAGGCCATCAACATTCAGCTCCCCTACAACCTGGAGCGGTTGCTCTTTTACGCAACGGACGGGAACGGGGAGAACCACGCCCTGCTGCGATCGTGGTACGAGCAACTGGAGGGCGAGCGGGGATGCTTCGACCTGCCCCCGGAATGGTTGCGAGCACTCCAATCGGAATTCGCCTCCGCGAGGGTCACCGACGATGAGCTCTGCGCGACGATGCGCCGCGTGTGGGACGAGGGCACAGCAGCAGCAGCAACAACAACAACAACGAGCCGGGACAACAGCAACGGCAACGACACCGGCAGCGACAACGACAACGACAACGATCCTGCCTCGCGGCGGCGAAAGTGGATCGATCCCCACACGGGAGTCGCCGTGGCGGCCGCCTGTCAATTGGGCTATTTCGACGGCGACAGCAGCAGCAGCAGCAACACCGAAGCGTCTCGCGCCGGTGCCGTCGCCATCATGGCCACGGCCTCGCCCTGCAAGTTCCAGAGCGCGGTGACGACCGCTCTGGGTCGAGATCGGTGGGACGAGTACGAACGAGACCACTTTCCGAGCCGTGGATCCGAGCTGAAGGATCGGACCGAGGTCCCGCCGATCGTGTACGCGGCCGAACCGGGAAAGACACTGGAAGAGAACCAGGTGGTATGGGAAGCCAAGACGAGAGCCTTGATCGAGCAGCTCGGTAGGTAGATAGGTTGCGAATAGAAACTAATACAATAATGTATAATGCAAAAATCACAATCTAGTGTATATATATACATATATATATATTCCGAAGTTTCAAAAACACCGGTCGTTACGTAATTTCTACAAATTCGGCTTTGTAGACACAGCGTACGACTGCCCGCGCGACTCCCCTTGTTTAACAAGAATCCCTTTTTTGAGAAGGCGCCACAAGCCTGTATGGGGAATACCGGTTGCTTCCGAGAGACTCCTCAAGTCGCCCCTTTCGCTGGTCGCAGTAGATCTAATCTTTTCCAAGTCGTCCTCCAGTGGTCTTTGCTTTCTCCCACAATTCTTCTTCTTGTTGCTGGACACATCACCTGCTGGACAATCTTCTGACACCGTCTCCTTGTATCTCTGCCAGATCCTCCTGCAAGTTAGAGGGGACACCTTCATGGCATCGGCAGCCTTCCTTGTAGCTTTTCTATGAAGCTTTCCAGGGACTGTTTGGTTTTCAAGAAGGATGTGCAGCACCGCAAGCCTCTCATTATCCGTGAGGTTTCGATTGGTTTTTCTGCTGGACGTACCATCGGAGCTGGGGCTACGTGCTGTTCCATCGGAGCTTGATTCGCGTTCCATAGCAGCGACGTTGGCGTCGGCGTCCGCGGGCATGGTAGCTGCAGTGGCGTCGGCAGCGTCCGAGGGCGTAGAATCTTTCTCGTTGACGAGCGTTTCCTGTAATATTATTGTAGTTGCGGGCGCTGCTAACACTCTCCCCTGTCGATAAGCTGTAGAAAAGTTCCTAGGCTTTGACGACGAGCAGCAGAGTTGCTTCCCTTTCTTCCGATGACGACCGACAGGCGCTTCCGATTCGAGCCATTTATTGCAATACTGTACTCTGCCGTCTAGAAGATGAGTTCTCTTTGGAACAACAACGATGTTACAACTACGTTTTTATTATAATCCCTTTTTTCAGCCTTCACAACCGTTTATAGTCATGAAACTGGCTCGATAGACAGTATCAGTAGATGTGATGAACGATACCGGTAATCTGTAATCTAGGTCTTACTGTAATACCTGTAACACCTGTAACTAAATTAAGCCCGAAGCGCTTCGTAGCTTTTTCGTAGTTTTTCCCCCTAACTTGCTCGCATTTGCGATGGAGTGCAAGTTTTTTTGACGTACAATGTGTACCGTACTAGATGGTACGTACTGTACGAACTGTAAAATCAGGCATTCTTTTCAGAAACCGTGTACGTGCGCAGGCTTCGAAATTCTCAGATCTAAAGCAATCGCACGTACGGTACGTACCTTCATATGTATGTACGTTCATACTGCCGTACGGTCGTACCTTCAATTCTTGTGGTGTCTTGAGACTAATTTCGATTCTCGTCGATACAGTAAAACCCATCAAACCGACAATCCCTTTTCAAGTCCCTATTCGAAGGTAATTACTTATACAACAGTAATTAGGCAGCACCTACTGAAAATCTAATGTTTCACCCATAATGGGGAATCGGATAAGGAGAGTTTGACAAAACAAGGGGTACGTACCGGTACGGTACGAATACTTCTGATAATAATGGTTCTAGTAGACTATTCAATCTCTTAATTGCACTTTGTACACGCCCTACGAACCTATCGAGATGAATCTTAACGACCGGTTCTTGTTTTGAAACGGACTATTATCATTTTTATACTGTACATTATTAGTATTGTTGCTTTGGATTCATTTAGTGTTACAGAGAAACGGTTTGCAACCGAATACGGGGTTCTTGTTGCGTGTGATCTACACTCTTCCGTTGATGCATTGTTGTTGGATGGCGACTCGTATTGTCTCGTATGTATGTATGGTACAGGTACCAGTACCTGACGAAAAGCATGCATGCATGCATCGCAGATCAACACAATGCAACGGGGGCAATGTTTGGGCCTTGAATGCGTTCCCTCGTTTGACAATAAAATAGATTACAGGGGGAGAGGAAAGCAAGCAAGCAAGCAAACACGCAACTAAATAAATCGGCGGTAGGTCTTCTTTGCGAAAAAAATAGAACGATCCCGAAAAGTTGTGTCGTCGGCTAGCTGTAAATTGAAAATGTTTGGGTTCGACTTCCTCCCGATGGTTCGTGTCGCACTCGCACTAACATTCGCACTCACACTCACACTCGCACTCGCTCGCTCTTCGTGCTCTGGTCAGTCAGATCTCGGATTCGTTGGGTTCGCCATGAAAGTTGGTTCGGACCGGTTTATTCGGTCAGTCCCGATAGCAGGTCGCGATCCGTTCCGCACAGCACCGGTAGACGGCCCCGTCGAGGGCTTCGGCCCCGTTGACCGCCTTGAGGTAGGCCGTCGGCTCGTCCGAGTTCGAATCGTCGTCGTACGAATACTCGGTAGCAAAAGCCGCCGCCGCGTCGGGAATCGGTCCGTCCCCGCAATAGACCGTGTCCCCGGCGTTCCACACCGCGCCAGACGGAACGACACTCGCACTCGCGCTACTCGCGCTAACATCGCTGCCGCTGCCGCTCCCGCTGCCATTGGTCCATCCCTCCCGGAGGGCCGGGCACCAGGGATCGACACCGACCAGCAGTAGTTCGCCGTCGGAAAACCACTCCCGGAGGGAGCACGCTCCAAAGGTTCCCGCGTTCGGACGCAAGTAGGCATCGCCCCACAATCCGTCGAGGGCGTGCTTCAGCGAGGAATAGTCGCAGTTGAACGGGATGCGTCCCTCACCGAGGCAGGCCCTCGCCTCGCGATAGGTGGTCAGTGCGTCCTTGGTGACTGCCGTGTAGGCGGCCTTGCAGGGAGGAATCGCGTCGGACACGGCGATCAGATCCTCCTCCGATTCGATCGGGGCCAGCACGCAGCCGGCGAGCTCGGGGTCGGTGTCGGGGGCCGCCCGGGCCTCGGCGAGCGTGACGCCAACGCCGTCACTGCCATTGCCACGGCCGTTGGCGTTGGCGCTACCGAATTCCTTGTAGATGGTGTAGGTTTCGGCGCAGCAGGGTTTTCGGGCCTGGACGCGAATGGATTCTTGTTGCTGTTGCTGTTGCTGTTGCTGTTGCTGTTGTTGTTGTTGCAGGATTCGTGTCGAGGCCGAATTTGTCTTGGCCGTGGTCCGATCGGCAGAAACATAGGCACCGATCAGACCAGTGGAAAGGAGAACGACGGATTGGACCTTCATGGTGATGACGTTGTACTGTACTCAAAGAATCTATTGGGAGTGCAATGTGCGTGTATGTGTGTATGTGAGTGCGTGGGTACGCCAGATGGTGATGGTTTGATTCTTCCCGTAGTGGGCAGCGATCGTTGTGTAGATTGGTACGATAGAAGAGTTTTTTTGGAAATTATTTGGGCAACGACTAGAAAATCTTGAGAGAGCTCTCGTCTCCCGTTGCAGTCATCTGGCTCATTGTCGAGACCACCCTGCTCGGATTTTTGGTCGCGCGACACACCAACGATCGAATCGATGAAAAAATTCTTTGTGCCGGTACTCGCACCGGTAGGACGACGGAAGCACCACTACTATTATTCTTTCTCAACGATCGTTAAAAATTTGGGCCCTGATGAAGATGAATGAAACCCGTGTACGGTAGATCCTGAATAAGGATAGGTATTATGTACGGTATATCTAACTTCTATGAAACATATGCTTCTTTCGCACCCGCAAGGATTATTCGAAAGAATTCTTCTACCGTACCAGTACCGGTACGCGTACGTACGGTATTACTTCGTATTATTCTTTTGCCACTGGGGGCTTGTGTGTGGTGTGTCATATGCCTCTAAAAAGAGATAACGTGTATGGTAATTTGAACTAGTAATTGTTTAGGATTGTGAAATGATAAATCTGAAGAGAGGAAACATGTTTTTGGATACTTTTGTATTCGATTGTATTTGGATTGGGAGAAGCTTCTCGTATAAAAGTGATGCGTTCTCGGAATTGGAAGAACATGTGGTTAAAGAAGTTCTGATTCCAATTCAATTGTATAACACATGATGGATAGACATGTAATTGACGAAGGAGTGGCGGGATACGACACCCTTCTCCTTCTCGTACAATGAGTCAAAGAGTAGGATGATAAGGCTTGATCATGTGACGACTGTTGATTCTTTCTTTGATGTGTGCAATTTTCCATTACGCAACTGTGATGCCGGTGAATATTTGATCGATTGTGAATGGACCAACATTCTTTGCAACAAGAGCATCTGCATTTGGTTTGGTGATCATGAATTGTTCATTGACCACAAAGTTATGTTGTTTTTGGTGAGAGTTTTCAGGGAGTTCGTCTTTGTTGATGGCATTGTGGTATTTGTATTGGATGATATTGATATCAGTGATGATTGGAATGGGGAGGAACATATTGCAATGGAATACTAGAGCACCAGGAGTGATGCCACACATTTTGTCGACAGTGCAATGCATTGCAAATTGATGAGAAGCTATTGTTGATGAGATCATGAGCTTCTTGCTGTTCAAACAGCTGTAGATCGTGAGGAGGATTGGTGTTAAGTTCGATGCGCGTGGCTGTTTTGATGGTATCATGAGCGCATTCAAGAACAGCATTTGATTGTGGGTTCTTGACTGTGAACGTCTTGGACTTGATTCCTAGATATTTGGGGTGAAATTGGAAGTCATGGCCTGTGAAGCAAGGACCTCTGTCATATTGGCAATAATTGGGTCGAGGGTAAACGAGATAGCCAGGCATTGTTGAGGGCATGGACAACCATCAGACTTGTAGGGTTGACTTGAGGAGATTTAATGATTTCAAGTAGGTTGGTAGACATATCCACGATGGTGAAACCATTGAATTGGATAGGTTGAGGGTGACCAGGGAGTTTGATGGACCATGGGCCGATTGCATCAATGACTATGGTATCCCAAGGGACACGAGTTTCTTGGCAAGTAGCTAGATGTCCATAGTGGTGGTGATCTGTCTTTTATTGTTGACAAGCATTGCAAGTTTGGCAAAATTGAAGAACTGCATCTTTGAGACCATGAGCATAAATGAATCTATTGATGGTGCTGGTGAGACGGTCAGCTCCAGCATGCCCCAGGACATATTGGTACCATTTGATAGTGTTGGCTGTGAGGTTATTGGGAAGAACAATTTTGGTTTGGTTATTGTGGTTAGTAAATATGATTAAATGGGCTCCACTGAAGTTTTGAGTTGTCTACTTTTTGTTTTAGGTAATACTTTCATCAGCAAGTTGTGCTTCTGCTAGTTGCGGAAAGGATAGTGGATAACAGGGGACTGCTTCAGGATAGTTGATGAAGAGATCGGAAACTTAGAGGGCACCGGGGGGGTTGCTGATAGAGTTTGATTCACCAGGGGCTGTGTCAGGATCATTGTTGTCATTTTGCATAGGGAGACAAGAGATTGCGTCTGCAATGACATTGTCTTTGCCCTTGATATACTTTAAGACAGGAGAGAATTCTTCCAGGAGCATGCGCCAGGTCGTGATTTGGTTAGAAGTGATAGTTTGGCAAGTGAGTTGATATGGTCAGTCCATACAATTATCTCTGCGCCCCAGAGGATATGCGGACATTCTTTGAAGACTTTGATGACACAGAGCATTTCTTTATCAATTGTAATAGGATACTTGATTTGAGCCTTGGTTAGTTAGTTTTTGAGAGTAACAGACTATGATACAATTGTCTTGGACAATTACAGCGCCCAACTGATAATCAGAAGCATCAGTATAGACGTTGAATGGTTTATTTGGATCAGGGTAGCTGAGGAGGATATCTTTGGCTATCATAGCTTTGGTGTGATTAAAAGCTGCAAGAAGGGCTGGATTTGGTTCAAACTTGCCCTTCTTTGGTTGTTGGCCAGAGAGGGCTGTAAGAGAACCAAGGACTTCAGCACGTCTACGCCAGAAGTTACGGTAGAAGTTAACCATACCAATGAAGGATCGTAGTTTGGTGATGGTTTTGGGGAAGGTAAGCTACAGGATGGGTTCGATCTTGATAGGATCCGGTCTGACTCCTTCGGAGGATATGATGTGTCCGAGCCATGGTGCAGAGCTTTGAAACCAGTGATATTTGGCTGGCTTGGCTGAGAAGTTATGAGCCTTTAGTAGGTAAAGGACTTCATTTGTTGACAGTTTTGCAACGAGCATTAAGTTCGTCGGAAAAGATATGGTGAATGTCGTCAATGTAAACTTTGACTTGAGCGAGGTGAAGAAACATTTGTTCCATACAACCCTGGGCCCAACATGGAGAGGAGATTAGGAAACCCATGGGTAGTTGGAGTAGGCGGAACTTGCCAAAAGGAGTTACAAGGACACACTTCCAACTGGATTCTTCACCCAGTTTGAAGGTGTGGAACCGCATACTGACATCAATGATTGTAAGATATTTGAAACCGCAGCTAGCTTGGGTAGATCAGTCTTTTTGTCTTTTGTTTCGCCATTGACAAAGGCTTCTTGTTGTTGTTTAGCTTGATTCATGTAGCATTTGGTGACAACGTATGGTTGTTCATTAGACACGACTCTTTGAATGATGGTCTTGTTGTGAAAGTAACCACCAGGAGGGTGGAATGGTATAGTTTTCTCATACCAGGTCATGGTTGAGTTTTCAAAACCAATTTTGATACCAATACCTTTCATAGTCTTTCCACCAACTATAAAATAATCTTTCATTTTGGCATCGGCCACAAAGCACTTGACTTTATTGATCAGAAGTGAGAAGGATAGTTAAGGAAGCATGAGGTTGTGAAGCGTTACATACTTGGAGCGGGTGGAGTTGCCATTGGTGGTGATCATGTTGACCAGAGTTTCAAGATCATGAAGGGTGACTGTTGGAGGAAGCAACGACTGAAGAATGAGGTTTTTGGTCAATCCAGAGTCAAATAGGGTTTTAAAGTAGTATTGTTTCCCTTTTGTTCGCTGACTTGATTGCATGTTGCCATTGTAGTACTAGCAGCAAGATCTTGAGGTTCTTTTGGCTTGGAGAGAGCGGTGAAATTTTTGGTGTAAATGTTAGGTGGGCTTGGAGAAATGACATAAGAGTCGTTGAGTGTTTCTTTATTGGGTTTGTTGTCAATGTAGATGATTTCTTTTTTTTTTGGTCTCAATGAGGGAGCCGTTGGAATTGTATGACGGGGACCGTTGAATGTCCTTGTTGTCATAATATTCAGACAAGCCGGCTTCAATATGGACATGAAAGAGATCATGCCAAATTTCTTTTGGGGACTCGGAGAGTTTTTCAATAACAAAGGACATCATGTGTTGTTCTGTATCAGTTGGCTTAGGAGGAGCTTGATTGTTTGTGTTCTCATTGGGACGATTGTTGACATAGACGTCATTGTTGTTGCGATTGCTCCTGTTGGGATTGTTTGCGTTCTGGAAGCATTGCCCCCACTTGTGGTTTGCTGTTGGATGAGCTCGACAAGGGTCCAATTCTTGTAATTGGTTGTTGGTTTTGTTGTTGTTGTTGTTGTTGTTTGCATTGTTGTTGTTGTTCGCGTTGTTGTTGCAACAATTGTTGTTGTTGTTCAAATTGCTGTTTTGATTGTTGTTGTTGTTTTGATTGTTGTTGTTGTTGTTGCGGTTGTTGTTGTTGTTGTTGTCTTGTTGTTGTTTGGTGTTGTTTGGTGTTTTTAAGGATTTCTGGTGTAGTCGTTCCACCCTGGTGATGATTTGAGCAATGTCATCGTTGAAGGGGGGATCGTGGTGTTCTTCAAAGGCGGCCTTCCACCATTCAGTTGGCATTGATTTGTAGATTAGACTCTTGAAATCTTTGGTGTTGATAACGGCATTTGCAGCTTCAGCGGAAGCACCACCGGGAAGCAGAGTTAGAATGATGGCGTTGTTATGTTATGTTATGTTATGTTATGGTTTTAGATAGATACCATTGAAACAAACAAGAACCTGTGGACGGTCATGCTGTTGTTGGAGGTTTTCTTGATGTCTGTCGAGGATGAATCTGTGTTTGTGATTGAGATAAGAATCAAAGTTATTGGAGAACTTGTATTGGATGAATTCTCCTCAGACGATATCAAAGATTTCTTCTGTTTCATTAATGTCTTCTATTTGTTGTCCAGTGAACCAGCAGGCATCGTCAGCATTGCCGGCCGCATAATCATGGAGGATGTCTACAGCTGGGAACTTCTTGTTGAGGAGCTTAGTAGCAGGTCCAGTATCCCACCAGCAGTTGAGGGTTTGTTGTCTGGCCTTGTTGAATTCATGAATACTAGAATGAAGAGTTTGCATATGAGTACTAGTAGATGCTGCTGAAATGATAGGAACTTTCATTTTGGTTGTTTTGTTTTGGTAACACCAGCCACGACTCTTGAAGTTTTGTATTCCATCTTTTCGATCATCTTTTCGATGGTGTTGGGTTCGAAGTGGAACTTGAACTTGAAGGGGATAATACGACGTACGTAGTATAGTTAGTCATTGTGGACAATTTTGATAGTTAGTATGGGTGAGAAGGGTTGGGATAGTTATAAAACGTTGAATAATAGTAGTACTCGAGACCGAGAAGTACTAAAGGATGAATATTGAATAGCTAGAACAAGAAGCGTTTATTGATTGTTTAAACAGGAGTGTCGTACTGGTGCCTTGTCTAAAAAGAGATAACAACGTGTATGGCAATCTGAACTAGTAATTGTTTAGGATTGTGAGATGATAAATCTGAAGAGAGGAAACATGTTTTTGGATGCTTTTGTATTAAATCGTATTTGGATTGGGAGGAGAAGTTTCTCAACATCGTATACGGTACAAAAGTGACATAATATTATGTGAATAGTTAAGGCCGGAGTGACGGGATACGACATATACTATGCTGTGTGTGGGCGTGACTCAATCTATCCAGAACAAAAATGAAGGAACCCGATCCAAAAAGTCGAAGGAACTCTCGTACCGTTCGTACCGGTTCGGTACGAAGGCGACACGACACCAGCTGTCACGGGACCAATGCAATGTCAATGCAATGCATGCACCACCTCGGTTTTTATGGATTCGATTCGTTCGAAAGGAAGGATTTTTTATTGTAATCTTACCGGTTTGTTGTCACGATCGACAAGTCAGTACGAAGTAAAATCTTACCCGTTCTTACCGTACGAGTACCGGTACCGTGCGTTGCCATCGACGAAACGAGAATACTCGTACCACGAGATAGAAACCAACAACGACTTCGTACTTGTACCGTACGAGTACCGGTAGTTTAGTTCGCAGTCCTGTAAAGATCGGGTCCGTCCCGTTCACAACAGCGTTAACAGTGTTGACCGAGAACGAAAAATCGGGCGACAAGTGTTTCGGTTTGGGTTGTGTAGATCAGTCAACTAACTCACAGCAGTTAGGATTCGGTTTCGCAAAAGAACGACTCTAGATCGAATACGGTTGATATATATATACATATATATATATATATCTTTGCCAACAGCAACAGCAACAGCAACAGCTACAGCAATCATGACCTTTCTCCATCGATCCAACAACTGGTGGTCTGTTGCGGTGTTCGTTGTTGTGATTGTGTGCGAGGCACACCGTTGGTCGCAGCAGTGCCATTGCCTAGCATTCACAACGACGACGATCGTATCTCCCGCGTCGGTTTTGTCGCGATCCTCGACCGCCCGGCACACGCCACAATTATTGTTTGCCACCACAATTCCGGGAGGCGACTCTGAATCCAACAACAACAACAACAACAACAACAACAATAACAACAACAACAACGACGATCACGATCACGATCCCTTCGAGAACGTGGCGGCGGCCGTGATCGTTCCCGGATTCTTGACCGGATCCGACGAGTTTGCCCCCCTCTGCAAAGCCCTGACCGAGCGTGGAATTCCCACCGTCGCCGTTCCGATGCCCAACTGGCACTGGCTTCCCTGTTTGGGGGGACGATCCGCCCGTCCCATCCTGGAACGGATCGATTTTTGCGTCAAGCACCTGGTCCACAACTGCGAACAGCAACAGCTACAGCAACAGCAACAGCAAGAAAGCAGTAGTACTCCCGATTCGCTGCTCGCCATCCCGAGTTACAAGTACTCGGCCTGGGACTGCTGGATGGACTTTCGGAACAATCCCGGGGGGGTCTCCAAGGTCGGGGGATCGTCGAGCGTCGACGAGTATCCCGTGGTGGAACCAAGGGGGGAATTCCCCCTGCCGGAATCCTTTCGGGAGGGGAACGAGCACAAGCGTCGCAACACCAAGAAGAAAAAGATTGCCCTCATCGGGCACAGGTGCGTAAATTGCGAGTGGTAGCATGGCATGGCATGGCATGTGCTGTGCTTTGCTGTGCTGTGCTGTGCTGTGCTGTGCACAATGCGCTGTTGTTTCCTGATACCGATACCGATACCGATATCAGGGAATTCCGTTTGTTGTTTGGAACGCACCGTACGCACCGTACGCACCGTACGCACCGTACCGTATACAACTCCATCCATCTCTCACACCAAACCATTAACAATTCATTGGTTCGCAAACGTATTTCGGTACCGTGCTCCCTCCCCGGCCCGGCGTTTTCTTCTTTGTTTCTCTCGTGCGTTGTTGTGTTCACAACGTGCCTTCGTCGTTCGTCGTTCGTTTGTTTGTCCCCCCGCGACCGCCTTTTTTGCTGCCGTGCCGTTCGCATCGCTTCGCAACGCAACGCAACGCAACGCTTCCCAACCAACCAACCACGCAGCGCCGGGGGATGGATCAGCCGCGTCTATCTGAGTTCGACCGCCTACGGCGGCCGGGCATACAAGGGATCCCGATACGTCCACTCGCTCATCACCCTCGGCACTCCCCACGCCAACGCCCCCGGCCCCGCCTTTGAGGGGATCGCCTGGATCAACCGCCCGGAACACGAGCACGACCGCGTTTCCAACGTCAAAACACTGGCGGTCGCGGGGACCGGCTTTCGCGGCGGCGAGTGGGGGGGCCTCACGAAGGGATCCTACGGGTTTTGCTGCCCCGACGGGACCGACGGGACGTCCTACGAGGGAGACGGTGTCACGCCCGTCTTTTCGGCGCTCGGCGTTCCAAAATCGGAATCGCTGGTGCTGGAGGGAACGCAAACCCACCACTTTTGCTGGTCGGACGTCTTTGGTGGGGAGTGGGTCGCACCGGAACTGACGGAACACCACAAGACCAACGGCCGGTCCTGGTACGGGAGCGAGGGCATCATCGAGCGGTGGGCCGATTTCATACACGAAAACAGTGACAGCAACAGTGACAGCAACAGTGACAGTAAGAGTAACGGCAACGGCAACAGCAACAGTAACAGTGACAGCAACAGCAACAGTGACAACAAGAACGGAGGTCTCGTCGGCAGCCAATCGGGAACCGAGGCGGATTCCAATGCCCAGCGCTAGTAGTTTAGTGTGCACGTTCCGACTAATTACGAAATGAAACGAAACAAAACAAAACAAAACGAAACGATGCACAGCTGGTAACGGATCGGTGTATCCGAATACAGCAGCAGCAGCAGCAGCAACAACAACAATAATAATAATAATAATAATAATAATTGATCACAGACCCACAGCGGAGGAGGAGGAATGACAGAATCGAGAGATTGCCGGAACGAAACCAAAACCAAGTCGTATCATAATAATATCACATTATCACATCAATCAAGTTTGAAAGTCGGAACGAAGAGATAGGACGGACGGACGGACGGACGACAAGCGAGTAAATCAACCGAAGATCCACCACTCGGTTGGAAAAAATTGAAAACACCGAAACGACAAGCGGCCGGGTATCATTCATTCATTCATTCATTCATTCATTCAGACACACACGCACACATAGATTGCAAAGCCGTGGAACGAACGAACGGATGGGCACGGGGGCCGTGGCACAAGCGACCATTGGTGCGATTGCTCCCAGCCGGCTGGCCACGTCCCTCGTTCCGGCTCGAGTGGAAGAGAAATTGCTCTCGAGCATTCCCCGTTCGCTACGAGTACACTGTACTGTACTATACTATACTATTACACTATACTATTACACTATACTATTACACTATACTATTATACTATACTATACTATGCTGTGACGCGACGCGGCGCGACGATACGTGATAGGACCTATGATGTGTTATGCCATTTGTATAATTTTCTACAAAGTAGAAGTAATAATTAATACCGTGATCGTGATCGTGTGTGATAGTACAGTTTCGTGTTTGCCGCATCGGATTCGGCAGCAGACGTACCGTACCGTACCGTACCGTACGGTAGCAATCTTTTGGGAACATTACCTTGATCCTCTACGTACGTACCGTATTCCAGCACCTCTGTCGTAAAGCGTCGTTGCGACGCCATTTGATGTGGTACGTACGTATGGTGTGTGTGTGTGTTGGGTTGGGTTGGGTTGTTCGCGTGCGTCGTTCATGCGTTGCCTTGTCCTTCGTTGCCTTGTCCTTCGTTGCCTTGTCCTTCGTTGCCTTGTCCTTCGTTGCCTTGTCCTTCGTTGCCTTGTCCTTCGTTGCCTTGTTCGCGTTGCCTTCCTTGAACGCGTTGCCTTGTTAGCCATCACTCCTGTAAGAGTAGCTCAAGACCATCATCCATCCCATTGAACTGTTCGCCAGGAATCCAAGAGAAAGCGCACCGTACCGCACGTGCGGTGTTTTCAATAATCTCACTCACCGATATGCTGCTACTGCTGCTGCTGCTGCTGCACCTGGAGTGATTTGATTCCTCCCACCAGTGCTGCATCTTATTGATGAAAAGTGAGAAAAACCGTATTCCTTACAGATGTAGTACTACTACTCCCCCAGCCGGCGCTCTTCCTCGGCCAAGAATCTCTTTTTACTCAGAAGATTGCCGCCCCCCAGCAGCAGCTTGGGGGGAGTTCTACAGGAGGGCTCTGACTGGTACTCAGCAGGGATTCCTCATCGGCGTCTGTAACTCCAGAAGAAATACTGGAAGCTGTACTACTAGTAGTCCGGTTGCACCCCAAGATGATTTCTTGTTCCTCTCCCCTATAGAAAGCACGTCTGGATCTTGGTGGTTGCGTGACTCAGGGATGGTTGTTCTTCTTGTGTACACCTCCTGTCTGTTCCTTCCATGCAACTACTTTGAGTTGCACACCTAGCAGCAGTCAACCTCATTGGACAGCATGCGGGAGCTGCTGGAACCGAGCGAGTCTACTATCCTCTCACAACTCACTGGGGAGGCTCACCATTTCTCTGTTTGAGGAGGAGGAAGACTCTTCATTGTAATATCTGGAACAGGAGATACTATTGGTGGCAATTGAGAGATTGGACGGACGAGCAGTTGCTGCGGCGATTTGTCAATGACGACTTCAACAACAAGCACCTTGTTGGGGCAGCAAGAATCAAGACTGAAGCAGTGATGGACATCATCATCAACAAGGGGTTCTTGAGGAGCCCCATGCTGGTAGCCTGGTTTGAAGAATAGACCAAGCGGCTGACAAGTGGGGGACTTGGCCCAAGAATTGCTGGTTTGCTCCACGGGAAACAAAATCATCTGGAATCGGTCATTACCAAGAAGAAGTAGTAAGAATGGTGAATTATGATAGGTTCTCCCACCCCTTGAGCGCAGGGAGGAGGAAAGGTCTTTTGCATTCAACAAGGAGTTTGGGACTTTGATCAAAGGAAGAATAGAGCAACTGCTTAAAAGGGGACCAGCAACATTAGGAGGAGTGCTGATAGCTGATTCAGCTCCTACAGCAGCCTGGTACGTGGGGGCCTTAGGGAGGCTGAGATGTGTGGTTGCGGACACAGATGTACCAGGGCGCATGGGCAGGGATCCACCTCTGTTTCCAGCAATTTCCAGCTGGAACGCACAAGGAAATTGACCCCCTCGGTTGAATGATATTTGGTACTGCTTGGGACTCCAACAAGTGGTTATTACGGTGAGTGGGGTGAGAGAACGCACTGGGAGGGAAAACAATAGGTGACCGCCCCGGGACTGGAACGTTGCAGCCAAGCTAATTACTAAGCTTGACTCTGTTGGGGGTATATCAGACAGGGAATTCAAGCTTTGGTACGCTACTCCCCTGGGGAAGTCAAGATGGCAAATTGATCTACCGGTTGGCCAAAACAACACGTTAGGCCAAGTGTTATCACCAGAGAAGAAGAACTTCAACTGGCTTGGCCCACCTTGTGAAGGCAAAAGGAACTCTGCCAAAGGATTGCTGGGTCTGGGGGACAGATTTGGCGAGGTCAAGGCATCAACTATCTTCCAAGGGCAGCGAGGTTAGAGGAAGAATGTCTTCAGTTTTCCAGCTTTTTGACAAGCATTGCTGCTGGGGGAAGAGATACTATTAGATCTCTGCAGGTGTAAAATCCCTGGGAAGGTATCATGGTGTGCTGGGCTATCAGGCCTACTTGAACTTGGAGTGGAACCAGGACTGGGGCAACCAAAAGAAAAAAGAGATGGCAAGTTCAAAGGAGACAGACTGATCTGGACGTGGAGGGGGAAGGTAACTACGCAGAGGACGAGGTGGAAAGATACACTGAAGTACTGATGGCTGAGTCCACGGCCCTTCATCTAGAGATGAAAGAGGATGTGGTCTTGGGAAAAGGGTACCATCAACGGAGACTGACAAAGTCACAAAGTCAGGCAATGCAGCAGTGCCACCAGTGCACCTCTGTAATGACCAAATTGCCATGGGACTGGTGATAATGTGGAAGAAGCAGAAAGGAAGGGCAGCCCCTTTACTTCAAATTGGACAAGGACTGTCCAACGTTCCAACAATCCATGGATCAGTTGCACAGGCTGCAGCTGTACAAATGGAAGAGTAATGTCCAAAAGAGCTTTAAGGGATAGTTTGTGCAGCATGGTAGTAGGCTCAAGTCCAACCACCAGGACATCTGGGATGCTGGAGTTGAAACTTGCGGTAAAGCTGAAGAGTGCTCCTGGTGGAACTGGGATAAAGGTTCTGCTATTTTCTTTTGAAGATGACCCGGCGAGCTCTACCAATAGCAAGCCAGAGTGGGGGTCAAGCCCTTTTTTGATGAGGCACCTCTGGAAAATCAGTCAGAACAGCCTCTGCACTTAAAGAAGTTGACCTGGCTTATTGTGAAGGAGAAGATGGCTAATGTAATTGAAAAGGGCTACACCACATCTGTATGAAAGGGGAGGAGGAGCTGGTAGAAGAATAGAGCATCACTGTTAAGCACTCTTCCAAGTTGAGGTCCATGCTTCCTAAGCTTAGCCATATCAAGCTTGCCTTTCCTTTCTTGGGGGAAGAGGTCTCTACTAGAGGTGTACCTCTGGGAGAATGTAGGAGTGTCTTCTTCAGGAACCCAGTTCTGGTAGTGAAATGTCCATCCCTTTTTGTATTCTCCTGCAGGCCCAACCCAAGGGACAGGAGTACATCCAGATGGAAGCTTGTGGTACATGTACCTACCACCAGAGCCCTTCTCAAACTTTGATTGATAGCAGAATTGGTTCCAGGTGCCAGGGTTGTCAACATCATGTCAGGATGATTCTCCAAGTTTGCTCTTGTTGTTGTGTTGTTACTCAAAAATTCACCGGATAGGTATAATAATATTTGAATTAAAAGAGATGTGAGCTCAGAGAGACGCTCTTAGTTTTACTACCTAATACGTGTATTTTGCACCGTGTCAGGGCTCCCTGTATTTTCATGGTAGAGATCTTCCCCGGTTATTTGTTACTATCTTCATCGTACCAATACTGTTGCTGTTGCTGTTGCTGTATTGGCATCGTGTTGGTGGTCTTTCTGTATCAGTCATTTGATGGTATTGGTCTTTTATGAGGTTAAGTACGTCCGATAACTGTCACGCGACCCCACGCGACCCCTCGCAAGCCCTATTTTCAGAAAATCGACCCTGCGTTTGTTATGCGCAAGGGTATTTTTTTAAATTCACAATTTTTGTGGTAATGATTTTCGACCCCCCTCAGGTTGCGACCAAAATTCTCCCCGAAGACTCAAAATGTCCATTGATCTCTCCATTTTGACTAAATTGATTTAAAAAATCTATTTTTCACTACCACACTTTCTAACCTTAACCCAAGATATGAAATAAAATTAGTTTCAGAAGTGTTAGTTCGCTATGTTTCTGCGTTGTTTTCTACGGTATGTCACGGCGTGTCTTCTTTCATACCATCGTGCCTTTTAATGCTCGCTCCGATAGCATCATGCTCGTCTTAACGAATTTTTGTAGAACTCTACAGCACTAACTTCCTCCTACACGATTTCACCACCATTCTTTCTTTTATTTTGTTTCCAAAAATACTTTTTTCTTAGATATGTGTCCGGGTGTATTATGATAGTACTAGTACTAGTAATAATGTAGGTATGATAGTATGTTTGAGTGGTGAAACGATTTTTTGTACAATTCATGTCAACAATCATAGAACGGCATTTCAGAATTCAGTCACCGGAACGGCGTTTCATGCTTTTGTGTTTGAATCATGTTTAAATTTGAAATCTCGGTGCCAAACAACTTCCTAACCTTAACCCAAGATATGAAATAAAATTATTTTCAGAAGTGTTTGTTTGCTACTTCGTACTAGTACTATGTTTCTGCCTTGTTTCTATGTCACAACGTTTCTTTTTTCATACCATCATGCCTTTTCATGCTCGATCCGATAGCATCATGCTCATTTTCATCATGTTCATTTAACACCCCCATCGAAACCATTTCTCCCCCTCCCCTCTTCCATTAGAAGAACATGTCACAACGAACGATGATGACGATAGTGAGGTCCTCTCTGATACATCCAATACTTAATTGTTTACCTAGTACAATATCAATAATAACTTAGTATTAGTGAAGAATTGAATGCTCCTCCATATCGATCGTAACATATTTCTCCTACGTTTCGATTGATAGCTACTCCGACATGATTGCACAATGTCGCAGGACTGCCGCTGTGGCTGTTGGTTTGATTGTTCCCAGTTCCGGCTGCTTGTAAATCCGCAGAACATCTGCATTGGCATTTCAGGGTCAAGTTTCTGGAACGGCGTTTCAGATTGAGTTGTCTGCCTGGAACGGAAATTCTGACTTTTGCGGCAGAGCTCCGATCGTTCCTGCTTGCCGCTGTTGCTATCGCTGTCGCTTGCCGCTGTTGCTATCGCTTCCGCTGTTGCTGATGGTTCAATTGTTCCCGGTTCCGGCCGCTTGAAAATCCGCAGAACGTCTGTATTGGCGTTTCAGGGTCAAATCTCTGGAACGGCGTTTCAGATTGAGTGGTCTGGAACGGCAATTCTTGTTGCTGTTGCGGATCGATTGCTGTTGGATCTGCTGTTGCTCTCGCTGATTTGTCAATTAGTTGCCGGATGAATCCCACTGATCAATTTGTTGCCGTTGTTGCTGTTGCCAATCTAGAACAATCTACAATAATTGAAAAAAATTGAGGTGAGTAACTATTGATGTAGAGTAAATGATAACAACAGAATAATATAATCTACGTGCTACCAACCTACACTGTTGGCGTCCGATTGATTCGATGCTGCCGATTCGTTGTTCCAATATTTGCCACACCTACAGGGAAAATTCGCCGCACCTACAGGGAAGAATAGGATGATTTGCCACACCATTCACTGCACCTTGATCCAATGTTTCCGATCCGTTGTTTCCGCTCCGTTCTTTCTGATCTGATTCGTTGTTTCCAATCCGCACCTATGAAAATAATAAGGAAAACAGAAGTGAGGAATACATCATCGTCAGCAATGTGGGATATAGGCATCATTGTCTAGTATGTATCTCACGTTGTTCACCGTTTCCTATCCTTTTTGTATCCGATCCACTATTGCCGACCTTTTGCTGTCGTTCCGGCGATTGCCGTTAGTGCTGGCTGCTGCTGCCGTAGATTTGCAGCCTTCTTACTCCTTTCTCACGAAAAACTGGATCTTTATCCTGTTGATATATCTACGCAATGGATGCAGATTCATTGATTTCAAGACGTATATGTAAGGCTGCAGTCCAAACAATATCTATCCAGCAATTCCTCTCTCGTCCAATGCCGTCCAATTCTTTTTCCAGCAAAGGCAGTTTATTCGGATTAAAATATCTCGAGCCTGAATTCCCTGCATAATAGTGACCATTGCTGATCAGTTACTAAGTGGGATCCCGCGTTCTCGGATGGAGTGCTTTGTCGTACAAGTACGGTAAAGCAACTCTGCTCAAGATAAGTTCGGTAAGATTATGAAGGGAAAGAGTATTTTTTGCCTCGAAAAGAAAAGAAAATCACACTGTAAAATCACACTGTAAAATCACACTGTAAAATCACTTTTCTACTTTTCGCTGTCCGTTCGAATTTTTTCTTAGAACTGAATCTACATAAAATTCGAATTGTGTGTGTTTGTGTTTGTGTGTGTGTGTGTGTGTGTGTGTGTTCGAAAAGAAGAAAAATTCGATACTTAACCTGTGAGATCTAATGCAGTAAATATAGAACAATGAAGAATGATTTGATTCTCTTAATTAAAATAAGAAGGTTAAGTAAATAAATCGCGCGTCGCGCGCGTTTTGAATATAGAACAATAAAGAATAGTGCCCTGATTTTTTAGTTAATGTTCTCAACTTGTGATACAGTGAGATCTTTTCATGTACCGGTGATAGTGAGATAAGGGGTACCGTACTAGAGGAGGGACGATAAAAACGGAAAAAGGACAGACCATAAAAATGGAAAAAGGACAGACCATCAAGTACATGCCAAGCAGTACAAGTACTACTAAAGGTACTACTACCAGTAGTAATACAAGTACCACATAGACAGTACACACTAATTTGCAATTAAAAAATAGAAAATCAGATATTTTGTGTGATTGAACCATGAATATTGTTCCTGTTATGGATGAGATAAATCATGAAAGAAACAGAAGTGAGTTATCTTTGATAGTTTGTGTGTCACAAACTAATCAGTGCATTTGGGTACTGGAATGGGAGGAAAAATACACACTAATTTGCAATTAGAAATTAGAAAATCAGATATTTTGTGTGATTGAACCATGAATATTGTTCCTGTTATGGATGAGATAAATCATGAAAGAAACAGAAGTGAGTTATCTGTCATAGTTTGTGTGTCACCACCTACTAAGTGCATTTGGGTACTGGATTTGGAGGAAAAATACACACTAATTTGCAATTAGAAATTAGAAAATCAGATATTTTGTGTGATTGAACCATGAATATTGTTCCTGTTATGGATGAGATGAATCATGAAAGAAACAGAAGTAAGTTATCTGTCATAGTTTGTGTGTCACCACCTAATTAGTGCATTGAGGTACTGGATTTGGAGGAAAAATACACACTAATTTGCAATTAAAAATTAGAAAATCACATATTTTGTGTGATTGAACCATGAATATTGTTCCTGTTATGGATGGGATGAATCATGAAAGAAACAGAAGTAAGTTATCTGTCATAGTTTGTGTGTCACCACCTAATTCGTGCATTGGGGTACTGGATTTGGAGGCAAATTACACACTAATTTGCAATTAAAAATCAGAAAATCAGATATGTTGTGTGATTGAACCATGAATATTGTTCCTGTTATGGATGAGATGAATCATGAAAGAAACAGAAGTGAGTTGTCTGTCATAGTTTGTGTGTCACCACCTAATAAGTGCATTTGGGTACTGGATTTGGAGGAAAAATACACACTAATTTGCAATTAGAAATTAGAAAATCAGATATTTTGTGTGATTGAACCATGAATATTGTTCCTGTTATGGATGAGATAAATCATGAAAGAAACAGAAGTAAGTTATCTGTCATAGTTTGTGTGTCACCACCTAATTAGTGCATTGAGGTACTGGATTTGGAGGAAAAATACACACTAATTTGCAATTAAAAATTAGAAAATCACATATTTTGTGTGATTAAACCATGAATATTGTTCCTGTTATGGATGGGATGAATCATGAAAGAAACAGAAGTAAGTTATCTGTCATAGTTTGTGTGTCACCACCTAATTCGTGCATTGGGGTACTGGATTTGGAGGCAAATTACACACTAATTTGCAATTAAAAATCAGAAAATCAGATATGTTGTGTGATTGAACCATGAATATTGTTCCTGTTGTGGATGAGATGAACCATGGAAGAAACAGAAGTAAGTTATCTGTCATAGTTTGTGTATCACCACCTAATAAGTGCATTTGGGTACTTGATTTGGAGAAAAAATACACACTAATTTGCAATTAAAAATTAGAAAATCAGATATTTTGTGTGATTGAACCATGAATATTGTTCCTGTTATGGATGAGATAAATCATGAAAGAAACAGAAGTGAGTTATCTTTGATAGTTTGTGTGTCACAAACTAATCAGTGCATTTGGGTACTGGAATGGGAGGAAAAATACACACTAATTTGCAATTAGAAATTAGAAAATCAGATATTATAGGTGATCAGTTCATGAATATTGTTCCTGTAATGGATAAGATGAATCATGAAAGAAACAGAAGTGAGTTATCTGTAATACTAGTTAGTGTGTCACCACCTAATAAGTGCATTTGGGTACTTGATTTGGAGAAAAAATACACACTCATTTGCAATTAAAAATTAGAAAATCAGATATTTTGTGTGATTGAACCATGAATATTGTTCCTGTTATGGATGAGATGAATCATGAAAGAAACAGAAGTGAGTTATCTTTGATAGTTTGTGTGTCACAAACTAATCAGTGCATTTGGGTACTGGAATGGGAGGAAAAATACACACTAATTTGCAATTAGAAATTAGAAAATCAGATATTATAGGTGATCAGTTCATGAATATTGTTCCTGTTATGGATGAGATGAATCATGAAAGAAACAGAAGTGAGTTATCTGTAATACTAGTTAGTGTGTCACCACCTAATAAGTGCATTTGGGTACTTGATTTGGAGAAAAAATACACACTAATTTGCAATTAAAAATTAGAAAATCAGATATTTTGTGTGATTGAACCATGAATATTGTTCCTGTTATGGATGAGATGAATCATGAAAGAAACAGAAGTGAGTTATGTTTGATAGTTTGTGTGTCACAAACTAATCAGTGCATTTGGGTACTGGATTGGGAGGAAAAATACACACTCATTTGCAATTAGAAATTAGAAAATCAGATATTATAGGTGATCAGTTCATGAATATTGTTCCTGTAATGGATGAGTTGAATCATGAAAGAAACAGAAGTGAGTTATGTTTGATAGTTTGTGTGTCATAAACTAATGAGTGCATTTGGGTACTTGATTTGGAGAAAAAATACACACTCATTTGCAATTAAAAATTAGAAAATCAGATAATTTTTGTGATTAGTCCATGAATATTGTTCCTGTTATGGAGAAGATGAATCATGAAAGAAACAGAAGTGAGTTATCTTTGATAGTTTGTGTGTCACAAACTAATGAGTGCATTTGGGTACTAGATTTGGAGAAAAAATACACACTCATTTGCAATTAAAAATTAGAAAATCAGATAATTTTTGTGATTAGTCCATGAATATTGTTCCTGTTATGGAGAAGATGAATCATGAAAGAAACAGAAGTGAGTTATCTTTGATAGTTTGTGTGTCACAAACTAATGAGTGCATTTGGGTACTAGATTTGGAGAAAAAATACACACTCATTTGCAATTAAAAATTAGAAAATCAGATAATTTTTGTGATTAGTCCATGAATATTGTTCCTGTTATGGAGAAGATGAATCATGAAAGAAACAGAAGTGAGTTATCTTTGATAGTTTGTGTGTCACAAACTAACCAGTGCATTTGGGTACTGGAATGGGAGGAAAAATACACACTAATTTGCAATTAGAAATTAGAAAATCACATATTTTGGGTGATTAATCCATGAATATTGTTCCTGATATGGATAAGATGAATCATGAAAGAAACAGAAGTGAGTTATCTGTGATAGTTTTTGTGTCACAGCCAAACTAATGAGTGCATTTGGGTACTGGAATGGGAGGGAAAATACACACTAATTTGCAATTAGAAATTAGAAAATCAGATATTATAGGTGATCAGTTCATGAATATTGTTCCTGTTATGGATAAGTTGAATCATGAAAGAAACAGAAGTGAGTTATGTTTGATAGTTTGTGTGTCACAAACTAATCAGTGCATTTGGGTACTGGAATGGGAGGGAAAATACACACTAATTTGCAATTAAAAATTAGAAAATCACATATTTTGGGTGATTAGTCCATGCATATTGTTCCTGTTATGGAGAAGATGAATCATGAAAGAAACAGAAGTGAGTTATGTGTGATACTTTGTGTGTCACCACCTAATGAGTGCATTTGGGTACTAGATTTGGAGAAAAAATACACACTCATTTGCAATTAAAAATGAGAAAATCACATATTTTGGGTGATTAGTCCATGCATATTGTTCCTGTGATGGATAAGATGAATCATGAAAGAAACAGAAGTGAGTTATCTGTAATACTAGTTAGTGTGTCACCACCTAATAAGTGCATTTGGGTACTGGATTTGGAGGAAAAATACACACTAATTTGCAATTAGAAATTAGAAAATCAGATATTATAGGTGATCAGTTCATGAATATTGTTCCTGTAATGGATAAGTTGAATCATGAAAGAAACAGAAGTGAGTTATGTTTGATAGTTTGTGTGTAACCACCTACTGAGTGCATTTGGGTCCTGGATTTGGAGGAAAAATATTGGGTAATGACTCTCAAAGTTTTTCGTGCCGTGCATGAATATATTTCTCATGACTCATCTGATGCATATTGGGAACAACATTGCCACACATAATGCTGAAAATGTTGTGGTTTGTGTCTCCAAATGACACACAAGAGGGTATTTTTGTTGCAAATCCAGGGCACAAACTGACTTATTGGGTAATGACTTACAAAGTATCCGGTCCAGGCCATGAATGATTTTTTCATGACTCCTATGATGCATATTGATAACAATATTACCCCACAGATTGCTGAAACTGTTGTGGCTTGTCTCTCCAAATGGCACACAAGAGAATATTATTGGTGCAAATCCAGGGCACAAAATGGCTTATTGGGTAATGACAGGCAAAGTATGAGGTCAAGTCCATAATAGGAAGAACAACATTTACTTTGTATAATCCAATCACCAAAAAAGAACTTTAATGAGTGTCAAATGAAAAAAATTCATAAGTTGTTTAATTGACATGGAGGTGCTGTTTTTTTATGATTCTCAGACAAAAGAATGGTGCAGATATTACCAGTACTACTAGTTGTAGCTTATATTGCATGCAAAAAGGTACATAGTTGGGTACTGTGCAAAAAGTGTACGAGGTAGGTACCATACTACTGACCCAAGGGAGTTTTGAACCACTGACTGGCTACCAGATTCTACAGATGGGTTGGGGATTTAGATACATAACCTTTGTGTGATCAGAATTTTCTTTTTGAAAAATTATGGCGCGGGAGGGGTGGCGTGCACTCGTACATGCTTTACTTATAGAAAATAAAGGCCGTGCACAAGGCAGGCACATGGAAGAAGTCAGGGTGCATACCACACACAACACACACAAAACCACACACACATGAAAAACTGTATACACACGGAACCACCACACAAAACGCAACACATGCTTCTTGGTTGGCACATTTTTTTTTGAAACAGGAAAAATGAATGTTGTCCGACAGTCACGAACAACGGAACAACGGAACAACGGAACAACGGAACAACCGAACAACAAAGAAGAAACACTAGTCAGTGACAATAACAGCAATTTGTTGGAGATTCTATTTGTTTCTGATCTTTCTTTCTTTTCTTTTTCTTTTTATTGAAACGGAACAACAATCAAACAAACAAACGAGGGAAAGAACGACACTCAAAATGGAACAACGAATTAAAAAAAAGAAATGACAGAATGGAACAACAGAACAACAGCAGTGAGTGACAATGACGGCAATTTGTTGGAGATACTATTTGTTTCTGATCATTCGTTCTTTCATTTTTATTTTTATTGAAACAGAACAACAATCAAACGAACCAACGAAGGAAAGGAGGGCACTTAAAAATGGAACAGAACAATGGGACAGAATGACAGAATGGAACAACAGAAAAGTTCACACACAAAAAACTGTACACACACGGAAAACTGTACATACCCCAAATCAAAAACACACAAAAAGCAACACATCCTTCTTGGTTGGCACGGTATTTAAAAAAAAAAAAGCACGGAAACAATGGATTGGCAATGAAAGAAAACAATGAGAAACACTAGTGAGTGACAATGACAGCAATTTGTTGGAGATTCTATTTGCTTCTGATCTTTCTTTCTCTTATTTTTATTCTTCAGGAACAACAAACCAACAAAAGGACATAAGAAGGACAAAGGGATGAAACGGAACGATCAAACGGAACAGAACAGCGGAGCGAGGCAAGTGTTCGCTAGATTGTGCAAGAAGGTACAATCGTTAAGAGAAGATCCCGAAACGGGTAAAAATTTGGAGAAAATGATGCTGGAAAGATTCAAGTCAGAAAAAAACCCTACCGGTACTGTATCAAAAGATGGTGGCACTGTTGCCAGTAGTCTTGCTGAAGAGGAAAATGAGGACGACAACTAGATTGATCCTGTATTGATGCAATTGCTTGGCGAAATGGAGGAAGTTTAGGCATTGTTTTCAGAATTGTTACTGCTCATTGTGTCAGTCCATTTACTAATTTGACGACAACGCGGGTGGGTTCACACCTAGTATGACACGGGTAAATCTTTGGGGAGAATGATTAGGGTAAAAGGTACATATTCTACATAAGTTGCATACCATGGTTGCAAATAGTAGATTGTGTGACAAATATGATTCAATTGTACGGAAAGAAGTACTCATACCTATCATACATATTTTGCATATGATACTACTAGGCAAATTCTTGACCCGAATAATTCAACTGTAGTGGTAGGTAGTCGCAAGCGATGATATTAAATTTTAAGGGTTGTTTGTTGCGAGCACAAATATTAAATTATAAGGGTAGTGTGTCGCGAGCAATGGAGATACATTTTAAGGGTAGTGTGTCGCAAGCACTAATGTTAAATTTTACTGGTTGGGAGTCATGACCTTGTGTATTTCATTTTTGTAGGTGTGATTCGCGAACGTACAGGTAGGTGATATTAAAAATTAAAAATAATTATTCATGACCCAAGGAAAAAAATAATCGCGAACCAGGGATTGAGAGTTAGAAAAATGAGCATGATACGAAGCAACCGAATCACAGGGGGGGGGTTGGTTGTGAGTCATGACCTTGCATATTTAATTTTAGTAGATGTGATTCGCGAGCGTACGGGTAGGTTTTATTAAAAATTAATAATAATTATTCATGACCCAGGGAAAAAAATAAACGTGACCCAGGTATTGAGAGTTAGAAAATTGGGCATGATACTGGCCTAGTGAATCGCAAGGGGGACTCGTGTTAAAATTACACACAAAAAGGGGTTGCGACAGTACCTTGCGACAAAAAAAAAAGGGGTCGCGTGACAGTTATCGGACGTAGTTCATTTGATGGGCCATATGCTTGATTGGGATATATGTAATAAATGAGGCCCATTCAGAATCGATATCGTTTTTCATTATTGCAATAAGTAATTTCCTCACGGGACGTTACGTGTATTTGTTTGAATATACTTATTGGTTCCAAATGTTTACTTATCGGTCCAGTCTTTCAAGATGTCTTGTTTCTAACCGATTCATCTTTTTGTTTGTAGCCTTAAGAGGAATCGTTTTTACCACTTAAGGGTTTCCACGTAGTGGAGGTATGTTTGATTCTAAGCCACGATTGTCGTTTTTGTTGCCTCGTTTTTTTTCGAACGAATTTGCCGCCGACAATGACCGTATTTTTCGCGGACAACACATCCCTTGATCCAACATAGTACCATATGGATGTTGGATTACGTCGGTGATTTGGTTCGTTCCTTTGATCAGTTATTTGACCTAGGTAATGGCCCATGATGTATCGTGCATGTTGAGCATGCAAGATCCATCCCAATGGCTTGGTTAGATCACTGGCTGGGTTGATGACTCCTGGAATATGAATCATCTTGATTTCACCATTTTCCTTCCATGCTTGTTGTCTGAGGGGGAGTAGTCTTGTGAGGGCTTGGGGTAAGTTGTTGCTTCCTCAACTTGGGTTCCATCCTTGTAGTGGTACCTATCTTGCATCCCAACATGGAGTTCGTTGTTTTGGTTGTTATTTTTGTTGTCGTCCTCACCATTGTCGTACCATTGTTTCTGTACATCAAAGGCAGCTGCTAATGATCCCTCCTCATCACTATCCCCTCCATCCCTGTCTAGCTCCTCATCCCAATGGTTGTTTTGGTTGATTTGGGACTGAGTAACATTGTGTAACAACATCACACTAGAAGTAGCGTCGGTGTCGGCTTTTTATCGTCAGCCTTATGGTTGTGTAGTAGTGGTATGGCTGTGGCTGGACAAGATCTTCTACTTCTTGTTGTGGTTAGGGAGCTGATGGATCCACTACTTTTATTCCTGCCTAGTATTTGAAGCATAGGGATGGGAGTGTCGTCATTGTCGGATTCCATTGTTGTCGATGCCTGGATCCGCATTGATTGTCGTTGTCCTAGTCGTCGGCGTCCCAATGCTGGTGTATCCATCTTGTTGCTATTGGAGATAAGAGTGTAGCTTGTTGTTGCTGCTAATTTTATGAGGCTACTAGTAATATCCGATCAATTCTTTATTTTTATCATTTCATTGGTTCGATCATTTTCTAGGGTTGAATTATTCTATTGTCGGCAGTTCCGACATACATTGTTCCATTAAATTATTCAAAGAACAAAAATGTGCATAAAATGGTGTGTTGGGGGGGTTGATTGCTAAAACTATGATGTGAAACAAAGCGCCCATTATTGTTTAACACGGGAAAAAGGCAACCCTTGCTGTTGATCCCTACAAAATGCGGGGAAGCGTGCGCCGCAGCGAGACGATAGTTGCTTTCGTTTGATCCTCTTCCTGGTCCGCCGCCGCGACCTCCGGATCGTCCGCCAGATTGTCCGCCAAATCGTCTGCCAAATTGTTGCTTGTGTTGGAATTTCCTGAATAAGAGTTGTTAGTAGAATTGATGTACTGTGGGTACATCGCCTGTTGTTGATTTTTCAGATTGAAATAACAAGAACATTGCTCCCAAGCATGATTGCCATTTGAATGTCTTTTACATTTCTCTCCATATCCACCGTTTGTTCCTCCTCCTCCACGTTTGCCGTTTCCTTTTCCGAATCCTTTTCCGAATCCGCGGCCTCCTTGTCTATTCTTCTTGTCTTTCTCCTTTCTTGCTCTGTTGGCAGTGTCCTTTCTTCTTGTCATATAGTCCCTGATCTGCAGGATGGTAACCTCTCTGAAATTCGCCGCTGTATCAATGTATGCGTCCTTGTTGTAACTTAAAAGTCGACCTGATACTAGGTATAATGATGTTTTAATTAAAAGAGAAGTGAGCTCATGGAGACGCTCTTAGTTTTACTACTAGTACTACTGTATACCGGGATTCCCTGTATTGTACATGGTAGAGATCTCCCCCGGTTATTTGTTACGATCGTACTGATCCTAACTGTATTGCTGTATTAGTACTATCATGTCAGCTTTGTATCACTCTTTTGGTTGGTTAATTAATTAAGTGGATGGGTCTTTTGCTTGACCGTGACTTGTTGTTTGAATGGAATAAACGAGGAGACCCATTCCAAACCGGTATTTCTTTTCGTGATTGCCATCATAAGTACTAGTACTAGTAGTTGCCTCACAGGCCGTCTGATAACTGTCCCGCGACCCTTCTTTTCCGTGGCAAGGTACTTTCTCAACCCTGGTTTGTGTGTAATTTTAACACGAGCCCCCTCTGTGATTCAGTAGCCTACGTATCATGCTCATTTTTTAAATTCTCAATCCCTGGGTTGCGATGATTTTTTCTCTTGGGTCATGAATAACTATTATTAATTTTTAATAAAACCTACCCGTACAATTAAATTCTTGTGTTCACAACACACACCCACTAAAATTAAATACGTAAGGGCATGACTCGCAACCAGTAAAATTTAACACGAGTGCCCGTGGCACACTACCCTTAAAATTTAATTCTATACATTGTTGCACACTACCCTTAAAATTTAACATTAGTGCTTGCGGTATACCACCCTTAAAATGGATCTCTATTGCTCGTGACACACTACCCTTATAATTTAACACTTGGGCTCGCGACACACCACCCTTAAAATTTAACACTAGGGCTTGCGACCACCTACCACTACAGCTGAATTCTGTGGGTCAAGAATTGTACTAGTAGTATTATATGCAATATATGTATTCTAGGTACGAGAACTCCTTTCAGTACAACATTTTAATCATTTGTGTCACGGAAACTACTATTTGCAACAACAATATGCAATGCATGTATAATATGTACTACCTTTTACCCTAATCACCTCTCCAAGAAGACTTACCCGTGTTGTAGGTGTGAACAAACCCACGTCAGAGTAGTGAATGGACTGACACAAGAAACAGTAACGATTCCAAAAAAAATGCCTAAACTTCCTCCATTCCGCCAAGCAATTGCATCAATATATGATCAATAGTATAGTTGTCATCCTCAATTTCCTCATCAGCAAGACTACCGGCAACAGTGCCACCATCTTTTGATACAGTAGGTTTTTTTTTTCTGACTATTAGAATCTTTCCAGCATCATTTTCTCCAATTTTTTACCCCTTTTGGGATCTTCTCTTAATGTTTTTACCTTCTTGCACAATCTAGCGAACACTTGCCGTCCTTTTTTGTCCCATCCATCTGCACTTCCACTCTTCAAATCACAATATTTTTTCTCACGCATTTTTTCTTTGTTTGTGCCACATCTGTTCCATCAAGTTTCCTTTTCTTCTGTTTTACCCAATTGCTGAACTCATTGTCAATGATCATTAGGGCGAAAGCCTCATCCGCAACTGAAAATATGTCACTAATAAGCTCCGTTGCCTTCCTCTGTTCAAAGTTTGTCCCCACTGGATTAACGGCAGACAGGATTCTTGTCACAAAATAATAAAACTCTTCATTATCTGCATTTCCATAGCACCGGTACTCATTGGCTGTAATTTCCACCGATTCAGGATCCAGAGATACAGCAGTACCAGGGAATGATGCTAGCACTTTTGCCTTTTCACTATCAGCTGCAGTGATGACAACAAATGGCAGTATGATATCATAGTATGGTGGGGTTAGTAGTACCTCGGTCGTAGACACATATGGAAGAATGTCAACAGCACAAAAATCTCTGTCCGATTAAACCATTACACCGACACTTACCAAACCAATTTTTTCTTGCCAACGTTTGATTATTATGCCTCATTTTTGCCAGGGCTTTAGGTACCGCATTATCAAAATATTGACAGAATGTCTTAACAGGAATATCTTTTGTAACAGAGATGTGACCCGCATCAATGCCTTGCACCATCACTCTTTCGGACAGTTCTTTTGATGTCAGAAATTTCATGCCACCATACCATTTATCCTTGACATAGCCTCTCACTTGTTTCCCACCATTCTTTCTATGTGTGCGCATCATGTTCATATCATCTAGTATTGACATATGTTTATCATCATAACTCAATGTACTAATTTTTTCCATGCTATCGCCGCTCTGCACTGTCTTCAACGGAACCGTGTCAGTGGTTTTGGCAGCATTCTCTTTAGAATTCTCTCCCTTCTCAGTATCACTCACCATTGTCGGTATCTTCTCTAGTAGGAGGGTCACGTTGGTCTTTTTCTGTTGTCTGCCGCCTGTAGTATTTTTTTCTCTTGTCCCAGGGATGTTTACACTATCTGTATTCTTGTTGGAGCTCCCAACATTATCTTCACCAACCAAACTTGAATCACTGTCACTGTCACTGTCGCTGTCCATGACGCTGATGTTTTCAGCTTTTCTTTTTGGTGGTGTCTCTCTTTCCACAGCGGTGGGGATTTCTTGTGTTGTTGCAGCCGTTATAGTCTTCATGGTGGACACGGTGGTAATACTTGTATTTTTGGTAGTATCTCTAGTGTCTCCGTCCCTGGCTGCATTGGCCAGAGCTTCTATTTTGTTTTCTTGTAAATGCTTATTTCAATACTAAAAATTTGTACGATAACAATGTACTGATGTAAGTAGAATAATCTACCAAATGATGTGACACCCACACCCTATTTTTCCCCAAGTCCAGGGCAAGAATTAACTCATTACGTGGTGACACACAATCTATCAAAGATAACTCACTTCTGTTTCTTTCATCTTTCATCTTATCCATAACAGGAACAATGCTCATGGACAAATCACAAAAAAGTATTTTTTCTAATTTGTAATTGCAAATTAGTGTGTATTTCTCCTCCAAATCCACAACCCAAATTCACTCATAAGCTGGTGACACAGAAACTATCACCAACAACTCTCTTCTATTTCTTTCATGATTAATCTTATCCATAACAGGGTCCATGTTCATGGACAAATCACACAAAATGTCTTTATTTTATATTTCTAATTACAAATTAGTGCAAATTTTCCCTCCAAATCAACATCGAAAATACACCCAATAGGTGGTGACACACTAGCTATCAAAGAGGGATAACTCACTTTTTGTTCCTTTCATGATTCATTTTATCCATGTTAACATGAAAAATATGCATGGTCAAATCACAAAATATGTCTTATTTTCTAATTTCTAATTGCAAATTATTGTGTATTCTTGTTTTTCCCAATCCAGGACCCAAATGCACTCATTGTGTGGTGGCACACCAACTATCAAAGATAACTCATTTCTGTTTCTTTCCTCATTCATCTTATCCACAACAGGAACATTATTCATGGACCAATCACAAAACCTATTTTATTTTCTAATTTCTAGTAATTGCAAATTAGTGTGTATTTTTCCTCCCAATCAACAACCCAAATTCACTCATAAGGTGGTGACACACAAACTATGACAGATAACTCACTTCTGTTCCTTTCATCATTCATCTTATCCATAACAGGAACAATATTCATGGACAAATCACAAAAAATGTCTTGATTTTCAATTTCTAATTGCAAATTAGTGTGTATTTTTCCAATCCAACAAACCTGTACCCAAATGCACTCATTAGGTGGTGACACACAAGCTATCAAAGCTAAGTCACTTCTGTTTCTTTCCTCATTCATCTTATCCATAACAGGAACAATATTCATGAACTAACCAGATTTTTTTTGTTTCTAGTTTATAATCACAAATTAGTGTGTATTTTCCCTCCAAATCCATGACCCAAATGCACTACTCATTAGATTGTGACACACCACTTATCAAAGATAACTTGCTTCTGTTTGTTTCATGATTCATCTTATCCATAACAGAAACAGTGTTCATGGACAAATCACAAAAAATGTCTGATTTTGGAATTTCTAATTGCAGATTAGTGTTTTTTCCCTCCAAATCCATGACCCAAATGCACTCATTAGGTGGTGACACACAAACTCTCACAGATAACTCACTTTTGTTTGTTTCATCATTCATGTCATCCACAACAGGAACAATATTCATGTACAAATCACAAAAAATGTCTGATTTTGGAATTTCTAATTGCAGATTAGTGTGTATTTTTCCTCCAAATCCATGACCCAAATGCACTCAGTAGGTGGTCACACAGAAACTATCACAGATAACTTACTTCTGTTTCTTTCATGATTCATCTTATCCATAACAGGAACAATATTCATGTACAAATTAAAAAAAATGTCTGATTTTGGAATTTCTAATTGCAGATTAGTGTGTATTTTTCCTCCAAATCCATGACCCAAATGCACTCAGTAGGTGGTGACACAGTAACAACCCTAACCCCAACCCTAAACCAAAAGCCCAAGTGGAGGATCAGACCCGGCTATGGGCTCCAGTTGATTTTGAATCCCCCCAAACATGTCCGCAAGGGAATACAAGGATTACTGCAAAAGCATTTTGCACCATCCCATAAAATTCTTTCCACAGCCTCAATTTTGGTTGTCATATCAACAACATTCACTTTGCTACTCCTGGTGAGTGTTTGCATATGTATCAACTGGGTGTAGCGCGGAGGGCAGTAGAATCACTTGATTCTTTGTTAAAAGGCAGTCCTAAGTGTTGGTATGCACCTGATTTAAACACAAATGGCACATCAGGTACTATTGGCACACTTGCACAGATATACAGAGCCCTTTTGTCAAGGCAATTGGACCATGATTTCCCTAGAACAAAGTTTTCAAGTCAGCTTCTCTCCATCACAAAAAAGGAGGGGCATGATTATTCCGGAATGCTCATTTCCATTCTGAGCACCCTTGCCTCTGATGTGGCAATCAACATCATCCAAGATGGGACATTTGTTCAGAAACAGATAGAGGTCATTGAACTGATCCTCTCAATGGAAGAATTCTTGAAGCATGGAAATATAACCATTTCTGGGTTGGAAAATCTCCCCAAGATGATTATCCATTTTATCAATGGTATTGATTCCACCTGCCTCAGAGACAAAATGGGAACAAAATGGATCAATAACCATCTCTACTTTCACCTGGTTGACTACATGAAGTTTTAGGGACGACCATGTGGATGGGACTCTCCGTATTCAGAATCACGTCACAAAACTAAAATCAAAGCACCCTCAAAGAACACTCAACAGAATGCCGCAACATTGATTATGTAAATGGCAAAGAAACAGGAAGAAAAAATGCTGCTACGAGTCGCTAGTACTTCAAAGTTCAATTTAGGGCCTACAGAAGATGCTTCTGGTAATCGAATTCCCCCTGAAGTTTCTGGCTCAAAATTTAATGTGTTCATTAACGATGACGGGGCAAGTACTATGAGATGGGTCAGTTCATCCAACAAAACCAAACCCTATTTTTCTCCCATCCTAATGACTTTTGTATGTCACAAGGTTCTTCCACTTTTGCAGGACTCTTCTTCTGTCATAGGATTTACTGAACATAACAGGTTCAACCCCTGCACACAGCAAAATTACTTGTTTTGCAGCCACCCTTCATACCGTTCTGACAGTGGCCAACTCAACTCTGTTTGGTATGATTGGGCATTGTTTGATGTTGACGCATGTGAAATACCCTGCCAAATTCTGTGTCTTCTTGAACTTTACAATCTGAAGGAGCCCCACTCATATGTTTCTGAGTATCAAATTGCAGATGAAGGCGGTTATGCAGTAGGGACCAAGTTTAAATCAACTCCCACACCAACGATCTCATCCTTTGTGACAAGTGGTGAATTAGACGAAAACTGCATGTTCTTATTTCATGTAGACATCATAGTTTCCAATGCAGCAGTTGTCCCAGACCTGATGCAATGGGTACCTTCAAAACAAACTCATATCCCGTTGTCTCCAACCAAAGGGCTTGGCTGGATGAATTCCACAAAAGAACCTCCTCTATGCCTAATGAAGGTACACTCTACTCCCAATGCACTATTGTTGAACAGGACAGTGACAATAATGATGATGCTAAAAAACTTAGATGATGACAGTTCAATGACATCAAACAATGACAACAAGAGTGAGGTCTTCTCTGACTCTTCCAATACATAATTGTTTACCTACACTATTAAAAACTTAAAATAATATTACTTCATCCATATTATTCTATGATGAATAAAACTAATAAAAGAAATCGATTGCCCCTCCGTATTGTATTGATTGATTGCTCTACAGTATCAAATGTAGTGATCTCGTCGTTCATGCCGTATTGATTGATCAGTTCCTCCTACTCTGTGCCATATCAATCTCGTATTGATCTCAATAGCTTTTCCGTGCCGTATCAATTTATCAATCGTTGATTGCTCATCCATACCAATTGTACCATAATGGTCTTCCGCATTGAGTGATTGCTAAGGCCGGGGGTTCACGGACGGTGTCTGACCAAACGACACCACGACGTTTGTAACAAACTTGACTTTTGGTGAATGACGGGTCTGTGGACGACAGGTTGGTTGTTGAACAAACGGTCCGTGGACGACAGGTGGGGTGTCAACAAACGGTCTATGGACAACAGGTTGGTTTGGCTAATTAAATTATTGTTTAATATTATTATAGAGGATTAGCTCTTAGCACAGTTTTGCGAGATACGTACACTGACATGATATAACACCCGTCAAATTGGGGATTGGAACAGCTATGATACACGGATGGGTTAGACAGTAATGTGTCCCCGGATTGCAATGGTACTTTAATTTTGTACATGGGGAAAACAAAATAATAGATCACCTCATCAACAGATAGTACATCTGATGGAGCCATAATTGTCAAACGAGTGTAAAACAACAAGTCGTGATCGATATGGCATCGTAAATGATAATTCTTACCAATAGAGAAAGCAGTTGCGTGATCGCCAATTGAATTGAGTGTTGTACAATGAACAACCTCAGTCATCACAGTTGATTCACGGTAGACAAAGTTGGCCACAGGATTAAACTGTGCTGCATTTCCTTCACAATGTGCACTGCTGTCTCTTCAAGCTCTTCTTTTGTTCTAGGTTCCACATTTTTTTGAAAACATACTGTTGTCGGCGAAAAATATGAACTTCTTGTCGGCATCAAATTCGATCTAAAAAGCTGACAAAACAAAACGACGACCAAGGTGCGGAATATTAACACGGAGTAACAACAGAGATACGATTATTTCGATGATCGAGTCTTAGAATCAAACGCACCTCCACTACTTGGAAATCCTTAAGTGGTAAAAACGATATCACCTAAGGCTACAAATAAAAAGAGGATAATCGGTTAGAAACAAGACATCTCCAAATACCTGACCAATAAGTGAACACTTGGAACGCTTAAGTATACTCGTAAGAATGTACTTGATATCCCGTGAGGAAATTACTTATTGCAATCAAGAAAATCAATACCGATTCCGAATGGGCCTCATCCATCTCAAATACCACAAACAAGCATATGCCCCATCGGATAAAACACTTAACCTCGTATATGACAAAATGACCAATACCATCAAATGACCGATACAGTAAGACCGATACACGCCGCTAATACAGCAGCAGCAGAACCAGTATCGATCCGATGAAGACCAAGTAACCGGGGAAGATCTCTAACACATAAAATACAGCAGAGAGCCCTGATACACAGTGAAAATACCTAGTAAAAATAAGAGCCTCTCTCTGAGCTCACATCTCTTTGAATTTTAACATCATATACCTTTTGGTCAATTTTTAGAGTAACAACAGGTTATAGAGCCCTTATAACTCACACGTTGGCGTATACCTTAAGAGCCTATCTCCGCCCAATCAGCACCTCCACTGTTTGGTCACAGCCAGAGGACATTGCTGTTGAGCCATAGGCCTTCCCCCCAGCGCAGAGATTGTTGTGAGCCCGCTGTTGAGCGACTCCCTTCCAATCTCCCCCTCTCTTCTACTCCGCTTTTTTTTTTCTCCGACGAACGTTCCTTCGGTCCTTTCTTCGGTTAATTCTCCGGTCATCGACGCTTCTACCGCCGACACCGGTTATTTCTTTCCGGTTTCTCCGGTCATCGATCCCTCAATCGTTGGTCTTCTTCCAATCGTCAGTTCTTTCTTCGAACGTTAGCCTGCTGTTGAGCGCCTCCCTCACAACTTTGATTGTTTCTCCGACGAACGTTCTTTTGGTCCTCCCTCCGGTTCTTTTTCGGATTTTGTGGTCATCGATCCCCGTCTCCCGGTTAATTCTTCGCCTCCCTCCGGTCATCGTTCATTCCTTCGACGCAGTTACAACGATCGCATTTTTTTCTTCTTGGCTTCGATCGTTCCTTTGACGACTCGCTTCACGCCATCGATTCTTTTTTCTTCCCCTCCTGCTTGTGAATCAGGGGGTGTATCCACTGTCTCTACATACAGTTCTTTGATAATCCACAAGCAAGCATGGCAGACCTATTTGATTGGAATGCGATTGAAGGCATTCGATTCAAATTCAAGGGCAACAGCCCATATGATGAACAATTGAATACCCTATATTCAACTATCCTGGACGATACCGACACAGAAGACTTATTTGTGGAGAGCACCACAACGGACGCTAAGGTACTAGCCCCTTCTATGATGACCAATCTACGCGGCAGCGTTGTCAATGCTATCACCTATCCTCTCCCCCAATTAACAGAGCTCCAGAAAGGTCACATCACACAACTACTATCTAGTTGCGCTGTATACTACATTGCACCAAATGGAGACTCCAAGAAACTGCGAGGTCCTGTTGACTTAGAAAAGGCTGCTAAAGAAGCACTCGCGCATCACACAGACGACTCCTCCAAACCATCCATTACCATTGAACTCCTAATCACATCTTGGAAGTTTAAACCCACCTGGAAAGCCCAACGATTCGACAAGGTTTATGAAGGTGCCACACAGGCCAATTCTGATGATGACTCCACTGTTGACCCTCCAACACCCCAAGCCAGCATTTATGATGAAAAGATGACGGAACTCCTTGAAGGCCAATGCGCTCTCCTTGATAAACTATCAGAACGTGGTATCAACGACAACAACAACAACAACGCTGGCGCCAACCACCAAGCAACACTTGACCTTCCATGGAATCCAGCAACCTTACCACCACCAGTTCAGGAGAGATACAATCGCAGAGACAAATTCCTTACCAGTGACGACATGAAATACTTCGAAATCACTTCCACCGATGCATCAGGAAATGAAACAATCGTCCGGCAAAACTACTACCTTCACAACCTAGGCAGTGGTAGAAATGATCAGCGCCTAATCACTAGAAGTGGTGATTGCTTCGATCTAACCAGAGCCTCTGACAAGTCCAAGGAAGCAGCTAGAGACAAATTGTTCCTCTCAGGTTTCCCACAACTAAAGGATTCAACCCATCCTCAGGTTAGAAAATGGTACAGGGAAATCACTGCTCATGCCCAACACCACCACATCTATATCCACCCATACTACCTCTACAGGCGTGAAGCTGATCATCTCCGAGGATTCACCATTGGAGACAGCCTCCCACATGATCTACCTACAAGATATGAATTGGCCATTCACGAATGGGGAAATCTCATCTACACTGTACTCAGAACTGATAAGATCATCCCTGATTCATGTGGAAGAATGAAGGCCACCATTCAAAGTTTTGAAGGGGGACAAGGATACGAAGCTCTATACACAGTCATTGCTCAGACACACCCTAACTCAAAAAGGCCATCCAATGCAGGACGAATGGTCAGGAATCCTCCAAATCAAGATGCGAATGAATCACTTGAAGAATACTACTTTCGTTACAAGGATTATTTGAGACTTAGAGTCTTCCTCCACAATCAACCCAGCACAATCAGTTCCACAGAAGAAGTCAGCAATCTTATTGAAGGAACCACTCTCTTGCAAGAACTCTTCAAGAAAACAGAAGATGAGCGCAACTCAGATGACCAATTCAAACGAGACAAATACAAAGCAGGTAGGCTTCTACAAACTCTTCAAACATATGAGCAAGAGATAAAGGCTTAGAAGAAGTACAAGAACAAAACCTCCAAATCAAGTCTGCCCAAGCAATTGCCCATCACAGGAACCAGGCCAGGTCCTCGCCGAAGTGATAGGTTCCAAAAACGCGCTGGCAACAATACTGTTAGAACACCTTCTACTTTGACTTCTCACTCAATCAGTCTAATTGACTCCCTTGGATGCCCTGAAATGGATGAAGTATCTGACAATCCCTTCCTCCATCAAGCATATTGCAACGCTATCTCTGCATTTGACAAACAACCCAGTCTCTTTGACACATCCAGAAAATGCATTGTTTGTCACACATCCGGTCATAGTTTTGATAATTGTCCTGCCTTACAAGATGTTGAGTCCCTCAAGAAACATAGGATTGCCACAGCTGTTTTTCTAAGCAAATGCAATAGAGAAACCTAACAGCTCTTAGATTCTACTCAACAAATCTCTCAGATCAACATTGAAGATGAAGATCAAGATGAGATCCCCCCCGATGATGCAGTAGAAGACCAAATTTTTTGCCAAGGCCAAGAATAGACAGTCTTTCTTGCAGCCATATGACATCACCTCCAGATGAACCTCAAGGATTTGACAATGCCACAGCCCCTCAAGTGAACAGCTTATGCCCCTCCTTGGACTCCAGCAGTGTCAGCTCCTACAACTCCGTCCAGATTGGTGCTGTCAATCTTCTCCCTTGGGATAGCCTACAGCCGTCAATCCCAATTGATGTCTACTGTGATATGGAATCACTTGCGGTTACAGCCCCTGTATTGAAATCACATCTGGAAACCAATGGAGACCCCAACTTCGACAGAGACAACCCTATCTCAGTTGATACCAACCATGTCAAGAATCTTGTCGCTTCAGATCCTATTGCAGCTGCAGCATATTTCCAACAGGGTGTCAGAGCACAGATCTATACCGGTGCTAAAGTTTTGTGCACAAACCTACGACATATCCTCCATGGTTACAAACCTTACACCAAGCTGAGAAAATGTCCAGTCAGGCTCACAGCGGCAATTGGAGACAAGGCAGCCAGCTGCATTCCTGAAGGATCAGGATACGTGCATATACCAGCTCCCAATCACATAGGCTATCTCAAAGTCTTCTTCTATTACTCTCCCTCCCTTTCAACAACATTACTGAGTGAGAATGACCTCTGTGGAATGACATCACAAATGAGACAACAATTCAGTGGACAGTCCATACACAAAGCCTTCACTGACACCCATGACTCGTCTGTTCAACAGAATGGCAACCTCACAATTATTTGTCATCACAAGCATAGCACTGTCAAAAGCATTGTCCTTCATGGAATCATAATTGATGGCCAGTGCTTCACACACCCAGTATTGATACCAGATGTTGACTTTGCATCCCCATATGCCAATTGTGCAACATCTTCAGCATATGCTTTAGCCACCGACATAGAGTTCAAGACAGCTTGCGAACTGGCCTCCAAAGAAGTCATTAGCAACTACAGGTATGATATATACACCAATCTTGTTACGCTACAAAAACGCACTGAAGCGGCCAGAGCTCAGCCTGATACCAGCAACACACCAAGGTTTGATGCAAAATTGTTCTTCACCAAGATTGTGGACAAAAACACCCCCATTCAAGCCATCAAAGCCAAAACATCAAAACTTCTCTGGCATCAGAGACTGGGACACCCATGTGATGACTTCCTATACCAAGCTCATAAGCATATTCTTGGAGTACCAAAGTTCCAACGCCAAACCAGTATCCTTGATAAATGTCCAACCTGCATCCAGTGTAAACAAACAAAGAATCCTGCTGGATACCATTCCACACGTAAGGCTACACAGCCCTTTCAGGGCTTGTCTATTGACTTTGCTTTTTCAGGCATCAGATCCTCCAACAGTAAACGAAAGCGTGACTACGAAGGCATTCATGGCAAGACAGCTTGGATCCTCATCACAGATCACTACACTGGTATGAAGTATGGTGATACCAGAATCTCCAAGGCAGCACCACTCCATTGGCTTGAACATTTCTTCTCCCAGCACAACCCAGCTTGTGCCAACAAGTATATCTTGGTTGACCAAGGTGGAGAGCTCTATCACAATCCTGATATCAGAAACCTCTTCTCAGCTTTTGGCTACTCCATTTTCCCAACTGGTGCCGATGCTTCACATCAAAATGGTACAGTTGAAAGAGCTCACCAAACTCTAGCCAACTCAATGCAGACCATGCTCAGTGGTGCCAACTTGCCAATCAAGTTCTGGCCTTTTGCCTTCTATCATGCCCTGAGGTTGTCAAATGCCTTCCCTGAAGGCAACCAGCCACATTCACCCTTAGAATTGGCAACTGGCCATAAGGAAAATCTTGCTGACTTCCGAACCTTTGGTTGCAGAGTTTGGGTGAGACCTCCAGGCAAACGATCAATCAAACTCAAACCAAATGTGCGCAAGGGTATATTCCTGGGTTTTGTCCCATACACCACCCGCAATATCCTTTGGTATGATACTGAGACACACCAAGTCAAGATAGCCACCCATGTCAGATTTGATGAAGGCATGAATGACTTACCACTTGCCGACCTTCCTACAAATGTCAAGCACCTGCTCAGAACAGATGACAACCTTCCTCTCCCACCGGAGCCAAATGAGGTGTCATCCAGTGATTTTCAATTCTCCATCTCACCATTTGCAGATCTCACCAATCTCAGGCTCACTGTTTCAAGCCCTTGTGCTGATAAAGCATTTGGTCTCAGGTATGCCAATGATTCACTACTTGGCAGAGCCTATGTCACAGACATCCTTCCAAGAAGTCCTGCCTCCCAGCTTTATTCTTCTCATAAGAAATCTCTTTCCAAGCTCCGCGGAGCTTATATTGTATCTATCAATCACAATCGTGTGTTTACTGCTGCTGATGTTACCACAGCACTGCATGAATCACACCATCGAGGGGTGAGGGATTTCATAGATACTCCTATTACCTTTGCACTTGAAGAGAAATTATCTCTGAAAGAAGTCAGGAAACATGCTAATGAATATGGACTATTTGCTCCCAACACTTCATGGAAGGAACCTACCGATGAAGAAGATCCACCATTTTTGGACCAGATTTCATCCATCAAAACCATCAAGCGCATTGGCACCAAATACAAGAACCTCCTCCAATCCAGAATCAACCAAGTTGATAGCACTGAAGCCCTCCATGCTTCCATCCAAAAGCACTTGGCACCAACCAAAGATGACATGGATGTTGCCGTCCCCACTATTGACATTGCTTCACTCAGAGCCGTCACCAAGCTTCATAAGGCAGGCAATCATGCATTACAACTAGATGCAGATTCACTACCAACCGAACAAATTGAACTCTTAATCAAGGCCATCAATTCAAAAGCCACTACACCCGAAGAACAAGCACTAGGGCATTTCACTCGAAGGAACCTCAAGTCATTATCCACATGGGCTGAATGGGAAGCTGGAGAGCGAAAACAACTTGATCAGTTTGAAGACTTAGAAATGTTTGGATTACCCATTTCATACCCTAAGGATCCAGAAGCCATTATTCTCCAACCCCATTGGCAATACAATGTCAAAAGGAATGGTGTGAGACGAGCAAGACAATGCTGCAATGGAAGCAAATATGCAGCCCCAATCCTACATGCCATTGCAATGTCATATTCATCATGTGTTGAACACCCCATCCAAAGATTGTTCTTTGCCATTGCAGCAAGCCTCAATCTCAAAGTGTATGCAGGTGATGCGGCTGACGCCTATGCGCATTCTCCAGGGCCCAACATCCCTACCTACATGACTATCGATGATGCATATGCAGAATAGTATAAACACAAATATGGCAAAGACATAAACAGAAGGATGGTGCTCCCGGTTCTTCCAGCACTCCAAGGCCACCCTGAATCAGGTAGACTTTGGGAGACCCACATTAACAAGATCTTGAAAGGTCCTAATCTCAACTTCAAGACCACCACACATGATAGGACAATCTATACGACAGTCTTTGAGGGTGAAACAGTCTACATGCTGAGACAAGTCGATGATTTCGCACTGGCTTGCACATCAGAATCCATATCTGACAAGATCTATGACATCATTGGTGCAAAATTGAAGCTACCTAAAGAAGATGTTACCCCCTTCACCAAAATGGGATTGCTCGAAGATTTCAATGGGATTGACGTCAAACAGACGGCTGATTACATCAAACTGTCCTGTGCAAATTACATTGACAGAATTATGACATCACATGGTTGGGAAACTGATACTAAGATGAAACCCCACTCCAAGCCTTCAGCACCATTGTCAACTGAAGTACTAAGCCAACTGCAATCACATACGGATGGACCTTTAGAAGGGACCAAGGAACATGCTGAATTACAATCCACATCTGGCTTCTCCTACAGGACACTCTTGGGTGAAATGATGTTCGTGTATGTCAGCTGCCCACCAGACATTGGATACGCAGTGACCCTGATGTCAAAATATAGCTCCAATCCCACTGCTTTCCACTATTCCAGCCTGAAGAACATAGCTCGATACCTCAGAACAACCAGATCTTGGGGTATTAGGTTCTATAGACCAAATGCTGAACCATCTCTGCCTCCAGGGGTACCATATGACGATGCAGTCCAAGATGCATCACTCCCCAAATACCCTGAAGATATCAAGCAAGCCAAACTGATGTGTTTTGTTGATGCCGCATATGGAAATGATCCAAAACATCGCAGGTCCACCACAGGGTATGTCTTCACCTATGCTGGTGGAGCAGTTGTTTACAGATCCAAAGCTCAGTCACTTACTGCGCAGAGTTCTACAGAAGCGGAATTCATCGCTGCAGTCACAGCGGCCAAAACGGCCAGATATCTCAGGTCCATACTCAAGGAATTAGGATTCGTCCAAGTTGGCCCAACTCCAATCTATGAAGACAATGCATTGGCAATTGAAATCATAAATGCCCAGAAGTCAACTGAAAGAACCAGGCATATTGAAATCAGGTTCTTTGCAATTCAAGCATGGAAAGGAAATGGTGAAATCAAGATAATCCATATCCCTGGCGTTATCAACCCTGCTGATGATCTAACCAAACCATTAGGATGGATCTTGCATGCCCGCCATGCAAGATACATCATGGGACACTACCCAGGTTAAATCATTCAACAGTACGCGCTTTGACGATTGCTGCGATTGATTCGATCCCATATTACAATCATTTTGGTTCAATTCCAGGTTAGATAATTGACTTTGAATTGGATCGGTCCAATGGTTTCAACGCCATGGAAATATCATACACCGACTGTAATCCAACATCGAGTGAACGCGTTGGATCAAGGGGTGTGTTGTCGGCGAAAAATACGAACTTCTTGTCGGCATCAAATTTGATCTAAAAAGCTGACAAAACGAAACGACGACCAAGGTGCGGAATATTAACACGGAGTAACAACAGAGATACGATTATTTCGATGATCGAGTCTTAGAATCAAACGCACCTCCACTTCTTGGAAATCCTTAAGTGGTAAAAACGATATCACCTAAGGCTACAAATAAAAAGAGGATAATCGGTTAGAAACAAGACATCTCCAAATACCTGACCAATAAGTGAACACTTGGAACACTTAAGTATACTCGTAAGAATGTACTTGATATCCCGTGAGGAAATTACTTATTGCAATCAAGAAAATCAATACCGATTCCGAATGGGCCTCATCCATCTCAAATACCACGAACAAGCATATGCCCCATCGGATAAAACACTTAACCTCGTATATGACAAAATGACCAATACCATCAAATGACCGATACAGTAAGACCGATACACGCCGCTAATACAGCAGCAGCAGAACCAGTATCGATCCGATGAAGACCAAGTAACCGGGGAAGATCTCTAACACATAAAATACAGCAGAGAGCCCCGATACACAGTGAAAATACCTAGTAAAAATAAGAGCCTCTCTCTGAGCTCACATCTCTTTGAATTTTAACATCATATACCTTTTGGTCAATTTTTAGAGTAACAACACATACACACTATTTTCTGAAGACAATTGATTGGGTCAATTCCCAATAATAGCATAGCCATCATTGATACTACTGCACTTCTTTCCTCTGACAACTTCTGGTTTAGCTTCAACAATTTCTGTAGAAAATTTTCTTGTACGTTCGATATTATGGGATTCAGCCAAGTGCTGTTTTGCAATTTGTCTGGAAATTTTTGCAAATATTCGCAATGATGGTTCTGATTTGTCGAACGCTATAATATACTTCTCATCCGTACTATCCAATGTCTTGAAACTGTCAATAGACACGGCCTCAGTTGATGGATATTCCTTGTCTCCAACTATTTTGCCATCCCAACTTGTTTCCATGAATTTACCTTCAACGTCATTTTTTTTACTGTTCTTAATGCTAATTGCTCGACATGATGTTTGAGAATTGCATTTTGATTTCGACGCCGGTTTGTATCCCTTCAACGCCAATTTCTATCCCTTTCTCTTGTTCGGTTTTATCTGAGACAAGTGATTATAAGTTTCGTGCCTCGTCGACTTTGGTGCTGCGTTCTTGAGAAAATTTGAAGACATACTCAGTTTAATTCTCCTCCCCTGTTTTCTCATTGCTCTTTGCTTCGTTGCTCTTGCTGCAAGTCGCTTTGTTGTTGTTTTGAATCCCATTTCTGGTGGTGTAGACGATTCATTGCCGGCGTTTGCTGTTGTTGCCGTTGCAGTTGTTGTCCGACAATTTGTTGCCAATGATATGTTGCCGTGCCAATGATTTGGTGTTGTTGCAAACAATTCGGTGGTGACAAGGATTGCTGTGCCGGTGATGCTGTTGCGGCTGTTGCTGTTGCTGTTGCTGTTGTCCGCTTGCTGTTGCTGTTGTCTGCTTGCTGTTGATGTTGCTGTTGCTGCCGTCCGCTTGCTGTTGCTGTTGCTGTTGCTGTTGCTGTTGCCCTCGCTGTTGCAACTTCATCGCTGTTTCTCTTGCTGTTGTCCAAGGAAGGAGACGGCGGCAGCGACGGCGGTTCGTTGGTGATGGCTTCGTCTCGCTGTTGCTCTCGCTGTTGCTCTCGCTGTTGCTCTCGCGACTGTCGCACTCGCTGTCGCCCTCGCTATTGAAGCTTGATCGCTGTTGCTGTTGCTGTTGCTGTTGCTACCGTCCGCTTATTGTTGCTGTTGCTGCTGTCCCCTTGCTGTTGCTGTTGATGTTGCTTCTGTCACAATTTGGTGGTACCGTCAATTCGTTGCCGGGCTGCTCAAGCTGTGGCCGCTTGGTGCTCTTGCTCTCGGTTTCGTTTCTTGTGTCATTGCTCGTGTTGTGGCCGCTCGGTGCTCTTTCTGTTACTCTCACTGCTCTCACTGTCGTCACTCGCTGTTGCCCCTCACTGTTGGTGTTGGTGTTGGTGTTGCTGCTGCTGCTGCTGCTGCTGCTGGCTGTCGCCGCTGCTCGGTGTCGCCGCTTGCTGCTGCTTTCATTGTCTCCGCTCACTGTTGCTCCTATGTACGCTTGGCGCCGCTTGCTGTTGACTCTTGCTGTTGCTGTTGCTGTTGCTGCAGGCTGTCGCCGCTGCTCGGTGTCGCCGCTCGCTGCTGCTGTCGCTGTTGCCGCTTTTGATTTGTTTTTGCCGACGATTTGTTGCAATATCCTATAACAATATATAATAATTGAAAAAAATTGATGTGACTATCTATTGATGTAGAGTGAATGATAACAAAAGAATAATACAATTTACATGCAAACCTACAGGAACAATAATTCGTTGTTTGTTCTGTTGTTCCAATGATCGTTGTTCCGATCTGTTGTTTTTAATGATTGTTGTTCCGATCTGTTGTAGCTCTTGTTTTGTTGCCGTCGTTTTGTTGTAATTTGTTGTTGTTGTTGTTGTTGCTGCTGCTGCTGCTGCTGCCGTTGATTTGATGTTCTCTCATCCTTTCGTTTGTCCTTTCGTTTGTCCTTTCAATTGTCCTTTCGATCATCCTTTTGATCTACTGCTGCTGCCATTGATTTGATGTTCTCTCGTCCTTTCGATCGTCCTTTCGATCGTCCTTTCGATCGTCCTTTCGATCATCCTTTCAGTCGTCCTTTCGATTGTCCTTTCGGCCGTCCTTTTGATCATCCTTTCAATCGTCCCTTGTTGCCGTCCCTGAAATAGTAAGAAGAAAAGCCAAAGTTAGAAAATACATCATCTGTAATACGGTTGGCAGTATCATTGTCTGTCTATTTCATGTTGTTGTTGTTGTTGTTGCCTTCGATTCGTGTTGTTGCTGTTGATTTGTTCCACCGTTTATCTATCTCACGTTGTTGTTGCTATCGTCATTTTGCCATGTTGTCATCCCGATTTGTGTTGCCCAATCGTTGCTACTGCCATTGATCTGATGTTGGAATGAAAGACTTCTTACTCCTATGTCACAAAAAACAGTACTATCTTGTTCCGGTTGAAATAGATGCAAGGGATGCAGAGGATTGGCCTGCCTAATGCTGATCAACGATCAAGGGATCGATGGATTAAGTGGGATGTCACGTTCTTGGACAGAGTGCCTAAAGCAACTCTACTCAGATAAGTTGGGGTTCGAGGTCTTTCAAATGATTTATGAATGGAAAGAGTATTTTTTTGGTCCGGGACAATACGGTAAAATCACTCTCAGTGTGAGCGGAAGGAAAAAAGAAAATCACACTGTAATTCTTGTCAAGCTTGTTCCGAGGTAGTATCCAGGTTCAGATTCAATATTCCGAAGTGTGAATTCTTGTTCTATCAGAGCAATCCAGTTTGGGGCTTCCTTGACACAAGTAACTCGTATTCCGCACCTCGGTTTGTTTTGCTTTGTTTCCGTCGTTGGCTTTTCCGATCGAATTTGCCACCGACAATGGTCCGTATTTTTTTGCCGACAACATCATCAACGTGTGTTCCAACAATATAATCATAACTTTTCTTGTCTTCACTCAGTTTCATCCAAAGATCTCGGTCAGCCCTGGATGGTCTGAATCCCAGATTCATCAATGTGTCTGCAAAGAAGTCTGCTGTCGTGTAGTATGCTCAACCCGATCCTGCTAGTCCATACGTCCGATAACTGTCACGCGACCCCACGTGACCCCTCGCAAGCCCTATTTCGATAACTGTCACGCGACCCCACGTGACCCCTCGCAAGCCCTATTTTCGCGTTTGTTATGCGCAAGGGTATTTTTTTAAATTCACAATTTTTGTGGTAAAGATTTTCAACCCCCCTCAGGTTGCGACCAAAATTCTCCCCGAAGACTCAAAATGTCCATTGATCTCTCCATTTTGACTAAATTGATTTAAAAAATCTACTTTTCACTACCACAATTTCTAACCTTAACCCAAGATATGAAATAAAATTAGTTTCAGAAGTGTTAGTTCGCTATGTTTCCGCGTTGTTTTTTACGGTATGTCACGTCGTGTCTTCTTTCATACCATCCTGCCTTTTATTGCTCGCTTCGATAGCATCATGCTCGTCTTAACGAATTTTTGTAGAACTCTACAGCACTAACTTCCTCCTACACGATTTCACCACCAAATACTTTTTTCTTAGATATGTGTCTGGGTGTATTATGATAGTACTAGTACTAGTAGTAATGTAGGTATGATAGTATCGATTTCTGTTCGAGTTGTGAAACGATTTTTTGTACAATTCATGTCAACAATCATGGAACGGCGTTTCAGAATTCAGTAACCGGAACGGCGTTACATGCTTTTGTGTTCGAATCATGTTTAAATTTGAAATCCCGGTGCCAAACAAACTCCTAACCTTAACCCAAGTTATGCAATAAAATTATTTTCAGAAGTTTGCTACTTTGTACTAGTACTATGTTTCTGCCTTGTTTCTATGTCACGACGTTTCTTTTTTCATACCCTCATGCCTTTTCATGATCGCTCCGATAGCATCATGCTCATTTTCATCATGTACATTTAACACCCCCATCGAAACCATTTCTCCCCCTCCCTTCTTCCAATAGAAGAATATGTCACAACCTAGTAAAAGTCGCCGTCACTTCAAGAGTGGTTGTTATACCAAAATTCCCAAATCATTTATATGTCGTAGCTGCATGTCCTGTAAGGGCAAATCGAAGACATTCATCGGAAGCAGACAAGATTCGTCTACACACAAATCATACCGATATGTATCACGAGGCCTTTCACGTCACCTTGATTCAATAGCTTTTTGCCGTGATTTCTATTTAAAGCATAACCTAATGGAATTTTCATCATCTGCCAAAGAAGAAACCACTAGTACAGTTCGTCATTCACCTACACAATATGGCCTGACATTGACGGAGAATGGTCCAATCGTTCCTTCCGCTTCTGTTGCTGCCCCTCACACTAACAAGGCATCCTCAAACGAAACGTTGAACTCTGTTCTAAATAGTCAGGTAGTACACAACTTATTTGTTCCACCAATGGATAGAAATGTAATGGAATCACAGTTGTTTCCTTCAGAAGACAACAGCAACAACGATGACATGGTTATTCATGAAGAAATTTGCCTTCCTATTCAGAACGATAATGGTATGGATGCTTCGGAACCCACCGCATCCCAACCAAACATCAATGAAAAAGAGCAATTGATCCGATCTCATCTTTCTTTTTCACCTACCAATAGGCTCATTGCTGAAATAAAGCTCATGAATCTAATGACGAAACACAAGTTACCTCTAAACACATTCAAATCTATTTTTCAATGGGCAAACAAATGTGTTAATTTCCTTTTGAAACTGGCTGTTGAGCTGATTCAATCCAAAGGCAAAGAAGAGCAACAGGAGGTTTAGCTGCAGGCCGGTTGAGGTGCCGGTCTGTTGTGTTCTAATATTTCTCTGATATCCACTACGGTTGGATGTTAATCCAACCAGATCTATTCTGACTATCGGTATCCGACGCAATCAGTTAGATCTTATGCTTGTAGTTCTACAATGAGACGCAAAAGAGGCGTCCGGTGCAAGGTTTAAGGTTGAATAATCAAATAATCTAAAAGTATAAGCGCATCTGCTTGCTAGAGAGCAAGCGACCACTTTAAAGATCACGCTGCCGCTAATACAGCATGATATCGTTACAAATATCTTATACGGTAAAATACCGTGTTACGAGAAAATATCGTGTTGCCGCTAATACAACACATATTTTTATGCAGCAGACAAGCAAGTTCGTGAGCACAAAGATCGAACCTCTGCTGTCTTTTCTTGAAAACAAAAGCACTTAACGCGATGGCTAGCATATGCTAGTTTCTGTCGTGTGTTCTTTCTTTGATCTCTAAGTATCGATAATTCGATCGTACGAGTGACGATCATTTGGCTCGCAAGACTGAGCCATTTGGTCAATAATGAGATACTTGGCTCGCAAGGCCGAGCCATATGGTAAATAATGAGATACCGGGCTCACAAGATCGAGCCATTTGGTCACCAAAATGAGATATTTTGGCCCACAGATTGAGCCATTTGGACCATAAGGTTAAACATTATGATTCGCGTACAACCAAGCTGTACGCGTGTGGGTAAAGAATGAGATGCCACTGTACCATTGTTACATACGATTATGTTGGACATGAAAGGAATTTAATACTCCCCATGTGTCCATGAGAAAGCATCCTCTAAGATCCGATGCGATCGTCCTGTAGTAAATCACCTGTGTTTCCACAGTAGTGAAAGATGGGCTTGAGCAATGGATACACCACTGAATGTCCCCAATGCTTTGTGAGGATATCAGCGCAATTATCTTTGCCCGCAAGATGTTGCATGAGGATGAAGCCTCTGGCTATCATGCTTCTGACATAGTGATATGAAAGAATGTGATGCCTCTTATGGAGCCTTGCATATGGGAATGTGGAGGTTTGGATCATCTTTTCATTATCTCCCCATGTGTAGGACGTGTCATGTACTCTAGTACCAAGATATCTGAATGACTGGCGAATATCAACAATCTGTTCGATGCAGGTTCTAGCAGATACAAATTCGGCGCCAAAGGTGGCTGTTTCAGATGTTGCTTGCTTCTTGGAGAACCACATGATGGGGGTCTTGTTTGCAAAATGCAGGATACCAGTGACAGCCTTGCCACTTAGGATGTCATGCATTAAGTTGGCATCATAAAAATGAGACAACACAACTACCTTACCCAGGGGCTTAGGAGCATCACTTGGTAGGTCTTCAGAGTGCTCCCCATACACTGTATTGGACCAGTCTGTACTGGTACCTTCAGTGAGTACAAAATCTGGTACGCCCACTCTGAATCGGATTTTGAAGTGTCAAAACTTGGAGATGTACCCATAGATTCTTTTGGCTCTGTTGAGATGGCCTTCCCTGGGTTGCACTCGGAAGCTTGACAATGTCATAACGGCAGTCTGCACGTCAAAACCTCCAATAGCTATGACCCATTGAAGTGATCCAATCATGCTTTGATACTTTTGGATATCAGTATCACTTAGGAAGGATGTTGAGTCTAGCTCTGGGTGGTCGTTCTCAGCAAGTGGTGAATGGAATCTGGTGGTAGGTTTGCAGCCAAACATTTGTACATACGAGGCCTCCATTTTCTCGATGAACTTGATGGGGTTCATGCAGAGCACACCATGTTCATCTCTTTCGAATCCACATCCCAAATGAAAGTTCATTGGCCCAGAACCCTTTAATTTGAAATTATAAGGTTCAGACTGTAGGATTACCAGAAAGGCTTCAGGATTGGCCATGCATAAGCAAAGGTCATCAACATATGTGCATATGAGCTCATATACTGGCTCCCCATGTTTGTTGTTGCCAGGTTTGATAAAGATTTCGGGCTCTGCCTTGGATCTTTCAAAACCTAGTTCAACGAGGCAGGCAGCAAGTAGGTCACCAAAACACTTGCCAGATGATCGGAGTCCATATAGAGCCTTGTAAATCAATAGGAGGCGGCCTTCTAGTGATCCAAATTCAGCGCCAGCCTTGATGCATACTTTCTCACAGGTAACAGCTTCAAGGTACGCATTACCAATGTCAGTTCCCCATGCTTCTAAGCTATTCAGTTCAGCAAGGAATAGGCACATGCGCAGGCCCCAAAGGGAAACAACTCCTGCATATACACTGTGGACAGGAGCTTCAGTGAGATTGCCATTTGCAACTAGCCGTGCTTTGTGTCGACCATCGTGCTTGACTGCATAAATCATGTGGACCTTGATTTGTTGGAAACCAATGGGTATATTGCTAGCCTTGTAGATACCTTTGTCAATAAAGGTGTCATATTCTTGAAGCTGTGACATTTCCAGCGCTATGGCATCCTGCCATTTGGTGTTGCCATTTGCCGTATCAAACTGGATGGCTTCGCCATGATTTCGAGGTACCTTGAATCCATATTGATACTGAGGAGCAGTACGGAAGGAGCGAAGCTTGGCTTGGTGGATTAGCCTGTCTAGTTTCTTGGTTCTGCGAGCAAGTGAAACAATGCGTTTGAGATGTTTCCATCCAGGTTTGTCAAGCATGTTGTTGTCTTTTGCATATTTGGCCACGGTAACAGGGTCATCGGTAGCTACATTGGATAGGGGTTTGTATGTCCTTTCCATATTCTCCCATTCAATCCATAGGTTGTATTTGGAACCTTTGTATTGGGGGTGTTTGTTGTTAAGAGGACCTTGATGACCAAGTATGCGTCGAAAAGACCAAAGTTTGCCATCTTCTTGAGTGACATCCCTGTGGATATAATTCATGACATCGTTGTAGGCAATGATATCTTCGAGTTCATCATCAGTATGCTTCCACTTGAACTTGATGAAGTCCTTGTTTTGCTCAAGGCTGTTTTCAACGTCAACAACTGTCATTCTTTTCTGTGTGCCATCAGGGAGGGCCATTAGAAAGGATCGACCTTGCAAGTCATCAACAGGGATAGCAGGGATGGTGATAGGTTTGCCATCAGCGTCAAATTGGGCATTGCCTTCTTCATCAGTAACAACTACCTCAGATGGGCCTACAGAAGGGGTAGCAGGATTGGTGGATGGAGGGGCTGCTTCACTAACATCAAAATATGCTAACTCAGGGGGACCAAAATCATCTTCAGTAGCAGGGACGCCGTCAGGGGTTTTGCTGAAGATGTGAGGGGTTGGAGGACCATCAAGAATCTCCCCATAGTTGTCAGGGATGGGAGAAGGTACATAGCTTCTTGTATGAGGAACCTTGGAATAAAGAAATGTAGGCAAGGATGGCTGGGGAATGCGCAGAGAAGATGATGCAGGTACTGAGCTGGGTTGTGGAGGATGGCAAAAGGAGGGACTATCACCAGAAGACTTAGGAGTGGTAGAAGCATCTTTGGCTCTGCGCCATGCAAGAAAGCCATCATCAGTGAACAGGCCAGCGCGCTTGTTTCGGTGCTCAGGAGTCAAGGCAGTGCAAACACCAGAGCGATCAAGTAGTTTATTGGTAATGGGATCCCAGATGGTGAAACATAAACCATTGCCAACATGATCGGCAATGCCAACAAAATGTCCAAGGCATTCAGTGGTCTGAGAACCAAACTGTGTGTCAGGAGTCTTGTAATAGACAGGTTCAAACCAGAAGAAACTGAGGTATGGGCTGATGTTGCCAAGAATACCAGTAGCAACATAGAAGGGCTGTTTGTTGAAAAGAGTAGGATCAGACAAATGATTCATGAGACGGCCAATGTAGGTCATACACAAGAGCCAGAGATGAGGCGGGGTTCCGGTGCGATCCATTGTCCTGTTGACAATGCGTTTAAAGGTCTGGTAGCGCCGTTCGAAAAGGTTTTGATGCTGATGATATGGTTCACTTTGCCATAAGCCAATCCACATCATCTTGAGATAATCGAGAACAGACTTGCTGGACTGGTATGATCCATGGTCACAAAGCAGTCTGAGTGGTCTTCCCCATTGTCGAACAAAATTTTGGAGACAAGGAAGAAAATCAGCAGTAGTCCTCATTTCTTCGACATGAATGATATGGGATTTCCGTCCAAAGAAAACTTGTGCAATTTTGGAGCCACCATTGATGGCAGGGGTATCTGAATATACGACATCAGAGAGGACATCATCATTGAAAGGTCGGACATTCATGGCCGGCTGTGGTGATTGGAACCTTTTGAAAATGTTGCCATCTGGACTGATGGACATTGAACCATAAAGTGTGGAATTGGCGAAGGTAGCTTTAATACGATCAAGGGAGATCCAACCGAGGAATGGCTTCAGCGACAAGTAGTCTGTATCAGTGGGTGAGCGAACATGGGCTGCAGCAGTGATGGAGGTGGAAGGAGACTGATGAGAGCACCTACTGAGGATTTCTTGGTGGATGTAATCCGTGGGACTGAGCCAAAACGAGATATCAGAAGCATCCAATGCCTGGAGGTCGGAAGTGGAGCTGTTGGATATGAACGATGTGATCTCAGGAGACGAGCCAATGTTGATATCCCTGAGGGAGCCAAATTCATCATAATCTTGATATGGAAGTGATGTGGCGAGAGGCGGGTATTTCTGAATGAAGGTATCATCGTGGGGGGTATATGCACTATCTAGTACAGATGGGTCCCAATGCTGATCACTGGTCATGACAACATGCAGAAGATGAGCAAATTCTTCACTGGTATACTTGCGCATGGCAAGATAAGGCAATCCATGGCATATACTGAGTGGAAATACATGACCATCGGTTGTGGTGATGACTTGAGTGCCGCCTGTCTTGATAGAGGTGTCATCTACGATTGAGAAATATGCTTCCATCTGAGGAGAAGACAAGATGGATGGGTGTTGTCCAGTGTAGGCACACTCATGAAAGATGATGATTACAGGACCCCTGTTGGAAACAGAGTACGCGCCACATGTAGCAATAGGAATGTTCTGGATTTGATGATTGTTGATACCAGTGACATTGACATATCTTGGTGGAATATCCTTGGAGATGAGACATGCATCATGCCCTATGATACACCCATTTGCGCCTCTGTCAACCATAGCATAACCGGGTGTGGAGACGTTGGTTTTGCTAGAGTGATATGTGGCAATGGGGTGTGACGGTGAAACATGAGATTCACAATCGGGTGATGCCCAATGGTGGAATTTCACAGACATTGGAGACTGACCGGCAGGGACATAAACATTGCCTTGTTTCTTGTAAAGGATGTCAGGATTATCTGCAAGGAAGCGAGCTGGATGTGCAGGAGAAACAGAAGACTTGAGGGGCCTGGTATCTTCGTGAGAAGATGTCTTGTATACACCTAGGGATGCATGGAACGCAGATCTGGCCGAGCTTTCCTCATCAGGTGAGAGGACTTGCTCGTCATCAGGTGATGAGGGGACCTGCTCATCAGTAAGGTGTTCATAAGCTCGGCGTGTGATTGGCTTGCTGGAATTGGGGTCCGGTGGCAGTGCAGCATCAAGGAGCTCAGATTGAAGGCAGGCAACTAGTCGCTTCTTGTCATCGGCTGTGAAGCCAAGCCAATGTTTCATACCTTGCTTGGATAGAGTTTTCCAGACGGCAGAAGGTAGCCTTGTGGTTGGGTCTGGGGTTCTTCCAGCCTTGTAAACAGCGTAGTCCTGATAGTCACCATCAAAATCAATAGGAGGTAAATATGATGCCGAGTCATCAGTTATGCCAGAATATGTGGAATGTGTCACAGAAGAGAAATCATGGGTGTTGGCCTTAACAGACATCCGACTGCGAGGCTGGGACAGTGAGGCTTGGGAATCCAGCCTGGTTGCTTCAAGGAGGAGAATATTTTTCAATTCACTGATAGCGACAGCTTCATGCTGTCTGAACTTAACCATATCCTGTGCTGCAGGGGGATCATCAACCTTGCAGAATTGTTTGCTGAGCTGGAAGCTGCTACTACAAGCCTTGCAGAGGTGTGTTTTGACAGTGTCAAAATCAAGTGGCCTTTGTGGATCTCGTAGCGTGTTGAGATGTTCTAGCTGGGCAAACCACTGGGTGATGAACTTGACTTTGGTGTCCTTCCATGTCCTCAAGTCAATGTTCAATAGATGCTGCATCACAATGGAGGTATCATATACTTTGGATTTGGACCTGTCATGTAGTGCAACAAAGTCAAAGAAAGCCTGTCTGCCGTCTCTCGAGGTGGTATGGCTGAGCACACAGGAGTAGGAGAGGTCACTCTGGAGGGCATGTAGAACAAGAGTCCAGAAGAATGCACACTGCTTGTCATGAAGGGCCTTCTCATACCCGACGAGTGGTACATCAGGCCAACTTGGATCAAGGAAGGTACGAGTATCTATGTCAGATGTTTCCAACTTCGCTTTGAATTTTACAAGCCACCTCTCAAACGTTGCATCATTTTGCAGGGTTGGAAATGTGGTTTCATCCCTTGATTTCTTGGTCCATGATTCGTATCTCAGCTGTTCGATGGGCTTGGAGGATCTTTCCTGTTGTCAGTAAGATGTGCCGGTGCTGTTGCGCGTGGTGGTTTCAATATCCGTCCCAGATCTTCTGGCTCTGACAGCCCCACGACAGTAGCTCTTAAAGGCGTCCTTGGTATAATGGGTTCTATCCTCCCAGTCTAGTCCTTGTGCTGCGAGGTGTTGCCCGAAGTCGATGACTTGCTGTATGAACATCTGTACATGTCGGTAAATTGGTGTTCTTACTCCCCTTTCAAGAAAAGCTAGATCACCAATGTTCTCGATGTACAAGAAGTCTAACCATGTCTTGAGCCATCCGGCAATGAGCGCCTCGCACAGGGTGTCGTTTTGTTCCTTTGGTACATCAAAGGATTCATGCAAGAAGGTGGCTAGTGGTCGGTCGAACGATGGGAAGAGTTCTTCGATAGGTGCGTCCTCTTCATCTTGATCTGGACTGGTTTGGTCAGGTGCTACCGTGTCAGCCGTGGGAAGCCAGGGTGTGGTTGCCGCGCTTCCAGGTTGGAGTGTTTGGAATCGTCCTGTCGATCTGCTTCGGCCTGTCAACCTGCTCCTTGTTCTCCCGGCGACCGGGACGGTGGGCATTGTTGCTTTGTGTAAATGAGAAATATATGTAATCCGGGGAACTTGGATGGCGGTAGATTGCTATTGGCGTGTCCAATGCAATGAGCTTCTGTCAAAGGCTTCGTCGTGTTCGATGTCTTTATGTGATCGGATCAGAGAACTATCAATCGTCGTCCGTAGTCGAGTCGATCAATGATCTGCTGTCGGATTGTTTTTCGTCGTCGTCTTCTTCTTTTGCAAGCTTCAACAAGCTTGCGACTGTTAATCTGTTAATTTCCTTTTGAAACTGGCTGTTGAGCTGATTCAATCCAAAGGCAAAGAAGAGCAACAGGAGGTTTAGCTGCAGGCCGGTTGAGGTGCCGGTCTGTTGTGTTCTAATATTTCTCTGATATCCACTACGGTTGGATGTTAATCCAACCAGATCTATTCTGACTATCGGTATCCGACGCAATCAGTTAGATCTTATGCTTGTAGTTCTACAATGAGACGCAAAAGAGGCGTCCGGTGCAAGGTTTAAGGTTGAATAATCAAATAATCTAAAAGTATAAGCGCATCTGCTTGCTAGAGAGCAAGCGACCACTTTAAAGATCACGCTGCCGCTAATACAGCATGATATCGTTACAAATATCTTATACGGTAAAATACCGTGTTACGAGAAAATATCGTGTTGCCGCTAATACAACACATATTTTTATGCAGCAGACAAGCAAGTTCGTGAGCACAAAGATCGAACCTCTGCTGTCTTTTCTTGAAAACAAAAGCACTTAACGCGATGGCTAGCATATGCTAGTTTCTGTCGTGTGTTCTTTCTTTGATCTCTAAGTATCGATAATTCGATCGTACGAGTGACGATCATTTGGCTCGCAAGACTGAGCCATTTGGTCAATAATGAGATACTTGGCTCGCAAGGCCGAGCCATATGGTAAATAATGAGATACCGGGCTCACAAGATCGAGCCATTTGGTCACCAAAATGAGATATTTTGGCCCACAGATTGAGCCATTTGGACCATAAGGTTAAACATTATGATTCGCGTACAACCAAGCTGTACGCGTGTGGGTAAAGAATGAGATGCCACTGTACCATTGTTACATACGATTATGTTGGACATGAAAGGAATTTAATAAAATGTCAAACTGTTCATGGTGTTGACTTTAGCTCTATCTACCCCCGCCATCGAGAAGCCATATTTAGTGAAATCAAGTCCAATTTGGGTATTTCAGAGACCAAGTTCAAGCCACACATAATTAACTGGTTACCTTGCAATTTACCCACCCAAATATTTGTTCGATCCTTCCCAGACGCACTTCATTCCCTTCTGACCAATAAGGAGTTGATGCAAGAAACCAATTTGTCTTTTCCCAATGTCGAGACTCCTCTTTCACCCGAAAACAACCCTCCACTCACCAATGAAACATACATAACAGAACTACACCATGGCTCTTGGTGGACGGAATCGTGGAAGCATATCTGCAATGAAAATGATGAAATCCTTGTTCCGATCATTTTCTACATGGATGGAATCAGCTTGGATGCACATGGCCGTCTGTCACTCACTCCTCTCAACATGACTCTTGGTATTTTCAATACTGAAGCAAGAAAACGACCTGATGCTTGGACCACAATTTATTTTCATCCCGACACTGAAATTGAGAGCATAAGACACACGAAAAAAACCACGGCGAAAGATAATATTCAAAATCTACACACCGCGCTTGCATCGGCTTTGCAATCTTTCAAGGAAGTATGTGAAATGCAGGGCGGGTTGGAGTGGGATTATCTTCCGTATGCAGGAAAAGTGTTCAAAGTGAAAATGAAATTTGCAATTGCCTATGTTGTTGGGGATACAGAACTTCATGACAAACTATGTGGAAAGTATGGATCCTACACGCAAAAGGTGAAGAAATTGTGCCGACATTGTACATGTCCTACACGTGTCATCCATAAACCAAAAGCCCAAGTGGAGGAACTGACTCGGCTCTGGGTTCCAGAAGATTTTGAATCCCCCCCAAACAATTCTGCACGGGAACACATGGAGTACTTCAAAAGCATTTCGCACCATCCCATAAAAAATGCTTTTCACAGCCTCAATTTTGGTAGTAATGTCAACAACATTCACTTTGCTACTCCCGGTGAGTGTTTGCATATGCATCAACTGGGTGTAGCACGTAGGGCAGTAGAATCACTCAATTCATTGTTAAAAGGTAGTCCTAAGTGTTGGTATGCCCCTGATTTAAACACGAATGGCACATCAGCTACTATTGGTTCACTTGCGCAGTTATACGGTGGTCTTTTGTCAAGGCAATCGGACAGAGATTTCCCCAGAACCAAGTTTTCCAGTCAGCTTCTCTCCATAACCAAAAAGGAGGGTAATGATTATTCGGGAATGCTCATTTCCATTCTGATCACCCTTTGTTCCGATGTGGCAATAAACATCATCAAGGACGCGACATTTATTCAGAAACAAGTAGAGGTAATTCAACTGATACTCTCCATGGAAGAATTCTTGAAGCATGGGAATATACCCATTTCTGGATTGGAAAATCTCCCCAAGATGATAATCCATTTTATCAATTGTATTAATTCTACCTGCCTCAGAGAGGGAATGGGTACAAAACTGATCAAAAACCATCTATACTTTCACCTTGTTGAGTACATTAAACTTTGGGGACTTCCATGCGGATGGGATTCTTCTTATTCGGAATCACACCACAAAACTGAAATCAAAGCACCCTTGAAGAACACTCAACAGAATGCTTCGACATTGATAATGCAAACGGCAAAGCGACAGGAAGAAAAAATGCTGCTACGAGTAGCTACTTCCAAGTTTAATTTAGTGACGGCAGAAGATGTTTCTGGTAATTGAGTCCCTCCCGAAGTTTCTGGTTCAAAATTTCACATTTTCATTAACGACGATGGGGCAAGTACTATGAGATGGGTTAGGTCATCGAACAAAACAAAACCCTATATTTCTCCCATCGTGTTGTCTTTTGTATGTCAGAATGTGCTTCCACTTTTGGAGGACTCTACGTTTGTGAAAGGATTTACTGAACATAACAGGTTTGACAAATGCACACAGCAAAATTACTTGTTTCGGAGCCACCCTTCATATCGTTCCGATGGTGGCCAACTAAACTCTGTCTGGTATGATTGGGCCTTGTTTGATGTCAACGCATGTGAAATACCCTGCCATATTATGTGTTTCCTTGAACTCTACAATCTGAAGCAGCCTTACTCATTTGTTCGTCCGAGAACTGTTTCTCTACCCCCCGCGGGCTATCGCACGGTATTTTTACAATTCTCGACCCTATTTTTTAAATTTCCTATCTTTTTAGGTCGCGTGTCTACTAAAATACCTCGCGCGTCGCACACCTTTACTTTCGAGACAATATCTCGTCACTCCTCAAATAAAATTACTATTTTAGGGTTAAGGATATCATATCCTTTCGTGACAAGCACTATTTTGTGTACAACTTGTGCACGAATGACTTATTTCATTTTCTCAACATGTTGCCACCATATAATGGGCTCCGTCCCAAATCCTCCAACTCCAACTCAAATCCAACTCCAAACAATCCCATTTTCATTACAATGGATAGGGACCTGTCCCCCCCCCCTTGTATCTCATAAACCAAGAACTCCAAAAATTGGTAGGATAGGCAAACGATTCTAGACAACAATACGAACAAGGCCTGCAAGTCTCAATGCGTTAGAAGCAATACGAGGGCCTAGCAGAGGACTCCAAATCCGAATTTTCACCTCCACAGAAAACACCCCCTCCAAACCCAAGGGACAGCAGATATCTCCATACTGAAGGCGCCGCGGGCAACGATATTGCAGGGATCCCTTCATTATACTAAGAAGGACAAGGCCTGCAAGTTTCGAATCGATTGATTGAGTGGATTGGAAGTATCTAACTGGCAAAGCTTTGGACACACGAGGTCCATTTTGAAGGGAAACAAGGGAAAAAACGGTGAATATTAATATCTCCATACTGAAGTCACCGCGGGCAACGATATTGCAGGGATCCGTTCATTATACTAAGAAGGACAAGGCCTGCAAGTTTCGAATCGATTGATCGAGCACATAAGAAGAATCAAACCGGTGAAGCAGAAGGGAGAAATTTGGTTGTATTTCAAGGAAGCAACCCAAATAACGGCGACAGCAGATATCTCTATAACAACGACACCAACAGCAACGATATTGCAGGGTCCCCTTGATTACATCTATGAGAAGACGCCCGCCAAGTTTCGTATTGATCCATTGAGCGGATTAGAAGGAATGGACTCAACATAGCAGAGTGACAAATTTGGTTGTATTTCAAGGAAGCAACCCAAATAACGACGACAGCAACTATCTCTATAACAACGACACCAACAGCAACGATATTGCAGGGGCTTCTTCATTACATCTACGAGAAGACGCCCGCCAAGTTTCGTATTGATCCATTGAGCGGATTAGAAGGAACGGACTCAACATAGAAAAGTGACAAATTTGGTTGAATTTCAAGGAAGCAACCCAAATAACGGCGACAGCAGATATCTCTATAACAACGACACCAACAGCAACGATATTGCAGGGTCCGCTTTATTACATCTATGAGAAGACGCCTGCCAAGTTTCGTATTGATCCATTGAGCGGATTAGAAGGAACGGACTCAACATAGAAAAGTGACAAATTTGGTTGTATTTCAAGGAAGCAACCCAAATAACGGCGACAGCAGATATCTCCATACCGAGGTCGCCGCTGTCAACGATATTGCAGGGCTCTCTTCATTACATCTAGAAGAACACGCCGCCCAAGTTTCGGATTGATTGATTGAGAGGAATAGAAGAATCGAACCGGTGAAGCAGATTGGGAAAATTTGGTTGTATTTCAAAGAAACACCCCAAATAACAGTCACACCAGATATCTCTGGACCAACGGCACCAACAGCAACGATATTGCAGGGTCCTCTTCATTACATATATAAGAACACGCCGCCCAAGTTTCGAATTGATTGATCCAGCGGATCAGAAGAATCGAACCGGTGAAGCAGAGGGGCAAAATTTGGCTACATTTCAAGGAAGCAACCCAAACAACAGTCACAGCAGATATCTCTGCACCAACGGCACCAACAACAACGATATTGCAGGGTCCTCTTCATTACATATATAAGAACACGCCGCCCAAGTTTCGAATTGATTGATCCAGCGGATCAGAAAAAAACGACTCAACATGGATGGGAAAGATGATGGGCAAAATTTGGCTAAAATATGGGCTTCCAAGCCCCGGCCCGGTTGCTGTTGTTGCTCTTGCTTTGCAACGTGAGGAGGAGGAGCGTTTCGCTGATTTGTTGCCGCTTGCCGGTGGAGGAGCAGCGTTTTGCTGATTTGTTGCCGCTTGCCGGTGGAGGAGGAGCGTTTCGCTGATTCGTTGCCGCTTGCCGGTGGAGGAGGGGCGTTTTGCTGATTCGTTGCCGGTTGCCGGTGGAGGAGGAGCGTGTCCAATCGACGAGTCGTTGCCGTTGTTGTTTCCAACGAGCCTATTCAAATAGATGATATGATAATTGAACAAAATGGGTGAGTATCTATTGATGTTCTACATAGATGTAGTAGAGTAAATAATATCAACAGAAAAATATAATCTACACGCCACTAACCAAGACTGTGCTGTTGCTGTTCCTGTTGCTGTTCCTGTTGCTGCTGTTGCCGACGATTGTTGTTGCTGTTGCTGTTGGCGACGATTGCTGTTTGCGGATTGATTGCTGTTGCCGGCGATTGCTGTTGCCGTCAATTGCTGTTGGCGTCCGATCAATTCGATGCTGACGCCGATGCCAACGCCTCCGATTCGTCCGATCGATTCGAAAATTGCCTCGATGTCGTCCCTGAAATAGTAAGAAGAAAAGCCAAAGTTAGAAAATACATCATCTGTAATTTGGTTGGTACAGCAGAGCATTGTTGATTTATCTCACGTTGTTCACTTACCGTCGTTCCGACAATCGACCCGATGAAATTGTAGTTGCTGCCGTAGAATACTTCTTACTCCATGTCACAAAAAACAGTATCTTGTTCCAGTTGATATAGAGGCAAGGGATGCAGGTTCATTGATTTCAAGACGAATATGTAAGGCTGCAGTCCAAACAATATCTATCCATCAATTTCCCTCTCGTCCAATGCTTTCTATTGTCATGCAGTACAAGGCTGTTATTTCGGACTAAAATAAATGAGAACGGATCGTTGTGCTCAAAGAGGGTCGGATCCCACGTTCTCGGACGGAGTGTTGATTGCAAGAACCAACACTCTACTCAAATAAGTCGGATGTAAGAAGGCAGATTATGAAGTGTATTTATTTTTTGTTGCGAGGTAGATTGTTTTTTTTGTTGCGAGGTAGAAAAAGTGATTTTTTTTGTCGCGAGGTAGAAAATAACATTACTGTGTGTTTGTGTGAGAGAGATTTTTTTTTTTTTTTCCGCGTCGCGTCGCGTACGATTTTCGATCAATGTATCTAGTACATCATGTAGAATTCTACATGAATCCTACACGTTTTTAGTACTAGATAAATTCTCAGTACTGAATCCGCGTAGGTTTCTACACAAAAAGATGTTTACTTCTTAGTACCTAATTTTTGGTATTGAATCCGTGTAGGTTTCTACGCGAGTAGATTTCTACACGTTTTTAGTACTTCATAATTTTCGTTACTCAATCCACGTAGGTTTCTACACGTGTACGTTTCTACGTGTTTTAAGTACTAGATATTTTGGGATATTGAATTCCTTAGGGTTTGGGATATGGTTTAGGGTTATGGATTAGGGTTTTGATGTGGGATTTGACGCGAGATGATTAATACACGCTTGTTGTACAAGACTCACACTAGTAGTGTATCAACATGGTACAGGGGGGTAAAGAATTTGCGAGAAGTCCACATATAAGAACAAATAATTACTGAATTTGCGAACCGGATGTAGCCCTAACCATATTGGGAAAAACTTTGCCACACAGAATGCCCAAAATGATGTGGTTTGACTCTCCAAATGGCAAACATGAGGGTATTTTTGGTGCAATTACCGGGCACAAACTAACTTATTGGATAGTAATGACTACAAAAGTATCCGGTCCAAGCAATGAATACATTCATCATGACTCATCAAATGCATATTGGGAACAACTTTGTCACACAGAATGCCCACAATGTTGTGGTTTGACTCTACAAATGGCAAACATGGGGGTATTTTTGGTGCTATTCCAGGGCACAAACTAACTTATTGGGTAATGACTCAAAAAGTATCTGGTCCAAGCCATGAATACATTCATCATGACTCATCAAATGCATATTGGGAACAACTTTGTCACACAGAATGCCCAAAATGTTGTGGTTTGACTCTACAAATGGCAAAACATGGGGGTATTTTTGGTGCAATTCCAGGGCAGCACAAACTAAGTTATTGGGTAATAACTCAAAAAGTATCTGGTCCAAGCCATGAATACATTCATCATGACTCATCAAATGTATATTGGGAACAACTTTGTCACATAGAATGCCCAAAATGTTGTGGTTTGACTCTCCAACTGGCAAACATGGGGGTATTTTTGGTGCAATTACAGGGCACAAACTAACTTATTGGGTAAGGACTCAAAAAGTATCTGGTCCAAGCAATGAATACATTCATCATGACTCATCAAATGCAGATTGGAAACAACTTTGTCACATACAATGCCCTAAATGTTTTGGTTGGACTCAACAAATGGAAAACATGGGGGTATTTTTGGTGCAATTCCAGGGCAGCACAAACTAAGTTATTGGGTAATGACTCAAAAAGTATCTGGTCCCAGCCATGAATACATTCATCATGACTCATCAAATGCAGATTGGAAACAACTTTGTCACATACAATGCCCTAAATGTTTTTGTTGGACTCAACATAACAAATGGAAAACATGGGGGTATTTTTGGTGAAATTCCAGGGCAGCACAAACTAAGTTATTGGGTAATGACTCAAAAAGTATCTGGTCCCAGCCATGAATACATTCATCATGACTCATCAAATGCATATTGAGAACAACATTGTCACACAGAATGCCCAAAATCTTAAGGTTGGACTCTACAAATGGCAATCATGGGGGTATTTTTGGTGCAATTCCGGGGCACAAACTAACTTATTGGGTAATGACTAAAAAAATATCGGGTCAAAGCCATGAATACATTCATCATGACTCATCAAATGCATATTGGGAACAACTTTGTCACATGTAATTATTAAATTCCTTTTGCACGCACGCGAAACCGACAGTACTCTAAATTACGTACGTACATTCCTACGTAACTTACAGTACTGCAGATGGAATGATACGATCATACGAGTGGAAGATACGAATGATCAAGTCATATGCACCTTTAGCGCTTGGAATAATGAGACTCGAAGGTTACCTCTTTCTCTATGTGAGATTGGAATAAGACCGAACCAGAGGTGCAATCGTCATTCTGACACCCGAATTCGATACTTAGTGATCAAACAACAGTCATTCTTACAATTGACGTTCGATACTTAGTAATCGAAGAAGAACGCACACTAGAGGTTCACACATGCAATCTCTTGTTAAGTGTGCTGTTTTCAAGAAAAGACAGCAGAGGTTCGAAGCGCTGCTCACGAACTTGTTATTTGTTTTCTGCTGTATAAAATACGTGCTGTATTAGCAGCAACACGTACATCCGCGTGCTGTATTAGCGGCAGCACGCTTTAAAGCGGTAACTTGCTCTCCAGCAAGCCAACACGCTTATACTTTTAGATTACTTGATTATTCAACCTTAAACCTTGCATCGGTAGCCATGCTTCCCACTGTAGAACTACAAGCCTAAGATCTAACTGACTGAGCCCACCGGTAGTTAGAATAGATCTGATTGGACTAGCGTTCAATCGTAGTGGATATCAGAGAAATATTAGACCACAAACAGACCGGCACCTCAACCGGCCTGCAGCCACAGCTCCTGTTGCTCTTCTTTGCCTTTGGATTGAATCAGCTCAACAGCCAGTTTTAAAAAGGAAATTAACAGATTAACAGTCGCAAGCTTGTTGAAGCTTGCAAAAGAAGACAACAGTAGAAGCACCCGACGACGACGACAATCCGACAGCAGATCATCAATTGACTTGACTACGGACGACGATTGATAGTTCTCTGATCCGATCACAGCATAACAAAGACACAAATCGGACAAGCCGAAGTCTTTAATAGAAGCCCATTGCATTGGACACGCCGATAGCAATCCCCCCATCCAAGGACCGCATTGCAAGTTCCCCGGATTACATTTATTTCCGCGTCTACACTCCACGACGCCCATCATTTGATTGTGCTAAGCACCACAAACCATCGACTACAGCTGTTCCAACAATAGCTGTCTTACACCTTTTCATCTACACGACAACGACGATCCAAAATTAATCAAATCTTAGATGCGAAAACGAAACAACGACGGTCCAAATTAAACGAATTTTCGTTGCTCACCACGTCGCCTACACGTCGATTTTTTTTGAAGCCTCGCAACACCGCCCGGCACGTTGTATCACATCGAATACAATTTCCCATCTCTATTGCAGACACGACGATACAAGAAACAATCTGACAGCAGATCATTGATCGACTCGACTACGGACGACGATTGATAGTTCTCTGATCCGATTACATGATACAAGAAAGACACGGCGATTGTCATACACACGACAATACTGATAAAAGCTGCGAATAGAAGGCCTCTACGCGTTCCTGTATCCGTTACTTCTATTCTTACGGACCAACTAAGCCAACTACACGCCTGCCGTACCTCATCGGAGTAGGCAATCAAACGGGATTTTGAAAGCGAAATTTTTCTTCTCTCAATCAACGACGACACGTCGTATCTCATCGGAAACGGCTCCCCCTCGTTATTGCGGACACGCCGATACCACTCTGGTCATCTATCTCCCAATACTGACAGAGATCCAATTTTCTCGACACAAGAAGACTACGGCGTTTGTCAACAACGGCGATACAAGAAACAATCCGACAGCAGATCATCGAACGATTGACTACGGACGACGATTGATAGTTCTCTGATCTGATTACATACAAGAAAGACACGGCACTTTTCATATCCACAACAACCTCTTGGAAATATTGATTGTTAACACACCGCCCATTCGATCCATCAAACAGTATTACGGAACCCTCCAATATTGGCGAATCCCCGGACCAAGCAAGGAAACATCGAAGAGGTACACTTCCCCAACGTCAGGTTGTCGACGGAAACGAAACACCCTTGATATTGTAGACACGCCGGTACCAATCTGGTTCCATATCTCCAAGAACTAACAGAGATATCCAATTTTCTCAATGGAAGAAAACTACGGCGTTCTAGGTCAACGGCAACAAACGCAGTAAACGGATTTTCGTTGACTCTCCGCATCACCGGCACGTCGTATCTCATCGGAAACGGTTTCTCCTCTATATTGCAAACACGCTGGTACTGGTCTGGTCCTCCATCTCCCATTATTGACAGAGATACCCACCTTTCTCGATACGAGAACATTGGCAAGACTACACCGAGCAATTCGTTCCGCAGCAATTCGTTTCGCTCATCCGAAAACGGCATCTAACTACGATTATGACGCCCGACCAACAGGATAACCCTACTCAAGAAGCTGATAAAGAGGCTGTCTCCATCTCGGACCTCTTCCCATCATTTGATCGAGCACTAGCCACATTCCTACACAACTCCTTCGATGCCCCAAAGGAATCCCACTGCACCTTGTGTGAGGCGCTCATCGCTCGCCAGTATAGGACATGGTCAGATTTCCTATTTATAGAAGACGACATCGATGGTCTCACATATCAGGAAGGGGGTGCACGAGTACCACTAACTCAACATGTACAGATAAGGTTACAGCGATTCGTTGATTTTGGTCGACGACTCACTGAACAGGGTCTAGACTGGGAAGAACGTGACCATTACACCAAGGAAGCCTTTAGGAAATACTGGCGTGGAATCGTCAAAGCCAACAGAGACTCCACGGCCAACAGGGTAGTAGTGATCACTCATGCCATACCACCAGATGGACCAGGTCGATCGATAAAACCGATAGACCAGCTCAAATATGAATCATGGATCAGAAAACCAAGGGCCGAGACCACCTTTCCGCCTGTTCATTCCCCCAGTAGCACTCCCGCTGTAAATAACAGCCCTCCTCCTGCTGCTTACAAAACGCCTGCTCAGCCCACTGTTGACAATCCTGAGCCCCCTACAGGACTCCCTGGCAGTTCCCATACTGGATCAACTGCTGATTCCACCTCCACCGGGACTTATACCTACACTTGGACATATTCCCCCAGCACTGAATCCGTACGCTTCAGCAAAGTTGACCATTTCTCCACTCCTACAATTGTTCCTGCAGACATTCCTACTGGAGATGTTCCCTTCAAACGCAATGGTGCGTCACATTCCCCTCGAGCTCGAACTTCATATCCATCTCCAGCCAACTCCCGATGGACGTTTTCTCCGCAGTCTGAAACCGTGGTATTTCAACGTGCCCGTTCTGCTCCCCAACCTTCTTGCATTTCTTCTTTGCAACTTCCACCATCTGGGGCCTCTTCTAAAGATAGTGTCGTTTCAAGCTCAGTTAGGAAGCCTCTTTATGGGGCATCCTTTTGCCCGATTCAGAAGTTTCTTTACGGAGCCCGGAAGCCTCTTTATGGGGCATCATTTTGTCCAGTTGGGAAGCCATCTACTTATGCTATGACCTACGATTTGCCTGCTGTCAGTATCACCAAACGGCACCGTGACGCTATCAAGATCAACCTGTATCAATTACATGCTACTCTCTTGCGTGCCAATTGGCTCTATGATGACGTCACCTGACAGATCACATTCTACGATTCAACATACTATCTATTACAATCAAAGGGGCAACCAATTTGATTCCACAATATCGATCATCCAATTCGATTCTCAGTAACGGTGATTACGATTTGACAATACGATTAGCTCGATCATCAACATTGTATGGATCTGCCTCCTACGAATCAACATGCACTCAAGTTGCTTTCTACGATAGTTGATTTCTACGATTCATTTCACGATTCGTTATCGCTGACGTACACGGATGTATCTACGATCAAACGCTGTTTTCAAGTACTACGCTTTGATCTATGATTTGATCTATGATTTGATCTACGATTTGATCTACGATTTGATCTACGATTTGATCTACGATTTGATCTACGATGTGATTTACTATCCATTTACGATCAATCTAAGATCAATCTACGCTTCAACCATGCCTATGATCTTCAGATCCTCCGATTCGATCAACCGATATTTGGTATCTACGCTCAAACGATTTCCAGAACAGTCAACATGACTATTTGCAAGGATCTAATCTACGACACACGAAATCTTACGACGTGATTCTATGATTATGGTGTCTTTGAGAATCTTCGATTACAAATCATCGGTTCAATCTACGGCTAATCAATTGAATGCTTATGGATTGCCTGTACGACCGATATTTTGAGAATCTACGATTAATCGATTTCTACGATCCGAATATACGATTATACGCTCAATATCTACACCAAGTTACGTGCGATTGAACCAGTCTTAGTTTCCATTGGTCATCACTTGTCCTGTTGCTCTTCCGGCTCTCTTGCAGGGGCACTTCTTCTGTACAAGACAGCCGTCACGAACACCCGCAAGTCCTCCTTCCCAATCATGGGGCACGACAGCGAATCTTCCCTTCGTATCCTTGGTTCTACGATTAGAGATATGATATTGTGATTTGACTCCCCGCTTCATGTGATCAACTGGTATATCACGCTTTGATCAAGTCATTCGATCTCCGATCAAACGAATCGTATGGGTCACCACGATTTGATCTACGATTTGATTCACGGTCCAACGATACCTATGATCAACCGATATTTGAGAATCTACGATCAATCGATTTCTACGACTACGCCTATGAGATTTGATTCTAAGATCGTATTGATTTCCATGTATTCCCTTCCAATCGTGGGGCACTACCTGCATCCTTGGCTCTACGATTAGTATATCGACGATACTACGATTCAATTTCCAACCCTATTCCACGATTCGACATAGTGGACTACGATCACACATGTCATATTCTTGGTTTTGATATGGTTCCTTCCTCCCTCCCGAGTAAGAAGAATATGGTTCCTTCCTCCCTCCCGAGTAAGAAGAATACCGATTTGCTACTACGATTCCTGCAATTCGATCGATCAATCAATCATCTCCATCTGATTGTGATCAATGTCTACGATCAATCAATCATCTCCATCCGATTGTGATCGATGTCTACGATCATACTGTACCAATCGATTTCTACTCTTTTAGATTACGATTGCAGTTGATCAATCGCATTCTCTGATTTACTTCTTCGATTCAGGATTCGATTACGATTGGTACCGATTCTACCTTTACGTATACAATTTGTTCCAAGTTGATATCTACGAATCGACTCCTACGATTCCTCCCAAGATAGGTATTTACGATCAACCAACCATCACAGGTTTGATTCCGATTGTGATACCCGATCTACGATCAATCGATTTCTACAACTTGACATGTGCTCATCTACCTCGATTCAAGATCAAAACTTTCCCATAATCAACCATCACGATCAAGGTATCACGTTTCGATTCAATTGTAAGAAGATGGGGCATATTACATGCATTACATACGTACTTACGGAATTTGTCTGTTCTTCTCACAGAGATAATGCTTGCGCTTCATCACTTGCGAGAAGATGGGGCATATTAAATTCCTTTTGCACGCACGCGAAACCGACAGTACTCTAAATTACGTACGTACATTCCTACGTAACTTACAGTACTGCAGATGGAATGATACGATCATACGAGTGGAAGATACGAATGATCAAGTCATATGCACCTTTAGCGCTTGGAATAATGAGACTCGAAGGTTACCTCTTTCTCTATGTGAGATTGGAATAAGACCGAACCAGAGGTGCAATCGTCATTCTGACACCCGAATTCGATACTTAGTGATCAAACAACAGTCATTCTTACAATTGACGTTCGATACTTAGTAATCGAAGAAGAACGCACACTAGAGGTTCACACATGCAATCTCTTGTTAAGTGTGCTGTTTTCAAGAAAAGACAGCAGAGGTTCGAAGCGCTGCTCACGAACTTGTTATTTGTTTTCTGCTGTATAAAATACGTGCTGTATTAGCAGCAACACGTACATCCGCGTGCTGTATTAGCGGCAGCACGCTTTAAAGCGGTAACTTGCTCTCCAGCAAGCCAACACGCTTATACTTTTAGATTACTTGATTATTCAACCTTAAACCTTGCATCGGTAGCCATGCTTCCCACTGTAGAACTACAAGCCTAAGATCTAACTGACTGAGCCCACCGGTAGTTAGAATAGATCTGATTGGACTAGCGTTCAATCGTAGTGGATATCAGAGAAATATTAGACCACAAACAGACCGGCACCTCAACCGGCCTGCAGCCACAGCTCCTGTTGCTCTTCTTTGCCTTTGGATTGAATCAGCTCAACAGCCAGTTTTAAAAAGGAAATTAACAGTAATGCCCAAAATGTTGTGGTTTGACTCTACAAATGGCTAAACATGGGGGTATTTTTGGTGCAATTACAGGGCACAAACTAACTTATTGGGTAAGGACTCAAAAAGTATCTGGTCCAAGCAATGAATACATTCATCATGACTCATCAAATGCATATTGGGAACTACTTTGTCACATACAATGCCCTAAATGTTTTGGTTGGACTCTACAAATGGCTAAACATGGGGGTATTTTTGGTGCAATTCCAGGGCAGCACAAACTAACTTATTGGGTAAGGACTCAAAAAGTATCTGGTCCAAGCAATGAATACATTCATCATGACTCATCAAATGCATATTGGGAACTACTTTGTCACATACAATGCCCTAAATGTTGTGGTTTGACTCTACAAATGGCAATCATGGGGGTATTTTTGGTGCAATTCTAGGGCACAAACTAACTTATTGGGTAAGGACTCAAAAAGTATCGGGTCCAAGCCATGAATACATTCATCATGACTCATCAAATGCATAATGGGAACAACTTTGTCACACAGAATGCCCTAAATGTTGTGGTTTGACTCTCCAAATGGCAAAAATAAGGGTATTTTTGGTGCAATTCCAGGGCACAAATTAACTTATTGGGTAATGACTCCAAAAGTATCCGGTCCAAGCCATGAATACATTCATCATGACTCATCAAATTCATAATGGGAACAACTTTGTCACACAGAATGCCCAAAATGTTGTGGTTTGACTATCCAAATGGCAAAAATGAAGGTATTTTTGGTGCAATTACAGGGCACAAACTAACTTATTGGGTAATGACTCCAAAAGTATCCGGTCCAAGCCATGAATACATTTATCAGGACTCATCAAATGCATATTGGGAACAACTTTGTCACAGAGAATGCTGGAAATGTTGTGGTTTGACTCTACAAAGGGCAAACATGAGGGTATTTTTGGTGCATACGACGTATACAGGGCACAAACAGTCTCATTTGGTAATGACTACCAAAGTTTGAGTACCAGGCCATGAATGCATATCACATGACTCATCAAATGCATGTTGGGAACAACTTTTAAATGCATATTGGGAACAACTTTGCCACACACAGTACAGACAATGTTGTGGTTTGTAGATACAAATGGCACACAAGACAGTACGGTATGTTAGGTGCAGTCTACGAGATTCTACGTGTGACTAGAGGATTGAAATACATAACCTTAGTGTTATCAAAAGTTTCCCTTCTGAAAAAATTATGGTGCGGGAGGGCTGGCTGCAACAGGTACGTGATCTACTTCTACAAATATAACAGCGCGCCCAAGCCAGGGCAAACAACATAGTACAGAACCCACGGAAAAACTCTACACACAAAACATCGTACACATACTACACGAAACACCGTACACACACACAACACACAACACACACAACACAAAACACCATACACAACCCGACAAAATTATTAGTACACACACAAAACCACACAAAAAGAAACACATGATTCTTGATCGACACCGTATTCAGAAAACAAGAAAAAAAATATGAATGCTATCGGAAAGACACGACGAAGCAAAAAATCCGAGGGGAAGACCCTTCGAAACAACAAAACCATCCGACCCGGTGATCATCAAAATACAGGGGACAACAACGGTAAGAAAAAAAGAGTGAAAACAAACACCGCAATTACTAACAAAGTGTGTAACAGTAATACCAAAACTATGAACGCATCAAAAAGCAACAGTAAAAAAAATGGTACCGACAACACAATTTCTACTACTACAAACACGGAAGAACAAAACACCATCAACCAGAGTAACGAACCAGCACTGAGCATTACCAACACAACCACACCTACAGTAACAAACCAACAGAAAGAAGGAACAAAAACCAATGTGGTAGAGAAAACATCTAACGGAGAATGCTGTGATTTAGAGGATGTTGCGGAACGTATCATGAAAAATATCCAATATGACAAATTGGCACAGGAACTGGCAAAACACTTACAGAAACAAAAGAGCGAACCACATATAGGGGTGGGAAAGGTAGTAATGGTACCTAAACAAACGGAGGCAACCATGCAGGGAGAGGGAACTGATAATGCCGGCGACACAAGAGAACGAGCAGTAAGTACAATTACAGACGAATATGGGCTTATAACAGACAACGATATGCTTAAGACTTTGAGTGATATGACTGAATCAGTGGACAAGCAGCTAAGGGATTACGTCAAAAAACATTGGTACCCCAACATGAAGTTCCCTATCAATGACAAGGTAACGGCGCTTGTAATACAAAGGGCTGTTGGAGCAAGTGCGGTTATGAAGCCACCAAATATTCCACTTGCGTCATTCTGTTCTTTTACAGGAAACGAGTAGGGACAGTACTGACCGCATTGAGGCACAACTCACAAACATTAGCGAGAAAAAACTGGATAGGTAAATACAGGTGGGAGAATTGGTTGTTGAAATTAGGAATTTTGGAATCTATTTTTGGTCCGACAACACTAACATGCTGCCCGTTGATACTGATGATACTTCCGTACAGACGATTACAGAAAAGGTCGAGTCCCTATCACATTCCCTGGTACTGTTGCAGTTATTGAAGACACAGAATATGAGGACACAGGTACGTCCGAGAACTGTTTCGCGGGGTTCGAATTTACTTCTCGCGCACAAATTTTGTGCGTGATTTTAACACGGCAATATTTCTGGACACCCTGAAATTCGCGACGATCGTATAAGGGTATATGTAAACTCAGCACTATTTCTGTGCGCGTGATGCACATTACTCTACTCTCAAATAAAAATAATTTATTTCAGTCTCTAGCAGAACCGAATTATTATTCTGTACGAACAACACTTACTTCTATTCAAGAATAAAAAAGAAATCTTGAGTCAGTATTAATTCCAAAATATTAATCTACCAAACAACAATTCGATTCTGCTCCCCTAGTTGTGAATTCTATTTCTTGACTACAATATTCCCTTTTTAAAATGTAGATTCTATTATGCTTGATTTATTCCTATTGCGACGTATTACGAATCCTCCATTATTTCTAATATTCTCAAAATTAAGTTCAAGATTAGTAGTAGTTTTGTATTATGTATGTACTGTTATTTTCTACATTAGTTCACCCATAGATAAACTTTCATTCATCAATGCTGTTATTGCCGGATCAATATAGACGTTTCTTTTCTTTTTCTTTTTTGGTCCACTACAATTAGTGGAGCTGCTACTAGTAATATTTGCATCGCCCTGCTTATTGTTGGTGTAATTTGTCGAACTTTCGTTCCTAAATCTGTCCCTCATCATTTCTTCCAATTTCCTTCCTGTTTCTGGGTGTTTTCGCATCTCGCCAATTTTGTCGCACAAGTCACTGAACAACTCGCGACCTTCCTCCATCCATCCATTTCTGCTTCCACTGTCTGAATCGCAGAACTTTTTTTTTTGTCGCGGAATCGTGGCATCACCCTTTCGCCGCTGCTGGTTCACCCATACATGATGCTCATTGTAGATTAGTACCAATGCAAATGCTTCATCTGCTATAGTAAATATATCACTCAGCAAGTGCCTCTCCTTCCGTTGTTTGAAATTGGAATTTGTCGGATTGATTGCCGACATGATTCTTGTAACAAAATAATAAAAATCTTCATCTTCCGCGTCTTTGTATGTTCTGTATTGAGGGTTTAAAATACCTGTGTTTTCATATTCTGTGTCTTGAATAACTGCAACAGTACCAGGGAATGTGATAGGGACTCGACCTTTTCTGTAATCGTCTGTACGGAAGTATCATAAGTATCAACGGGCAGCATGTTAGTGTTGTCGGACCAAAAATAGATTCTCAAAATCCTAATTTCAACAACCAATTCTCCCACCTGTATTTACCTATCCAGTTTTTTCTCGCTAATGTTTGTGAGTTGTGCCTCAATGCAGTCAGTACTGTCCCTACTCGTTTCCTGTAAAAGGAACAGAATGCCGCAAGTGGAATATTTGGTGGCTTCATAACCGCACTTTCTCCAACAGCTTTATTTATTACAAGCGCCGTTACCTTGTCATTGATAGGGAACTTCATGTTGGGGTACCAATGTTTTTTGACGTAATCCCTTAGCTGCTTGTCCACTGATTCAGTCATATCACTCAAAGCCTTAAGCATATCGTTGTCTATTATAAGTCCATATTCGTCTGTAATTGTACTTACTGCTCGTTCTCTTGTGTCGCCGGCATTGTAACTCCCCTCTCCCTGCATGGTTGCCTCCGTTTGTTTAGGTACCATTACTACCTTTCCCACCCCTATATGTGGTTCCCTCTCTTGTTTCCGTAAGCGTTTTGCCACTTCCTCTGCCAATTTGTCATATTGGATATTTTTCATGACATGTTCGGCAACATCCTCTAAATTGTAGCATTCTCCGTTAGATGTTTTCTCTACCACATTGGTTTTTGTTCCTTCTTTCTGTTGGTTCGTTACTGTAGTGGTGGTTGTGTTGGTAATGGTCAGCGCTGGTTCGTTACTCTGGTTGATGGTGTTTTGTTCTTCCGTGTTTGTAGTAGTAGAAATTGTGTTGTCGGAACCATTTTTTTTACTGTTGCCCTTTGATGCGTTCATAGTTGTGGTATTACTGTTACACACTTTGTTAGTAATTGCGGTGTTTGTTTTAACTCTTCTTTTCTTACCGTTGTTGTCCCCTGTATTTTGATGATCACCGGGCCGGATGGTTTTGTTGTTTCGAAGGGTCTTCCCCTCGGATTTTTTGCTTCGTCGTGTCTTTCCGATAGCATTCATATTTTTTTATTTTATTTTCTGAATACGGTGTCGATCAAGAATCATGTGTTTCTTTTTGTGTGGTTTTGTGTGTGTACTAATAATTTGTCGGGTTGTGTACGGTGTTTTGTGTTGTGTGTGTTGTGTGTGTCGTGTGTGTGTGTGTGTGTACGGTGTTTCGTGTAGTATGTGTACGATGTTTTGTGTGTAGAATTTTTCCGTGGGTTCTGTACTATGTTGTTTGCCCGAACATCTTCTGTGTGTTGTCTGGTTTTGGGAGCGCTGTTATATTTGTAGCAGTAGAGCACGTACCTGTGCCAGCCACCCCTCCCGCGCCATAATTTTTTCAGAAGGGAAACATTTGATCACACTAAGGTTATGTATTTCAATCCTCTAGTCACATGTAGAATCTCGTAGACTGCTGCACCTAACATACCGTACTGTCTTGTGTGCCATTTGTATCTACAAACCACATCATTGTCTGTACTGTGTGTGTCAAAGTTGTTCCCAATATGCATTTAAAAGTTGTTCCCAACATGCATTTCGTAAGTCATGTGATACGCATTCATGGCCTGGTACAAAAACTTTGGTAGTCATTACCAAATGAGACTGTTTGTGCCCTGGAATTGCACCAAAAATACCCTCATCATGTTTGCCATTTTGAGAGTCAAACCACAACATTTTGGGCATTCTGAGTGGCAAAGTTGTTCCCAATATGCATTTGATGAGTTATGATAAATGTATTCATAGTTTTGACCGGATACTTTTGGAGTCATTACCCAATAAGTTAGTTTGTGCCCTATAATTGCACCAAAAATACCCTCATTTTTGCCATTTGGAGAGTCAAACCACAACATTTACAGCATTCTGTGTGACAAAGTTGTTCCCAATATGTATTTGATGAGTCATGAGGAATGTATTCATTGCTTGGACCAGATACTTTTTGAGTCATTACCCAATAAGTTAGTTTGTGCCCTGGAATTGCACCAAAAATACCCTCATGTTTGTCAGTTGGAGAGTGAAACCTTAAGATTTTGGGCATTCTATGTGTCATAGTTGTTTCCAATATGCATTGGATGAGTCATGATGAATGCATTCATGGGTTGGACCCGATACTTTTTGAGTCATTACCCAATCAGTTAGTTTTTGCCCTAGAATTGCACCAAAAATACCCCCATGTTTGCCATTTGTAGAGTCAAACCTTAAGATTTTGGGCATTCTATGTGACAAAGTTGTTTCCAATATGCATTGGATGAGTCATGATGAATGCATTCATGGGTTGGACCCGATACTATTTGAGTCATTACCCAATAAGTTAGTTTTTGCCCTGGAATTGCACCAAAAATACCCCCATGTTTGCCATTTGTAGAGTCAAACCTTAAGATTTTGGTCATTCTATGTGCCACAGTTGTTCCCAATATGCATTGGATGAGTCATGATGAATGTATTCATGGCTTGGACCAGATACTTTTTGAGTCATTACCCAATAAGTTAGTTTGTGCCCTGGAATTGCACCAAAAATACACCCATGTTTGCCATTTGGAGAGTCAAACCACAACATTTACAGCATTCTGTGTGACAAAGTTGTTCCCAATATGTATTTGATGAGTCATGAGGAATGTATTCATTGCTTGGACCGGATACTTTTTGAGTCATTACCCAATAAGTTAGTTTGTGCCCTGGAATTGCACCAAAAATACCCTCATGTTTGTCAGTTGGAGAGTCAAACCTTAAGATTTTGGGCATTCTATGTGACAAAGTTGTTCGCACTATGCATTTGATGAGTCATGATGAATATATTCATGGCTTGGACCAGATACTTTTTGAGTCATTACCCAATAAGTTAGTTTGTGCCCTGGAATTGCACCAAAAATACCCACATGTTTGCCATTTGGAGACTCAAACCTTAAGATTTTGGGCATTCTATGTGACAAAGTTGTTTCCAATATGCATTGGAAGAGTCATGATGAATATATTCATGGCTTGGACCCGATACTTTTTGAGTCATTACCGAATAAGTTAATTTGTGCCCTGGAATTGCACCAAAAATACCCCCGTGTTTGCCATTTGTAGAGTGGAACCACAACATTTTGGGCATTCTATGTAACAAAGTTGTTTCCAATATGCATTGGATGAGTCATGATGAATGTATTCATGGCTTGGACCCGATACTTTTTGAGTCATTACCCAATAAGTTAGTTTGTGCCCTGGAATTGCACCAAAAATACCCCCATGTTTGCCATTTGTAGAGTCAAACCACAACATTTTGGGCATTCTATGTAACAAAGTTGTTTCCAATATGCATTGGATGAGTCATGATGAATGTATTCATGGCTTGGACCCGATACTTTTTGAGTCATTACCCAATAAGTTAGTTTGTGCCCTGGAATTGCACCAAAAATACACACATGTTTGCCATTTGGAGACTCAAACCTTAAGATTTTGGGCATTCTATGTGACAAAGTTGTTTCCAATATGCATTGGAAGAGTCATGATGAATATATTCATGGCTTGGACCCGATACTTTTTGAGTCATTACCGAATAAGTTAGTTTGTGCCCTGGAATTGCACCAAAAATACCCCCGTGTTTGCCATTTGTAGAGTCGATCCACAACATTTTGGGCATTCTATGTAACAAAGTTGTTTCCAATATGCATTGGATGAGTCATGATGAATGTATTCATGGCTTGGACCCGATACTTTTTGAGTCATTACCGAATAAGTTAGTTTGTGCCCTGGAATTGCACCAAAAATACCCCCATGATTGCCATTTGTAGAGTCGAACCACAACATTTTGGGCATTCTATGTTACAAAGTTGTTTCCAATATGCATTGGATGAGTCATGATGAATGTATTCATGGCTTGGACCCGATACTTTTTGAGTCATTACCCAATAAGTTAGTTTGTGCCCTGGAATTGCACCAAAAATACCCCCATGATTGCCATTTGGAGAGTCAAACCACAACATTTTGGGCATTCTGTGTGACAAAGTTATTCTCAATATGCATTTGATGAGTCATGATGAATGTATTCATGGCTTGGACCAGATAATTTTTGAGTCATTACCGAATAAGTTAGTTTGTGCCCTGGAATTGCTCACAAAATACCCCCGTGTTTGCCATTTGTAGAGTCAAACCACAACATTTTGGGCATTCTATGTGACAAAGTTGTTTCGAATATGCATTGGATGAGTCATGATGAATGTATTCATGGCTTGGACCCGATACTTTTTGAGTCATTACCCAATAAGAAGTTAGTTTGTGCCCTGGAATTGCACCAAAAATACCCACATGTTTGCCATTTGTATATTCAAACCACAACATTTTGGGCATTTTGTGTGACAAAGTTATTCCCAATATGCATTTGATGAGTCATGATGAATGTATTCATTGCTTGGACCGGATACTTTTTGAGTCATTACTATCCAATAAGTTAGTTTGTGCCCTGCAATTGCACCAAAAATACCCTCATGCTTGCCCTTTGGAGAGTCAAACCACATCATTTTTGGCATTCTGTGTGGCAAAGTTGTTCCCAATATGGTTAGGGTTACATCCTGTTCGCAAATTCAGTAATTATTTGTTCGTATATGTGGACTTCTCGCAAGTTATTTACCCCCCTGTACCATGTACGTATATTCAGTACTAGCATGTAGATTCAGTACTAATAAGAAAATTCCAACGTTCGACCGTTCAAATCTACTCGCGTAGAAACCTACACGGATTCAATACCAAAAATTATGTAGTAAGAAGTAAACATCTTTTCGTGTAGAAACCTACGCGGATTCAGTACTGAGAATTTATCTAGTACTAAAAACGTGTAGGATTCATGTAGAATTCTACATGATGTACTAGATACATTGATCGAAAATCGTACGCGACGCGACGCGAAAAAAAAAAAAAAAAAATCTCTCACACAAACACACAGTAATTTTATTTTCTACCTCGCGACAAAAAAAATCACTTTTTCTACCTCGCAACAAAAAAAAACAATCTACCTCGCAACAAAAAATAAATACACTTCATAATCTGCCTTCTTACATCCGACTTATTTGAGTAGAGTGTTGGTTCTTGCAATCAACACTCCGTCCGAGAACGTGGGATCCGACCCTCTTTGAGCACAACGATCCGTTCTCATTTATTTTAGTCCGAAATAACAGCCTTGTACTGCATGACAATAGAAAGCATTGGACGAGAGGGAAATTGATGGATAGATATTGTTTGGACTGCAGCCTTACATATACGTCTTGAAATCAATGAACCTGCATCCCTTGCCTCTATATCAACTGGAACAAGATACTGTTTTTCGTGACATGGAGTAAGAAGTATTCTACGGCAGCAGCAGCAACAACAATTTCATCGGGTCGATTGTGGAACAAGCAAAGGTAAGAATGAGAGAGATAGGCATTGGCAACGTCAATGGCATTGCTGATACTCAATGTATTTTCTCTTCTGTTTATCTTCTTATTTTCATAGGAACAGATCGGAACAACGGATAGGAATCAACGGATCGGAATTGGTTGTCGGAACCAACAGATCGGAACCCACGAATTGGAAACAACGAATTGGCACGGCAAATCTTTAGTCATCTTCTGCGTAGGTGCGGGGAATTTTCCCGGTTGGTGACTACGAATCAGTTGGCGTGTACATTATCATATTATTCTGTTGCTATTATTTACTCTATGTAGTACATCAATAGATACTCACCCATTTTGTTCAATTATCATATATTTGAATAGGATTGTCGGCAAAGGCAACACGACGCGAATCGCTCCTCCTCCACCGGCGCTTAGGAGGCACCAACGGCAACGAATTGTCTGCATCGAATCGCTCTTCCACCGGCATCGGCATTGGCATCGGCATCGGCATTGGCATTGGCATTGGCAACGGCAATTGATTGGTCTTCCACGGCATCGGCAACTGCGATTGATTGGTCTTCCACTCCATCGGCATCGGCAACAGCAATTGATTGGTCTTCCACTCCACCGGCATCGGGATCGAACCAACCGCAAGCGGGAACGATCAAAGAAATTGCAACCGGGAACGAATCGTCGGCAACAGCAACACCAATCGATCCGCAACACCAATCGTCGGCAGCAGCAACACCAATCGATCCGCAACACCAATTGATCCAACACCAATCGATCCAACACCAATCGATCCGCAACACCAATCGATCGTCGGCAAAGCCACCGGGAACCATTGAATAGAAGCAACCGGGAACGATAGAATAGCAGCAACTGGGAACAATCGAAGCGCAACTGGGAACCATCGAATAGAAGCAAACGGGAACCGCAACCGGGAACCATCAGAAGTAACCGGGAACCATCCAATCAACCGGGAACGATCGAAGCGCAACCGGGAACCATCGAATAGAAGCAACTGGGATCCGCAACCAGGAACCATCAGAAGTACCCGGGAACCATCCAATCAACCGGGAACAATCGAAGCGCAACCGGGAACCACTGAATAGAAGCAACCGGGAACCGCAACCCCAACCCTATCGGCAAGAGGCATCAAGAGCGGCAAGCGGCATCGAGAGCAACAGCATCAAGCGGCAGACCCTAGGAGTCAACAACGGCAACGATCCTTGCTCAGCATTGGCGTCCCCATCTGCAACAGCACTACTAACCGCAACCGGGAACCATCGAACCGCAACCGGGAACCATCGAAGCAACTGGGAAGTAACCAGGAACCATCGAAGCAACCCGGAACCATCAAAGCAACCAGCAACCGGGAACCATCGAATAGAAGCGGGAACGATCGAAGCAACCGGGAACCATCAAAGCAACCGGGAACCATCGAATAGAAGCAACCGGGAACGGCAATTCGTCTGCACCAGGAACAATCAAAGCAATCACAACCGGGAACGATCTAAGAAACCGTGAACCTCGCAACAGCGGCAAGCGCTCCACCCGAATCGCTCCTCATCCACCGAGAGCAACAGCAGCAAGCGGCAGCAGCGAGAGCAACCGACGCCAGCGGCAGCAGCAAGAGCAACAGCCGCAACCGGTTCCGCAACGGCAAATCGATCTGCAACGGCAAATCGATCCAACACCAATCGATTCAACACAAATCGATCTGCAAAACGAATCGATCCAACAACACCAATCAATCCGCAACACCAACGTCGTCCCGGCAACGGCAACGGAAACGGCAACGGCAATCGGTCTTCCACTCCAGCGTCGGCAACAGCAACGGCAATTGGTCTTCCACTCCATCAAAGGCAACAGCAACGGCAATTGGTCTTCCACTACAACGTCGAATCGTCGTGTCATCGTCCTCCATCGGCAACGGCAACGGCAACGGCAACAATCCGTCTCCTCCAACAACAATGGGATTCAAAAGATCACCAGAGAACATTGCAGCAAGAGCCAAAAAACAAAGAGCAAAGAGACAACAGGAATACAGAAGTCAATGGAAAACGTCTTCAAATTTTCTTAAGGTTGCTGCACCGGTGTCAACAAGCCACAAAAATTATACAAATTTGTCTCTGATAAAACCGAGGAAGAAGGAAAAGAATAGGCGTTCAACTTGCAAAGATGGCGTCTGTACAATAGCCCTGAAAAAATATTGCCGAGCAACTGTGGTGGAAGGTAAATACATGGAGACAGATTGGGGTGGCAAGATAGGAGGAAAGAAGAAGTATCAACCGGAACAGGCTTTGTCAATTGAAAACTACAGTACATTGGATAGTACGAAGAATGAGCATATTCTAGCGTTTGATCATTCTAAACAATCATTGCGAATTTTTGCCAAAGTTTCACGCCATTTTGCGGAACGACACCTCGCTTCGAAGAATAATATCGAATTGTTGAGACAGTTTGCTCCTGCCATTGTTGGAGCAAAACCAACCGTTGGAAGAGGGGTTAAGCGCGGCAGTATCAATGATGATTATGCTATCATTGGAATTCGACCAGAAAGATTGGATTCAAATATTGGTGAGTATGTTTTCAAAAGTCATGTCGATCCCAGCATCAAACTAGAGCTAGAAGAGACAACAGTTGAAATTGTGAAGCATATGCATCATAGTTTAATTGACGTCGAACCATTTGTTGCGGAGGAAATGGATGTGTTGTCTCAGATTCTGTCTTGTACAAAGCTAAATGCAATTGGGCAGCAGGCCTTAGCATTTTCGATCGGTCGCAACTACCATTCTAGATGCCATGTGGACGATGACATGTACTACACTCGTTTGACAGTAATTGCTCCGGCGGAAGTGTCTGCTGACGAGGTGATTTATTATTTTGTCTTCCCAACGTATGGAGTGAAAGTTCCATTGAGGTCAGGAGATACTCTATTGTTCAATCCATTAGTATTACATAGCTGTTCGAATCCCAAATTCGAAGGGTGTTATATTATGAGCGCCTATGTATCTCGCAAAACTGTGCTTAGAGCTTACCCTCTATAGTAATATTAAAAAATAGTTTAAAGTTAGCCGGTACATTCACCCTTGGTACTCAATCGGAACTGCTGTCCGAGCTTTCGCTCTCTGAACTGGATAGAGAATCACTGGATTCGTTATCATTCAATGCCATCTCAAACGGTTCCAACTGGATGTCGTCCTGTAGTGTGCATGCGTTGTACAAAGATTCGTAAGACGGTGGTGTAGCAGCATTTTTGCTTTCAAAATAATTTAGCCAGGAGATCCGATTCGATATCACTAGCCAATCGCAATTGGTTATGGACCCATCAAGGCCTTGCTCTGGAACAACTGCCAGCTCGGAATGGATAGTGTCGACATGAAATAGGTACAGTGAATTCATCAGGCGACCACGTTGGACAAATTCAGAAGCTGTTTTCTTAGGCACATCTTGAAACCGACGAGCCACAGCATACATTCCGTTTGTATCAATTGGATAGCCACCAATACTACTGTATGGCTGCTTCAAACTCTGTACAGTTAAGAAGCATACCAGATGGCACGGTATGAGCTTGGGATTGTTATTTAAATCAAAGTCCAATTTCATCAAACACCAATCCATCCAGACGGAGTTCAGCAGAGAACTATCCGATCTATATGAAGGATGCGAGCGAAATATAAAATTAGACCCACAAGCAACATCGAAACGATTGTGCTCTGTAACTCCACAAATGTGTGAAGGATTCTCCAATAAAGGTAGCACAGAATCACAAACAAAGTCGAGTATGTCAGAAGGAAAAAATGGTTTGCTTTTGTTCGTAGAACGAAGCCACTTCATTGTTGATTCCCCATTTTCGGTTCTCATTATATGAAAATGAGAACCGCCACCATCAGGTCGTTCAATTGGAGGAGGATCAGGCGGATGCAAGTTGAAGTGATATGTTACCTGGCTTAGCATCATTTTCTCGGACTTTCGCTTCGCCGTTTGACCGATTAGTGATGCAGCATTACCTTGCGTGTTCTTGGAAGGAGCTTTAATCTCAGTTTTATGGTGAGACTCATTCGGAGCACTATCCCAGCCTGCGGGGCTCCCCCATAAAGAGATATAATCTGGTAGGTGAAAGTACAGGTGATTCTTGATTAGTTTTGTTCCCATCCCTTTCCTGTGACATGTTGAGTTTATACAATTAATAAAGTGAACAATTGTTTTTGGGAGATTCTTTAAGGAACCATATTTCATTCGACCGTGTTTAAGAAATTCTTCCATTGATAGAATGAGCTGAATTACCTCTATCTGTTTCTTTACAAAACGATGGTCACCAATAATGTAAGATCCATGTTTGGAAACCATAGCGATCAGAAGAGAAATAAGCATTCCAGAGAAATCATGCCCCTCTTTCTTCGTAGTTGATAATAGCTGAGTCCCAAATTTGGTGCGAGGAAAATCTCTATCAGACTGGCGTGATAACAAACCACCGTACCGTTGTGCTAAATGGCCAATACTGTTAGCAACAGCCACACCGTGCTTCAAATTGGGGGCATAAACACATGGAACACTTCCGCGGAGCAACAATTCAATTGACTCGATGGCCCGTTTGGCAGTACCAAGCTGGTGCATGTGCAAACATTCACCGGGAGTTGCAAAATGAATGTTGTTCTGATTAGTACCAAAGCATAAATCATGAAATACATTCCTGATATTGTGATGAGAGTTGTTTTTGAAGTTCTTATTGATATCGTTTAGATCTGTGCCGGGAAAACAATGAAAATCAACAGGTGACCACTTCTTTGTTGCAGGTTGAACAGAAGGAATGTTTATGTTTGGAGAATAACAGTTGCAGTGACGGCACATCCGCATGACACCCTTATTGAAGGAGCCGTATTTTCCACACAATTTATCGTGAAGTTCTGTGTCGCCAATAACATAGGCAATGGCAAATTTCATTTTTACCCTCCACTGTTGATTTGCGTACGGAAGATAATTCCATTCGATACCACCGTCTTCGTTACACGCGGCTTTGAAGGAACGAAACGCTACTTCCAAACCATTGTGAAGATTCTGAATTTTTTCCTTTGAAGTGGCAGGACGAGAGTGTCTGGTTGACTCCCATTCGGGGTCGGGATGGAAGTAAATAGTTGTCCATGCTTCAGGTCGAGAACGAGTCTCCACATTAAAAATACCAAGTGTCATGTTCAATGGTGTTAACGTAAGTCGTCCGTGCGCATCCAAAGATATGCCGTCCATGTAAAATATAATAGGAACAAGAATTTCTTGCGAATTGGGATTGCAAATTTCTTTCCAAGAAGATTTCCACCACGAGCCGTGATGCAATTCTGAGATTACAGAATGAGGATTCAACTCAGGATTATTGTCGGGAGACAGAGGGGTGGAATAGTCGGGAAAGGAGAGGTTTTCTTCTATCATTAGCTGCTGGTCAGAAAGAAGAGAATAAATGGCATCCTTAAAAGAACGGACATACACCTGAGTGGGCTTATTATCAGGTAACCAATTCAGTATATGAGGATGAAATTTCATATCGGAGAGACCAAGATTGGATTGGAGATTGTCAAAAATTGCTTGCCGAGATCTAATTTTGGCATCGCAAAAATCAAAACCCGGTCTCATTTGACTTTTCTTTGCCCACTGGAAAATGGATTTGAATGTGTTCAGTGGCAATTTATGTCTGGCCATTAAATTCATGAGTTCCAATTCAGCAAGAAGATGAGGGGGCGGCGGTAGTTTTGTGTGGCTTTGAAATGCATCCTCTCTTTCGTTCAAATTAATGCTTTCATGAAAAGATGGTGGTGGAGGGGCGGGCTGAGCAGTAACGACGTTAACAGCAGAACCATTAGTGTTATCTTCTTCGTTGTCTCCACAATCAATGTTGTTGGTAGAATTGTTGTCGTTATTTTCATTTACGTCATCGTCATTGTCATCCTCGTCATCGGAATTGTCAGTGTGCGACGCGCGAGGTATTTTAGTAGACACGCGACCTAAAAAGGTAGGAAATTTAAAAAATAGGGTCGAGAATTGTAAAAATAGCGCGCGATAGCCCGCGGGGGGTCGAGAAACAGTTCTCGGACGTAGTATTTTAAACCCTCAATACAAAACATACAAAGACGCGGAAGATGAAGATTTTTATTATTTGGTTACAAGAATCATGTCGGCAATCAATCCAACAAATTCCAATTTCAAACAACGGAAGGAGAGACACTTGCTGAGTGATATATTTACTATAGCAGATGAAGCATTTGCATTGGTACTGATCTACAATGAGCATCATGTATGGGTGAACCAGCAGCGGCGAAAGGGTGATGCCACGATTCCGCGACAAAAAAAAATATTCTGCGATTCAGACAGTGGAAGCAGAAATGGATGGATGGAGGAAGGACAAGAGTTGTTCAGTGACTTGTGCGACAAAATTGGCGAGATGCGAAAACACCCAGAAACAGGAAGGAAATTGGAAGAAATGATGAGGGACAGATTTAGGAACAAAAGTTCAACGGATTACACCAAGAAAAATAAGCATGGCGATGCAAATATTACTAGTAGCAGCTCCACTAATTGTAGTGGACCAAAAAAGAAAAAGAAAAGAAACGTCTATATTGATCCGGCAATAACAGCATCGATGAATGAAAGTTTATCTATGGGTGAACTAATGTAGAAAATAACAGTACATACATAATACAAAACTACTACTAATCTTGAACTTAATTTTGAGAATATTAGAATGAATGGAGGATTCGTAATACGTTGCAATAGGAATAAATCAAGCATAATAGAATCTACATTTTAAAAAGAGAATATTGTAGTCGAGAAATATAATTCACAACTAGGGGAGCACTATCGAATTGTTATTGGGGAGATTAATATTTTAGAATTAATACTGAGTAAAGATTTCTTTTTTATTCGTGAAAAGAATTAAGTGTTGTTCGTACGGAATAATAGAGACTGAAATAAATTATTTTTATTCGAGAGTACGTCCGAAGAGTAATGTGCATCACGGGCACAGAAATAGTGCTCCGTTAATTTATAGCCCGCCACTTGCCCGCAAATTTCAGGGTGTCCAGAAATAGTGCCGTGTTAAAATCACGCACAAAATTTGTGGGCGAGAAGTAAATTCGAACCCCGCGAAACAGTTCTCGGACGTTTCTGAGTACGAAATTGCCGACAAAGGCATTTATGCAGTAGTGATCAAGTTTAAATCCACTCCACTACCAACAGCTTCGTTGTTTGTGACGAGAGGTGAAGTAGACGACAATTCCCTGTTCTTATTTCATGTCGACAGCATACTTTCCAATGTAGCAGTTGTCCCACATCTCAATGCACTGGGTACCTTGCAATCAAACTCATATCTAGTTGTCTCAAATCGAAGGGCTTGGCTGGATGAATTCCACAAGACAATGTCATCTTTGCCTAATGAAGAGGCACTCTACTCCCAATGCACTATTGTTGAAGAGGACAGCGACAATAATGATGATGCTACTAATTCAGGTGATGATTGTTCAATGTCATCGAACGATGATGACGATAGTGAGGTCCTCTCTGATACATCCAATACTTAATTGTTTTCCTACTACAATATCCATAATAACTTAGTATTAATAAAGACTTTAATGCTCCTCCATATTGATCGTAACATATTTCTCGTACGTTTCGATTGATAGCTACTCCGAAATGATTGCACAATGTCGCAGAAAAACAAACGAAGTGAATGGAACGTCTAACTTTAAATTCTTCTTTAATATATTATAGAGGATCAGCTCTTAGCACAGTTTTTGTCGATACATAGGCGCTCATAATATAACAGCCTTCGTATTTTGGATTTGAACAGCTATGTAATACTAATGGATTGAACAATAGAGTATCGCCTGACCTCAATGGAACTTTCACTTTATACGTAGGGAACACAAAGTAATAAATTACCTCGTCATCACTAACATGTTTTGGAGCAATAACCGTCAGCCTCGTATAGAACATATCGGCATCGGTATGGCATTTCGAGTGATAATCCTTTCCAATAGAAAAGGCTGTTACATGATGACAGATTGCATTCAGTGTTGTACGACTAACAACCTCATTCATCGCAGTTGTTTCAAGTTTGATCCATTTTTCCATTGGACTTAAACAAAGCTGCATTTCCTTCACAATGTGTAGGGTTTTTTGTTCAAGGTTGGCTTTTGTTGTCGTGTCCACGTTGTTTTTGAAAGCATACACACCATTTCCTGAATTCAATCGATTTGGTCTCATCCCAACAATAGCATATCCATTGTTGACACTGTCACATTTGTATCCTCGTCCTATTTTGGGTTTAGCTTTGACAATTTCCCCAGCGAACCTTCTTGTATTTTCTATATTTTCTTTGGTACCCAACCGTTCTTTTGCAAACTGTCTGGAAGCTTTCGCAAAGATTTTCAATGATGGTTCTGATTCTGCGAACGCTAAAAGAAACTTATCGTAGTTACTATCCAATGATTTGAACTTGTCTATAGACACAGCCTCTGTCGATGCATATTCCTTTTCTTCGACTGTTTTCCAACCCCAATTTGTTTCCATGAATTATTTTCTATAGCCATTTTTGTATACTGTTTTCAATGCTATTTGTTCGACATGTTGGAGATTTGACTTTACACTTCGACATGGTGGCTTCTTTGGTTTTATCTCCGACAGGTGTTTGTAAGTCTGGTGTATTGTTGTCAATGGTGCTGTGTTTTTGAGAAAATTTGAAGTCATTCTCTGTCTACTTCTTGTACCTTTCTGTTGTCTCTTTGCTCTTTGTTGTTTTGCTCTGTCTTCAATTAGCTTTGGTTTTCTTTTGAATCCCTTTGTTCGTTGTCGCCGCCGACGCATTGCCGACGATGACATCAACAACAATGTAATTGACGAATCGAATTGGCGTTGGAGTAGGAGACGAATCGAATTGGCGTTGGAGTAGGAGAGTAATCAAATTGTTGTTGGAGTACAAGACGAATCCAATTGGCGTTTGAGTAGGACAGGAATCCAATTGGTGTTGGAGTAGGAGACAAATCCAATTGGCGTTGGAGTAGGAGACGAATTGCGAGGAGGACAATGAGGAGCAGCGTTGGAGTTGGAGACGAATTACTGTTGTAGTATGAAGTTCGATTGTTCCCGGTTGTTGATGTGGTTGCTCTCGCTGCTGTTGCTCTCGCTGCTGTTGCTCTAGCTGCTGTTGCTCTTGCTGTTGCTATCGCTATCGCTGCCGGTGTTGGGTCGATCGTTTGTGGTTCCGGCCGCTTGAAAATCCGCAAAACGTCTGCTGTATTGGCGTTTCAGGGTCAATTTTCTGGAACGGCGTTTCAGATTTAGTTGTCGGGAACGGCAATTCTGACTTTTGCGGCCGCTTCGATTGTTCCCACTTGCCGCTGTTGCTGTTGGTTAGATTGTTCACGGTTCCGGCTGCTTGAAAATCGGCAGAATGTCTCCTGTATTGGCGTTTCAGGGACAAGTTTCTGGAACGACGTTTCAGATTGAGTTGTCTGGAACGGCAATTCTGACTTTATCGTCTGCTGTATTGTCGTTTTAGAGTCAAGTTTAAAGAACGGTGTTTCAGATTGACTTGTCTGGAACGGCAATTCTGACTTTTGCGGGTATTTTGTTCGTTCCCGCTTGCCGCTGTTGCTATTGATGCCGCTTGCTGCTGTTGTTATCGCTGCCGCTTGCCGCCGTTGCTATCGCTGCTGCTTTCCGATGTTGCTAATCTGCAGAACGTCTGTATTGTCGTTTTAGGGTCAACTTTCTGGAACGGCGTTTCAGCTGTTGTTGCTCTATGCCGTTGCCGTTGTCAATGATCCTATTAGAATATATGATATGATAATTGAACAAAATGTGTGAGTATCTATTGATGTACTACTACATAGAGTAAATAATAACAACAACAGAATAATCTAATCTACGTCCCACTAACCTACACCGTTGGCCTCCTTTTCTTGTTGCCTTCAATTTGTCCGATTGATTTGATGCTTACGATTTCAAGGGAAGATTCGCCGCACCTTTAGTGGTCCGATTCGCCGCACCTACAGGGAACAAGACGCCGCACCTCCAGCGTTGTTTCCGATCCGTTGTTTCCTGTCGTCCGTTTACGTTGATCTGTTGTTGCTCCAATTGATCGTTGTTCCAATCCATACCTATGAAATTAAGAAGGAAAACAAAAGTGAGGAATACATCATCAGCAATGTAGGATGTAGGCATCATTGTCCATCTATCTCACGTTGTTCCTTTTGCTGCCTTTGACTCTGTGTTGCCTTCCGATCCGTTGTTTCCAATCCGGTCCTAGTATGAAAAGAAAAGAAAACATGTAAGGGAGGAAATACATTATCAGCAATGCCAGACTCAGTATATCTATCTCATTCGTACCGTAACTTCTTCCGACAAAAGTAGTTCCGACAATAGTAGTTGTTCCTTGAACGTCGGTCCGTTGTTACGATCCGTTGTGTCCACCTCCTCCCGTGACAATTTGTCGCACCTCAAGGGAAAATTCGTCAGTCAAATCGTTGTTGCCGGCGATACGTTGTTCAACCTTACTCCTATATCACGAAAAACTGGATCTTTATCCTGTTGATATAAATACACAAGGGATGCAGATTTCTTACTTTTCAAGACGTGTTTGCGGGCCCTCAAACAATATCTATCAAGCAATTCCTCTCTTATCCTGGTCTCTATTGTCTTTTTTCAGCAAAGGCAGTTGTTTCGGACTAAAATATCTCGAGCCTGAATTCCCTGCCTACTAGTGATCATTGCTGATCAGTTCAGTGGGATCCCGCGTTCTCGGACGGAGTGCTTTGTCGTACAAGTACGGTAAACCAACTCTGCTCAAGATAAGTTTGGTAAGATGATTATGAAGGGAAACAGTATTTTCTGACTCGAAAAGAAAAAAAATTCACTCTGTAAAATCACACTGTAAAATCACAGTGTAAAATCAGTTCGAAAAAAAATGATTTTGCTGTGTGTGTGTGTGTGTGTGTGTGGGCATGTGTGTTCCAAACAAACAATCGATACTTACTAACCTGTCAGATCTACCGCTGTAAATTTAGAACAATGAAGAATAATTCCATTTTCTTATTTAAAAATAAGAACATTAAGTAAATAAATCTCCACCCGCGCTCTTTTTGAATAGAGAACAAGAAAAAGTAGTGCAATGACTTTTATTCTTAACGTTCTCAACTTGTGATGCAGTGAGAACTTTTATGTACCGGTGAGGTTGTACTTCTTACCAACACATGTGTGCGGGTGATCTTACTGGTAATGACTTTGCCTAGTTTTGTCCAGCAGTATTCTACGACAGTAGTAGCTACGTAGACAGAAACCGTTGTGTCCAGGTATATTACGATAGTAGTATACGTAGTAGTAGTAATGTAGGTATGATAATACTAATGACTTCTGTTCCGGTTGTGAAGGGTTATTTTGTACAATTCATGTCATCAATCATGAAACGGCGTTTCAGAATTCAGTCACCGGAACGGCGTTTCAGGCTTTGTGTTTGGAGCATGTTCCAATTTGAAATTTTGAATCATGTTTCAATTTCAAATCTCAAAATGAAGTACTACGTATGGTTCGGTGGTGAAACGGTTTCTTGGACAATTCATGTCAACAGTCATGGAACAGCGTTGCAAAGTTTGAGTTCTAATTGGTGGAGTTGTTAGTTGAACGTTAAACACTAACCCTAATCCTAAGAGTTGACAACGTAACCTTCTAGACGGAGTTTATGTGGGGGGGTTTGGGGGGGGGGGGAAAATACGTAGAAATATTAAAAAAATCTGTTTTTAACAAGTAGACTTGGTACAAACACTACGACTGAAAATCGCTAAAAAGCTTAGCCAAACAATCATGTACGGAAATGAGATGCTTCTTCTAAAAGCATTAGTAATATATAGTGGCGCGCGTTCATTTTTATGGTAGCAAACTCTCATTTTTTTGGTTGCAAGTAACCATAAAATTTAACCTGAATACAGATAAAAATCATACAATTCTCATCGTCGTCATCATCGGCCCGTTGTTTCTCATACGGTACGGTACTTTATGAGAGAGTTGGTGAGAAATACAATCGGACTTTTTAGATTTGGTACAATTTGTACATGAATGAGTCGGACCTGATGTACTTACAGCTATCTACCGTCGATGACACCGCGTTTCGCCCTTTCTTCTTGTTCTTCTTTCGCCCCTTCGACGAGGACGACGAGGACGTGATGGTTGAATCGCGTCACCCCAGTGTGGTGAAATTGAATTAGTTAATTTAGTATCTGTTATTTGTTTGTTATTCAGTTGCAATTAGATGGATTAGGAAGGAAAGAAGTGAGGAGGAGTTTCGATTTTTTTTTGGTCTCGGAAATTTCGATTCGATTCACGAAAACAAAGAGAGAAAAAACTGTAATCCACGAGTACGACCGATTTTCCATGTAATTTGGCCAACTGGATTACTAAATTATTACACCAAAACTCGAGGAGCTCTTACTAAGAAACATTAGTTAATTTTTAATCAATTCATTAGCACCTCACCTGATTACACCAGTAGGCCCTAAAAGAAAGTAATCCAATTCTGTAATCCAGCGAGAAACCGAAACCGAAAACCGAAAATGAAAACAAAAAGAAGCAAGAAGCACACCACCAAACAACAAATCAACAACGAGACCAAGAACAAGAATGGTGACAGTAAAAAAATGATATCTCCCTGAATATTGGAAGCTAGGGAACCAAAATGGTACCAAAATGTCCGCAATGACGAGGCGGTATCAATTATGTTGAACGGCTTTGCGTTTGTAGCTTAGGGGAGCAACGAAAATTAACTTTAGTCGTTGTCGTCGTCATTGTCATTGTCATTGTTGTTCGAACGCCGGCGGAGCAACAAAGAATACACCATTCCCCTAGATCGTACCTGGCAGTGCTTGTGGTTCAGACGCCAAGAGACGATTCGACAAATAACAGATACTCGAATGGCAATCGAACGGCTATTTGGATGGCGAGTTACGACCCTCCAACGACCCTTCTGTTTCTCCTTCGATAGAACAGACCATGAAGGTCCGCCACCGTACAAATAGTACAAAATTACACCAGCTCAAATACCTACATGTTACTCTGCTTCGATTTGGAGCGGGAAGGGTGTTCAAATGACAATCAAGCGGTTTTTTGGAGCGCCATTTTGGAGCGCCATTTTGAGCGCCGTTTCAAGCAGCAGGAAGCCAGCAGCAAGCAGCGGCGTTTGGAGCGGCGTTTTGGAGCAGCAGGAAGCCAGCAGTGGCGTTTCGAGCGGCGTTTTGGAGCAGCAGGAAGCCAGCAGCCAGCAGCGAGCAGCGGCGTTTTGAGCAGCGTTTTGGAGCGGCCTTTTGAGCAGCAGGAAGCCAGCAGCGAGCAGCGGCGTTTTGCTCGTTCCGATCCGATTGCTCGCTTGACCGAAGTTCGATAGTATTTCCAATCCAACTTCTTGTTAATGGTAGGATTTGTACACAGCGACGTCGGAAAAGAAAAACTTGCGACAGTCGGTCAATGGACTCGCGCTGCAAGTCTCTGTTGCTATTGCTTGCTGCCGCGCTCGCTGTTGCAAGAATCGCTTGCTGCCACGCTTGCTATTGCTGTGGCTTGCGCTTGCGCTGTTGTTGCTGTTGTTGCCGTTCTTGCAGCCAGGGGGGGGGGGGGGGATTTCCATGGTCGATGGACGAGATAAGGGAAGGTGTGGTGTTGATTTTGGTATTTCCTGTACCAATAGCAGTAGGGATTTGGGAGTAAAAATGTCAGTACTTAATTCTACAGCTATTGGTACAGAAAATACATATTAAAGGAGTATCACGTGAAAATCCAAATGAAACAAATGTGGTGTACCGGTACTCGTACTCATAGTGTGTGTGTGTGTGCATTTGGCTGTGTGCGTACCATTATGTAAAGGTAGTACTGAATTTTAAAAAAGAACAATGATTCACGTACCATTATGTAGAAATAGTACTGAATTTTAAAAAGAACAATGGTTCATTTTTTTGGTAGCGAAGAATCTGGAGAACAGAAGACTATGATCATACCTATCGTAGATATTGTTGTAGTTGAAAAGTGTATGGTAAAAGTGTATGAATGTACCAAAAAAGTGTGAGATTGACCCGGTACCCCCCTCGGTACCGGTACTGGTACGAATGGAATTGGTGAGTTGTTAGTTGAACGTTTAACACTAACCCTAAGCGTTGACAACGTAACCTTCTAGACTGAGTTTATGGGGGGGGGGGGGGTTGGGGGGGGGGGGGATGTAGAAATTGGTTGGGGATTGGCAGGATTTGCACTGTCTTCAAATCTGGTGGTTTTTTGGGTTGATGACTGAGTTATATTTAAGTGGGGGATCGGCAGGATTTGCACTGTCTTCAAATCTGGTTGGTTTTTGGGTTGACGATTGAATTATATTTTAGTTACGGACTGGAAAGATTTGCACTGTGTTCAAATCTGGTGGGTTTTTGGGTTGATGACTGAGTTATATTTTGGTCAGGGACTGGCAGGATTTGCACAGCGTTCAAATCTGGTGGGTTTTTCGGGTTGATGACTGAGTTATATTTTGGTCGGGGACTGGCAGGATTTGCACTGTGTTAAAATCTGGTGGGTTTTTGGGTTGATGACTGAGTTATATTTTGGTCGGGGACTGGCAAGATTTGCACAGTGTTCAAATCTGGTGGGTTTTTGGGTTGATGACTGAGTTATATTTTGGTCGGGGACTGGCAGGATTTGCACTGTGTTCAAACCTGTTGGGTTTTTGGGTTGATGACTGACTTATATTTTGGTAGGGGACTGGCATGATTTGCACTGTCTTCAAATCTGGTGGGTTTTTGGGTTGATGACTGAGTTATATTTTGGTGGGGGATCGGCAAGATTTGCACAGTGTTCAAATCTGGTGGGTTTTTTGGTTGACGATTGAATTATATTTTGGTTAGGGACTGGAAAGATTTGCACTGTCTTCAAATCTAGTGAGTTTTTGGGTTGATGATTGAGTAATATTTTGGTTGGGTATTGGCAAGATTTGCACAGTGTTCAAATCTGATGGGTTTTGGGGTTGACGATTGAGTTATATTTTGGTTAGGTACTGGAAAGATTTGCACTGTGTTCAAATCTGATGGGTTTTTGGGTTGAAGATTGAATTATATTTTAGTTACGGACTGGAAAGATTTGCACTGTGTTCAAATCTGATGGGTTCTTGGGTTGAGGATTGAATTATATTTTGGTTAGGGACTGGAAAGATTTGCACTGTGTTAAAATCTGGTGGGTTTTTGGGTTGATGACTGAATTATATTTTGGTCGGGGACTGGCAAGATTTGCACAGTGTTCAAATCTGGTGGGTTTTTGGGTTGATGACTGAGTTATATTTTGGTCGGGGACTGGCAGGATTTGCACCGTCTTCAAACCTGGTGGGTTTTTGGGTTGACGATTGAATTATATTTTGGTCAGGGACTGGAAAGATGTGCACTGTGTTCAAATCTGATGGGTTTTTGGGTTGAAGATTGAATTATATTTTAGTTACGGACTGGAAAGATTTGCACTGTGTTCAAATCTGGTGGGTTTTTGGGTTGATGACTGAGTTATATTTTGGTCAGGGACTGGCAGGATTTGCACAGCGTTCAAATCTGGTTGGTTTTTTGGGTTGATGACTGAGTTATATTTTGGTCGGGGACTGGCAGGATTTGCACAGTGTTCAAATCTGGTGGGTTTTGGGGTTGATGACTGAGTTATATTTTGGTCGGGGACTGGCAAGATTTGCACTGTCTTCAAACCTGGTGGGTTTTTGGGTTGATGATTGAGTAATATTTTGGTGGGGGATTGGCAGGATTTGCACTGTCTTCAAATCTGGTGGTTTTTTGGGTTGACAATTGAATTATATTTTGGTCGGGTATTTGCAAGATTTGCATTGTGTTCAAATCTGGTGGGTTTTTGGGTTGATGACTGAGTAATATTTTGGTTAGGGACTGGAAAGATTTGCACTGTGTTCAAATCTGGTGGGTTTTTGGTTGATAACTGAGTTATATTTTAATCGGGGACTGGCAGGATTTGCACTGTTTTCAAATCTGATGGGTTTTTGGGTTGACAATTGAATTATATTTTGGTTGGGTATTGGCAAAATTTGCACTGTGTTCAAACCTGGTAGGTTTTTGGGTTGATGACTGAGTTATATTTTGCGTGGGGATTGGCAGGATTTGCACAGTGTTCAAATCTGGTGGGTTTTTGGGTTGATGTCTGAGTTATATATTATTTTCCATCTGAATCCGATTCGTTGAGAGTCTGATTCAAAGGCTTCTGAAGAACAGCAACGCTGCGTTAGTGTGTTAGTAGACGAACGATTGTACTCTACGAGTGACATTGTGTTTGGATACTTTCGGCAATGGATAATCGGACTACAGGCGAGACTAGGGAAACGCCAGACCTCTTCTTGCTGTGACTTATTCAGATTGCAGCGAGACAGACCTTAGTATGTAGATTACAAGTAGTTGGTAGCAACTAGTGTGAATTTTGGGATATAAATCAGTTGAATGTTAAAAGTATGAGATAAAGTGAAATCTTGCCGAAATGCAAGATATCTCTTTTATTGAGATGAATACGTTGCAACTGCTGTTGCGTAGTGCTGAGATTACTCGCTGATTATTTCCGTACATGTATTAGTCGTTGACCATATATATCTGTATGCATGTATATGTATTGTGTGAGAATCACACGCCAACGGTTTTCTTCTCTTGTTCCGTTAGGAAGACTCCATGATATGTTTATCATTAAGGTCAGGAATTGCTCCCGTAGCTCGTGTGATATTTTATGAAATCAGAGTTTGCTCACCGAAGAACAATGGCAATATCGTAGGACAGGGATTGCTCACCGTTGATGCGTGATGGGAATCGATGCGCCGTGGGAATCGATATGCCGTGGGAATCGATTACTTAGATGGATACGGGACTCATTGATTCGTACGAATAGGTAATCTACCCTCTGGTAGCTTTGGTACTTCTGGTCACGAAAGGAATTTAATACTCCCCATGTCTCCTTGTGAAGGGTCATCACGCTCTACATGATGCTTCCATCATCCTGAAGAAGGTCGCCGGTATTACCACAGAAGTGGAAGATGGGCCTGAGCAGTGGATACACAACTGAGTGACTCCAATGCTTGGTGAGAATGTCTGCACAGTTATCCTTACCTGGGATGTGCATCATTAAAATGAAACCTCTCGCTATCATGCTTCGTACGTAGTGAAACGACAGAATATTATGACGCTTGTGCAACCTTGCGTAAGGGAAGGTTGACGTTTGGATCATCTTTTCGTTGTCACCCCAAGAGTATGAGACATCATGGACTCGTGTTCCTAGGTATCGGAATGAGTGGTGTAAATCGACGATCTGTTCGATGCAAGTCCTTCCTGCAACAAATTCGGCTCCAAAGGTGGCTGTCTCCGTAGTAGACTGCTTCTTCGAGAACCACATCATGGGAGTCTTGTTCGCGAAATGAAGAATGCCGGTTACAGCCTTACCACTGAGAATATCATGCATGAGGTTGGCATCATAGAAATGTGTCAACACTACTGTCTTTCCAAGCGGTGCAGGAGCGTCGTCGGGTAGCTCTTCAGAATGCTCCCCATAGACGGTGTTGGACCAATCGATGGTGTCGGGTTTAGTCAATATAAAATCGGGTGGTTCCACGCGGAATCTGATTTTAAAATGTCTAAACTTGGAGATATATCCATAGATACGTTTTGCACGTTCGAGATGCCCATCTCGTGGCTGAGCTCTGAAACTTGAGAGCGTCATCACGGCTGTTTGTACATCGAAACGACCAATAGCGATGATCCATTGTAGTGAACCGATCATACTTTGGTATTTCTGTATACCGGTTTCTTCGAGAAAGGCTGAGGAGTCCAATTCGGGATGATCGTTCTCCGCAATGGGTGATTGGAACCTAGTGTTAGGTTTGCATCCGAACATTTGTTCGTAAGACGCTTCCATCTTTTCGATGAACTTTATGGGATTCATGCATAGAACACCATGTTCGTCGCGCTCAAATCCACAACCTAAGTGAAAGTTCATAGGTCCGGATCCCTTCAGTTTGAAGTTATATGGTGACGACTGCAATATCTTCAAGAAGGAATTGGGATCTGCCATGCAGAGACATAGGTCATCGACATATGTGCATATAAGCTCATACACACGTTCACCATGCTTGTTCGTTCCGGGTTTGAGGAATATTTCCGGTTCTGCGCGGGATCTTTCGAAGCCGAGTTTGATGAGACAAGCCGCGAGTAAGTCTCCAAAGCACTTGCCTGAAGACCTGAGACCGTATAGGGCTTTGTAAATGATCAACAGGTGACCCTCCAACGATCCGAATTCGGGACCTGCCTTGATGCATACTTTCTCGCAGGTGACTGCTTCTAAGTAGGCGTTACCTATGTCGGTGCCCCATGCTTCTAGGTCGTTGAGTTCAGCTAGGAATAGGCACATACGTAGGCCGCGGAGAGATACAACGCCTGCGTAAACACTGTGGATAGGGACCTTAGTGAGATTACCGTTAGCAACGAGGCGAGCCTTGTGTCTACCGTCGTGCTTGACAGCATATATCATGTGTACCTTGATCTGTTGGAATCCCGGGGGAATGGAGCTTGTCTTGTACACGCCTTTATCAATGAATGTATTGTACTCATTGAGTTGTGCCATTTCCAGAGTGGTGGCATCTTCCCATTTGGTGTTTCCGTTGGCTTGATCAAATCGGAGGGCTTCTTCGTGGTTACGAGGCACTTTGAATCCATATTGATACTGCGGAGTGGTACGGAAAGAACGTAGTTTGGCTTGGTGCACGAGTCGATCAAGTTTCTTGGTTCGTCGCGCTAGGTTGGTGATTCGCTTGAGGCGTTTCCAACCCGGGAGGTCAAGCTAGTTGTTGTCTTTCCCATATTTTGCAACGGTGACAGGGTCATCAGCCGCAATGTTGGCCAGGGGTTCATATGTGCGTTCCATATTTTCCCATTCAATCCAAAGGTTATACTTGGAACCTTTGTATTGAGGATGCTTGTTATCCAGTGGACCTTGGTGTCCTAGGATGCGGCGAAACGACCAGAGTTTGCCGTCTTCTTGTGTTGAATCACGATGGATGTAATTCATGACATCATTGTATGCAATGATATCATCAAGTTCGTCATCAGAGTGTTTGCACTTGAACTTGATGAAGTCGTTGTTGCGTTCAAGACTGTCTTCAACATCGACGATGGTAAGACGTTTCCGGGTGCCATCCGGATTGGTTACAAGGAAGGATCGTCCTTGTAGATCGGCAATCGGGATCGTAGGAATGGTAATGGGTTTACCGTCATCGTCAAATTGTGCGTTACCTTCTTCGTCGGTAACAACTACCTGTGATGGGTCTACTGAAGGAGTAGCGGGGTTGGTGTGTGGAGTTGTGACGTCACTAACATCAAAGTATGCTAATTCCGGTGGGTCAAAATCATCTTCAGTAAGGAGAACGCCATCGGATGTCTTGCTGAAGATGTGTGTCGTAGGAGGACCATCAAGACTCTCCCCATAGTTGTTAGGGAGTGGAGAAGGTGACCAGCTCGGGCTGTCATCGACCTTCTTATAAAGAAAGCTCGGTAACGAGGGGTGGGCGGGTGGTTGAAGAATTGGTGGAGTGCCAGATGCGTTGGGCGTAGTATCTGGTTGTTTGTTGGGTACAGATGGAACGGTGTCATCGGTAGTGTCAGAATCAGCGGGTGAAACGCTATGGGGAACTGAGTTGTTTGGTTTCGTAGATTCGTCAATGGGTTTATTCTGATTGGTATGCTCCCCATGTTTGAATGCTGGAGCTTCTCCAGTGGCGTATAAACGGGGCAAGGAATCCTTGGCGTTACGCCATTTGATGAAACCATCATCAGTAAATAGGCCCGCGCGTTTGTTACGTGACTCAGGCGTAAGAGCAGATCGGACACCAGACCGGTCAAGTAACTTGTTGGTAACGGGATCCCAGATTCGGAAGCAGAGTCCATTGCCAACATGTTCGGCGATGCCGACGAAATGACCTAGGCGTTCGGTAGACTGGGTACCGAAAGGAGAGTCATTGGTTTTGAAATACACAGGTTCAAACCAGAAGAAACTGGTGTATGCGCTGATGTCGCCAAGTGTACCCGTGGCAATGAAGATCGGCTGTTTATCGGACAGCGTAGGATCAGAAACAACATTGAGGAGACCCGCGACGTATGTCATGCACAGTAGCCATAGGTGTGGTGGTGTGCCTGTACGATCCATGACGTGATTGACAATGCGCTTGAACGTTTGATATCGTCTTTTGAACTGATTCTGGTGTTGGTGATACGGTTCACTTTGCCAGAGTCCAATCCATAACATTTTGAGGTAATCGATGACCTTCTTACTGGATTGATAGTTACCGTGGTTGCAAAGGAGGCGAATGGGCCTGCCCCATTTTCGAACAAAGTTCTGGAAGCAGGATAGGAAATTGCCGGTGGTACGCATTTCCTCAACGTGTATAATATGTGATTTGCGGCCAAAGAAGATCTGAGCAATCTTGGAGCCACCATCAATTGCCGGGACATCTGAATAGACAGCATCGGACATAACATCGTCATTGAAGGGGCGAACATTCATGGCCGGTTGAGGGGAATGAAAGCGTTTGAAAATGTTACCATCAGGGCTAACCGCTAACGAACCATATTGGGTTGAGTTTTCAAACGTAGCTTTGATGCGATCGGTGGAAACCCAACAAAAGAAAGGTTTCAGGGATAAGTAGTCATGTTCGTTGGGGTATCTTTCGCGGGGCGTAGCTGCAATACGTGTAGTGTCACTGGCAGTACAATCCGTCGGAAACGCAGTGACTGTTCCAGAGGCTGCGGGTAACGCGCAGCATGCGAGACGTTCTTGATGAGCGTAGTCGGTGGAAGTAAGCCAAAAGGAGCGATCGTTGGCCCTATGATCATCAATAGGAAGGAAGGGAGATTGAGTGGAATGGCTGGAATACGAACTGAGGGATGTGACCGTGGAGGACCTGGGGGAAACAGAGATATCTAATCCTTCAAGACAGCGTGGGTTCCCATATTCGTCGTAATCGGCATAAGGGAGTTGCTGTGGTTGGGGAGGATATTTCTGGAGAAATTGTTCATCCTTTGCACTGATCGTGGTATCGAGAACAGATGGGTCCCAATGCTTATCGGATGCCATGATAACATGTGGGAGCGTGTCAAACTCAACAGTCGTATACTTTCGCATCGCAAGGTATGGTAAACCGTGTCGTATGCTAAGAGGCAGTGCATAGCCATCGGAGGTGGTGATGACCTGTCCGCCGCCCGCTTTGATGGATGTGTCGTCGACAGTGGAAAAATATGCTTCCATCTGGCCGGAGGACAATATAGAAGGGTGTCGTCCTGTATAGGCACATTCATTGAAGATGAGGATGACGGGGCCTCTGTTCGACATGGAATATGCTCCGCATGTAGCAATAGGAATATTTTGTACCTGATGATTGTTAATGCCGGTGACGTTAACATATCGCGGTGGGATATCCTTGGAGATGAGACACGCATCATTGCCGATGATGCAGCCATTTGCGCCGCGATCAACCATGGCAAAACCAGGGCTAGTAACCGTAGTTTTGTGTATACGGTATGTGTATGACGTTACTGGACTACCGTTAGGAAACGTGAGATCATCCTCGGGAGTATACCACTGGTGAAAATTGGCGGAATACGATGGTGTTCCCACAGGTATTTGGGTGTCACCGTCCTTTTTGTACTGAATGTCAGGGTTGTCTGAAAGGAATCGAGCGGGATGCACGGGTGACACGGAAGACTTGAGAGGTCGCTGGTCCTTAGACGGAGAGGTCGTTGATTTGTATACACCTAGGTATGCATGGAAAACACCTCTACGATCATTCTCTACAGCAGGATGAAGGTCTGCTGCGGAATTGGCATGCTCATCTTTGGTCGAAGTATCGTCTTCTCGAAATGATACCGAGTGTTCATGTTGGTATGCCTTCCGGGTAATGGGTTTGACACTGTTGGGGTCAGGTTGATCCGTGTTAAGTAAGTCGTGTCGCAATGAGGCAACCACGATTTTCTTGCCTTCCGGAGAAAAACTGAGCCAACTCTTCATGTCCTGACGTGACAAGGCCTTCCATATGTTTGTAGGCAACCTTGTGGTAGGGTCAGGGGTACGTCCAGCCTTAAACACAGCATAATCTTGATAGTCTCCTTCAAATTCGATGGGGAGAGCATAGTCATCATGGTTTTGGCTCAGTTCAGAAGAAAAATCATGAACGTGTGCACGTACGGTCGACCGAGGAGCAGACATCGCGGACTGGGAATCAAGTCGAGTTGCTTCGAGTAAAAGCGTGATTTTAAGATCGTGGATAGCAGCGGCCTTGGCAACCACATCCGTCACGGTGCTATTCGTCCCACCTGGATCCTTGACTTTGGCAAACTGTTCGCTTAGCTGGAAGCTGGAATAGCATGCCTGACACAATGCTGATTTTGCAGTATGGTACTCAAGGGGCTTGTTGGGAGGACGGAGCTTATTGAGGTGATTTAATTCATCAAACCAATGTGTGATGAATTTCACTTTGGATTCCTTCCAATTGTTGAGATTCAACTTGAGCAACGCTTGCAGCTGAGTCGAGTTGTCGTATACCTTTGCTTTTGATTTGCTATGAAGGTTTACAAAATCGAAGTAGGCCTTGCGTCCATCACGAGTGGTAGAATGACTGTGTACACATGATGCAGAAAGGTCACTCTTGAAGACTTCCAACATTAGTACCCAGAAGAAGGCACACTGCTTGAAAAAGAGATCACGGGTATAACCCAGAAGCGTAGCTGGAGGCCAAGTTTCATCGAGGAATGTCTCTGTATCAATGTCGTATGCCTCGAGTTTAGCTTTGAAACCAACGAGCCAGTGTTCGAATCTCGAGTCATTCGTGAGGGGTGTAAAGGACTTTTCATCTCGTGCTTTTCGGCACCATGATTCGTACTTTACCTGCTGAGGTGACTTTTTGTTACTTCCTGTCGGAGGAGGTGGTGGGTTCAGAGCAGATTCGTTACGTAAGCGTTGGGCACGTTCTTCGCGGAATGACTGGAATTCCCTGTATGTATATGACTTTACGTCTTTCCAGTTCCTCTCGTCTTCTTCTAGAACGACATCGACTTCTTGTAGGTCGATGGCGAAATCCGCAAGTGCTTCTATGCTCCTTTGAATGGATCGAGGGATATACGTTGGCAGTCCTCCCTCCGTATAGGTAAGTTTGCGTGCAAAATCCGGTTCGATAAGTGCGTCAAGGAACGACTTCCACTCGCATAATCCGCCTTCCTTGAGAGCTAGACACAACTTGCTAGTAGTCTCACTTGTTACGTTGAGTAGGGATACAAGTATCTTTTTCATATCAGTATCGAAGCTGGGAAAGCGGTTGATAGTGGCAACTTCGGCGTCATTCTTCTCTTTGCCTCCGAGTGCATTGCCGGGCATCAACGGTATGTTCGGCATCTGTGGTGGTTACGAGCCTTGGAAAGAATTGCGCGGTGACTGAGAATGGGAACTGCTTCGTGTACGATGTGCGATGTGCATGTGCCAGCGTAGGGATTGTATTCAATTCCGTTCCTGTTCCTTTTTGTGTGCAAGCCTTCTTAGAGCTTGCGACTGTTAATCTATTATTTTCCTTCTGAATCCGATTCGTTGAGAGTAACAACCGGAATTAGAGTTGTTAAGTGAAGAACAGAATAAATGAGAGAATACGACGTAACATAAGACGTAAATTACGTAATACGTATTACTGTACGTATTACGTTTTACGTACATGTAATACGTATTACGTATTACGTATTACGTATTATGTCTTACGTATACGTAATACGTATTACGTATTACGTATCACGAATACGTAATACGTATACAACAACAACCGTATTATGAATACGTAATACGTATAACCACTACTAACCAAAGATACACGGGTTACGACAAGTGTATGTTGGATGTGGCAAATTGAGTATGATAAGAAACAGATCTAACAATCAGCGACGAGTACCAATCGCGGACAGCCGGCTAAGGCTAAGTACTGTACCGATCTACTAAGTGATACGGGGTTACTATGATTAAGTGCCAAGGCACTATCATGATAATCCATCACAAACGAATGAGACTTGATATACCTGGTTGGTTACACATGTTTCACTATTGATCCAGAGAATATCTGAATCGCTTAATTAAGCGATCAATCGCTTAATAAGCAAACAACATGGGATTGCATGTGTTAACAAAAGGGCTAACACGAGAATACGCGGAACACTCCAATAGAGGTCCGGATTCTTAGATTAACCTAAATTAGATCATAATTCAAATTACCAGTTATTGATTAACAGTCGCAGCTTCATACGAAAGATATATATCATACATACATACGAATTCGAATCAAGAACCGAATCCGACAAAGTCTACAGAAAATCTACACAAAATATCCTACTGGTAATAATTATCCGAACGCGAAAATCATTCGCAATCGACCGACCATCGAAAATAACCCAAACTGAGAGACCATCCCACTGAAACAAAATCTAACACCACAGCCCGAATCTACTGAAACTTTAGCTTATCTCGTACAATATCACACAGACACCACTGAGAATAACACCATTGAAATCTGCAGAGCCAATAGAAAATACTTCGAAAATATCGACACGAAATAAAAACACCCGAAAACAAAAACAACCTCGTAATAACCATCATCATGTTTTCTTCATCGGAAATGTTATCTTTATCGGAAATCCTCATAGTCACCTGCAGCTGTATCATAGCACCAGCAACCATGTATATCATGAACAACCAAACGGTCCAGGCCATCAAAAACCAAACAATGAGCAATGACCGAGAGAAGGCTAACCAAGTCAAGTGTGAGGAACGAGACAGGGCCATCGAGAGATTGACTCATGAACTATTGAAACTCAAAGAAAAAGAGAAGGAGTACAAAAAGGATGCCCGCCAGCGCCTCAAACCAAGACAAATTCAGGATTTCGACGGTAGCCAAGATAACTGGATCAAATGGAGATGCGATACCAAGGCAACACTCCATGCCACTGGACACCGAGACATCATGGAAAGTCGCGAAGCAGCCGACAATGACCATCCATTGAACAGTGCATTATGGGGTACACTACTGAACGCGTGCAGTGGAGGTAGCGCATCCTCCAAAGTTACTAGACACGAGGATGCCAGCGATGGTCATGCAGCATGGAAAGAATTGTTGGAATGGTACGATTCAGAGTCCCAACAAGAGGCCTATGCCGCAACAATGAAATTGAAATTGGAAGGGGTCAGACTACACCCTGGCGGCAACATTTCTGACTACATCAACAATTTTGAGAGCATCTACCAAAAAGGGAGTAAAATCCCACGGTTCAACATAAGAGAATGCGATGCCAAGAATACTTTCGCGCGCAACCTATTGGACCCCGACCTGGCTCAACTTAAAATGGAGCTCCAAGAAAGCCGAGCCAAGATGAACCTGGTGGAAATGGTGCAGAAGCTTAGAATCAGAGATGAAGAACTCCGATTGAATCTGCTGGCAGATAAAAACGACAATAAGCGTTCCATTCGCAGAGTTACAGAAGCCCAAGAACCACCAACAAAACGCCAACAATATGCACCTCCATCAGCCAGCGATGGTGTCCTAACTACGGTCCATCCCAATCTTAAAGGTATCATACGAATCCCGCCTGCAACATGGGCCACCCTGTGCAAACCACACAGGGAATGGGTTCTCCTTTACAATCGATCTGCGCGTCACCAAGAATCACCTCCGCCGACACCAGCTGATATCACCCTTGGCGTTCCACAGGATGACGGCCTCAACAATACCGACATCTACCGCGCTACCAACACCAGGCCTAGACGTGTCAGGAGAATCTCCAAACCGGCACCCTCTACACATACAAGTCCTTTAGCTCCGTTGCCCGAAGATACCGAAGATAGTATCGGATCCATCGATGAATCCGCTCTTTTTCCCCCAGGGAGCACCGAACTTCGTACAGTCCGATTTCACCTGCATTCTAAGGAGGGAGAAGATGCCGAGGACGATGGCACGCCACAAACAGCAAACCAACAGAATACAGGCCTCAGACCCAGAAGAAATCCAACCAGAAGGGCAAGAGCCGCATCCTTCTTTTCCACGGCCAGACGCTTGAAAATGACGCGACCAATCACATATGAAACAAGCGACAGTGAGAGCAGCGATGATGATAGTGGGGAGGAAGGAATACCTGATCTGGTGGAACGAACCGCGGTCTACAGCGACAGTGACGATGATAGCAACAATTTTGGCAAGAAAAAATGGCAGAGTGAATCCAATCCACCGATTGCGAGAAAGAAAAAGACTATTCAGGGTACACCAAGGAGACAACAACAACTGAAAACACTTAGACGATACCGTGAAGTAAAACCGGACGATAATATTGCAGTAATTGATAGTGGAGGGGGAAAACGCCCAACCATTACAGCCAGGGCATGGACGAAAACAGGAGGAGATACAGGAATGACATCAGTAATGAAACCATACATGTCACAAGACGATGACGATCTAGTGGAATATCCGGTGTGCAGCGCAGCAACAAAAGCATTCATCCCAGGACGCCAGGAACCAGTGATACTACTAGTACACTATGCGACTTTCATCTCTCGAGACAAGGATTTTACAGATGGAGAATCACTCCTCACAACCATGGATATGGGTTCTCACAATGTATTGGTAAACGGATTGCAACCCCAGATAAGTGACAAATGTGGAATCACAGTGGAAAATACATTCTTACCATTCAGCTACGATGACGAAAAAGTCTATTACCACATTACAAAACCAACAGAGGCTGAAATGAATGAATTGGAAGTCTTTGAATTAAACTCGCCGGCACCACCAAATATGAGACAGTACCCAATGTTGAGGAGGAAAAGATCGAGGGAAAAATTTGCTTTTGGTAATCTACCAATATTGGAATTGAGGAAGAGATTTGGAATGTTACCGGAAGAAACAGTGAGAAAAACACTAGAAAATACCACTCAATTTTATGAGGAAATCGAAGAAGAGAATCGGGCCATCCCAAGAAAACACTATAGGAAACGATTCAAAGCGTTCCACTACAAACGACAAAATGAGGATGTTAGTACCGATTACACCTTTTTCAGCCAAAAGACCTCACAAGGACATAATGGTGGTCAATTCTTCGCAGGCACAAAATCCAAGATGTGGTCTTTCCATCCATTAAAAACAGAGTCACAATGCACCAATGCCCTACTGGACTATCTCCGAGAAAGGGGAGCTCCCAATACAATTATCAGCGACAATGCCAAATCAGAAAAAGGAGTAAAATGGACCGAAATCATGCGACAAAATATGATCAAAACAAGAACTTCCGAGCCACACTACCATCATCAGAATCCAGCAGAATCAGAATGGGCTCGATTGTCGAAAATGATTCAAAACTGCTTGAGAATGTTTAAAGCCCCTATAGGATTGGCAAATTGGTGTTCTCTGTGGTGCGTTCAAATCAACAACCTAGCTGCAAGAAAATCGTTGGGATGGAAAGTGCCACAAGAAATATCACAAGGCTGGACACCAGATGTATCACATTTACGATTCCACTTCTACGAGCCAATATGGTGGTACAACCCAAGTTTCAAGTCACCTAAAAGCAACATGCGAAAAGGAAGATTCCTAGCGTTTGCTGATTCTACAGGAGACGCAATGACTTATTACATATTGACTGAACCAGAATCATCTAAGGAAAAACGACAGGTATTGATGAGATCAGTTGTGAGAACAAGAAGAAAAAATATTGGAACAAAAGATGAATATGTGAATGATGACCCAGAAGCAGCGGAATTCCGACTATCAACCTCAGAGCACCAGCAGAATCTCAACGATATTCAAAGTACGGATGAAGTCCCATTATTGGTGCCAGGCGAAAAGTTTGATGCAACTAGCACGGGAATGGAATATTCAACCAGCAACAATCCACTTGATCAACCAGAATCTGAACAAACAGATTCAGGGGAGCAAGAAGAAGAAAATGCAGAAACCCAGAATGAAATTGAAAATTCGGATCAGGAGGCCCTTCCCAGTACAGTCGATGGAACCAATGACGCAGAAACATACAATAATATACTTGAAAGTAATGATACCAACCTGGACCTTACCTTTCGGAAAATACTGGGCCATTTTTGGAAAGACGGCATACTGATCCTTAAATCACAATATTTGGATGACCTGGAAGGAAACACTGTATTGAATACTCCATTCCCTCAACTACGAAAAGACGAGCCTGTTGCTTGTGCAAAATACATCACAAGATACATCATCGAAGCTGGCGGCCGAAGGGGTAGCCACCCCTTACTGGATTGGTCAAGATCGGTCCTCAAGCAAGATACAGCAATTACACGCCGCATTCGATTACTACAAGCCAGAAAACCACGTCGAAATACCAACCCGAAGAAAATGTCTAGAAACCAAAGACAAGCCAAGAAGAAAAATAAAGAAAAATTTGGCCTACAAATTCCTAATACCTACCATGACTGTGTTCGGATCGATCAAGCTGCTGGGGATACTAAATGGCAAGACTCAATTCAAAAAGAAATGGACAATTTAAATCGACTCAAGTGCTTCAAATATCATCCAGCTGAGAAAGAATTCCCCAAGTCCGAAGGATGGCAACAAGCAAGGCTCAATATGATTTGGGATATCAAAAGTGAAGACAAACGATACAAGAGCCGGCTAGTTGCAGGGGGGCATTTGGTGGATTCTACTGAATATAATACATATTCCAGCCAAGTCAACAGCCTATCAGTTTACCTACTATTTCTCATCGCACAACACCAAAATCTCGACCTAATGACTGCAGATGTGGGAAACGCCTTTCCCACAGCACCGGTCCAAGAAAAAGTATGGTGCTGGGCCACAGATGAATTTGGAGACAAGAAAGGCTGCAAGGTGGAAATACAACGAGCTCTTTATGGACTAGCAGGTTCAGGACGCGCGTACGCGGATTTCTTTGCAGACACTCTGATGAATCTAGGATTCAGACCCTCCAGGGCTGACCCAGACCTTTGGATGAAATTGAGTGAAGACAACAAAAGCTACGACTACATTGGAACACATGTTGATGATCTTATGGTAGTGTCAAGGAAGCCTCAGGATTGGATTGCATTGATCGAACAGGAATTTGCACTCAGAAATATCGAAACTGAACCCGGATATTATTTGGGTACAAGCTTGACAAGAATAAAGGATGGGAGATTATTATTGAATTCTACAAAATACATCTCAGAAGTCCTAAGGAAATATCAAGACAAATACAATATCACCCTGCGAAATGAGAACCTACCAATGAAAACAGACTGTCACCCAGAATTAGATGACTCAGAACTACTCAACGAATCAGGCCACAAGGAATTCCAACATATTATCGGTCTAGGACAATGGATAGTGTTGTCTGGAAGAATAGACATTGCATATGCTATTTCATCACTATCCAGATTTGCATCCGGACCAAGAGAAGGGCATCTACAAATGGCAAGACATGTGCTAGGATATTTGAAAAAATACAAAAAGAAAGGAATCTTAGTGGACCCACAATCGCCCAAAATTCAGTCAATCGGGGAAACGACAGTGAACTATGAAGAATTTACTCACCAATACAAGTACTACAAAGAAGAATTAGATCCGATGTTCCCAACACCACTAATTGCAGAATTAGATTTAAATATTTTCTGTGACAGTGACCATGCACATGATCTGGTAACAGGAAGGAGCATTACCGGTCTGATTGCATTTGTTGGATCAATGCCAGTATACTGGAAATCAAAACGACAAACATCAGTTCATACGAGCACATTTGGAGCAGAATTCACAGCGCTCAAAGATGCAGTGGCATTAGCCATCATGTTGAGGTACCATCTTCGATCCATGGGAATCCAAGTTACCAAGCCAACTGAAATCCATGTGGATAACAAAAGTGTGGTAATCAACTCAACCAATCCAGCAAGTACACTCAACAAGAAATCTATTGCACTAGCGTACCACTTTGTCAGACAACACCAAGCAGGAAAGGTAATCTCCATCAGCCATATCAAGTCTCATGAGAACTACGCGGATATACTAACAAAACCTCTCAACAGTACCGCACTAAGAAGCCTGCTTAACGAGTTCATGACGATGTAAAGTTAAGTACAAAATAAAATCGAGTAAAAACAATAATAACTGTCCACTTAATTCCTCGAATACAAATCCATGCCTAAAAATATCTTTGTTTGTAAACAATTCAAAACGTTATACTAGATATGAAATCTGCCAAGGCAATACAAAAGAATGGCATGGATTTAGGGGAGAACAACCGGAATTAGAGTTGTTAAGTGAAGAACAGAATAAATGAGAGAATACGACGTAACATAAGACGTAAATTACGTAATACGTATTACTGTACGTATTACGTTTTACGTACATGTAATACGTATTACGTATTACGTATTACGTATTATGTCTTACGTATACGTAATACGTATTACGTATTACGTATCACGAATACGTAATACGTATACAACAACAACCGTATTATGAATACGTAATACGTATAACCACTACTAACCAAAGATACACGGGTTACGACAAGTGTATGTTGGATGTGGCAAATTGAGTATGATAAGAAACAGATCTAACAATCAGCGACGAGTACCAATCGCGGACAGCCGGCTAAGGCTAAGTACTGTACCGATCTACTAAGTGATACGGGGTTACTATGATTAAGTGCCAAGGCACTATCATGATAATCCATCACAAACGAATGAGACTTGATATACCTGGTTGGTTACACATGTTTCACTATTGATCCAGAGAATATCTGAATCGCTTAATTAAGCGATCAATCGCTTAATAAGCAAACAACATGGGATTGCATGTGTTAACAAAAGGGCTAACACGAGAATACGCGGAACACTCCAATAGAGGTCCGGATTCTTAGATTAACCTAAATTAGATCATAATTCAAATTACCAGTTATTAGAGAGTCTGATTCAAAGGCTTCTGAAGAACAGCAACGCTGCGTTAGTGTGTTAGTAGACGAACGATTGTACTATTATTTTCCTTCTGAATCCGATTCGTTGAGAGTCTGATTTAAAGGCTTCTGAAGAACAGCAACGCTGCGTTAGTGTGTTAGTAGACGAGCAATTGTACTCTACGCGTGACAATTGTGTTTGGATACTTTCGGCAACGGATAATCGGACTACAGGCGAGACTAGAGAAACGCCAGATCTCTTCTTGCTGTGACTTATTCAGATTGCAGCGAGACAGACCTTAGTGTGTAGATTACAAGTAGTTGGTAGCAACTAGTGTGAATTTTGAGATATAAATCAGTTGAATGTTAAAAGTATGAGATAAAGTGAAATCTTGCCGAAATGCAAGATATCTCTTTTATTGAGATGAATACGTTGCAACTGCTGTTGCGTAGTGCTGAGATTACTCGCTGATTATTTCCGTACATGTATTAGTCATTGACCATATATATTTGTATGCATGTATATGTATTGTGTGGGAATCACATGCCAACGGTTTTCTTCTCTTGTTCCGTTAGGAAGACTCCATGAAATGTTTATCATTAAGGTCAGGAATTGCTCCTGTAGCTCGTGTGATATTTTATGAAATCAGAGTTTGCTCACCGAAGAACAATGGCAATATCGTAGGACAGGGATTGCTCACCGTTTATGCGCGATGGGAATCAGTGCGCCGTGGGAATCGATATCCCGTGGGAATCGATTACTTAGATGGATACGGGACTCATTGATTCATGTGCGTAGGAAATCTACCCTTTGGTAGCTTTGATACTTCTGGTCACGAAAGGAATTTAATACTCCCCATGTCTCCTTGTGAAGGGTTATCACGCTCTACATGATGCTTCCATCATCTTGGAGAAGGTCGCCAGTATTACCACAGAAGTGGAAGATGGGCCTGAGCAGTGGATACACAACTGAGTGACTCCAATGCTTGGTAAGAATGTCTGCACAGTTATCCTTACCTGGGACGTGCATCATTAAAATGAAACCTCTCGCTATCATGCTCCGTACGTAGTGAAACGATAGAATGTTATGACGCTTATGCAACCTTGCGTAAGGGAAGGTTGACGTTTGGATCATCTTTTCGTTGTCACCCCAAGAGTATGAGATATCATGGACTCGTGTTCCAAGGTATCGGAATGAGTGGCGTAGATCGACAATCTGTTCGATGCAAGTTCTTCCTGCAACAAATTCAGCTCCAAAGGTGGCTGTTTCCGTAGTAGACTGCTTCTTCGAAAACCACATCATGGGAGTCTTGTTCGCGAAATGAAGTATGCCGGTAACTGCCTTGCCACTGAGAATATCATGCATGAGGTTGGCATCATAGAAGTGTGATAACACTACTGTCTTTCCAAGCGGTGCAGGAGCGTCGTCGGGTAGCTCCTCAGAATGCTCCCCATAGACGGTATTGGACCAGTCGATGGTGTCGGGTTTAGTCAATATAAAATCGGGCGGTTCCACACGGAATCTGATTTTAAAATGTCTAAATTTGGAGATATATCCATAGATACGTTTAGCACGGTCGAGATGCCCATTTCGTGGCTGAGCTCTGAAACTTGAGAGCGTCATCACGGCTGTTTGTACATCGAAACGGCCAATAGCGATGATCCATTGCAGTGAACCGATCATACTTTGGTATTTCTGTATACCGGTTTCTTCAAGAAAGGCTGAGGAGTCCAATTCAGGATGATCGTTCTCCGCGATGGGCGATTGGAACCTAGTGCTAGGTTTGCATCCGAACATTTGTTCGTAAGATGCTTCCATCTTTTCGATGAACTTTATGGGATTCATGCACAAAACACCATGTTCGTCGCGCTCAAATCCACATCCTAAATGAAAGTTCATAGGTCCGGATCCCTTCAATTTGAAGTTATATGGTGACGACTGCAATATCTTCAAGAAGGAATTGGGATCGGCCATGCAGAGACATAGGTCATCGACATATGTGCATATAAGCTCATATACACGTTCACCATGCTTGTTCGTTCCGGGTTTGAGGAATATTTCCGGTTCTGCGCGGGATCTTTCGAAGCCGAGTTTGATGAGACAAGCCGCGAGTAAGTCTCCAAAACACTTGCCTGAAGACCTGAGACCATATAGGGCTTTGTAAATGACCAATAGGTGACCCTCCAACGATCCGAATTCGGGACCTGCCTTGATGCATACTTTCTCGCAGGTGACTGCTTCTAAGTAGGCGTTACCTATGTCGGTGCCCCATGCTTCTAGGTCGTTGAGTTCAGCTAGGAATAGGCACATACGTAGGCCGCGGAGAGATATGACGCCTGCGTAAACACTGTGGATAGGGGCCTCAGTGAGATTACCGTTAGCAACGAGGCGAGCCTTGTGTCTTCCGTCGTGTTTGACAGCGTATATCATGTGTACCTTGATCTGTTGGAATCCCGGGGGAATGGAGCTTGTCTTGTATACGCCTTTATCAATGAATGTATTGTATTCATTGAGTTGTGCCATTTCAAGAGTGGTGGCATCTTCCCATTTGGTGTTCCCGTTGGCTTGATCAAATCGGAGGGCTTCTTCGTGGTTACGAGGCACTTTGAATCCATATTGATACTGCGGAGTGGTACGGAAAGAACGTAGTTTGGCTTGATGCACGAGTCGATCAAGTTTCTTGGTTCGTCGGGCTAGGTTGGTGATTCTCCTGAGACGTTTCCAACCTGGGAGGTCAAGCAAGTTGTTGTCTTTCCCATATTTTGCAACGGTGACTGGGTCATCAGCCGCAATATTGGCCAGAGGTTCATATGTGCGTTCCATATTCTCCCATTCAATCCAAAGGTTATACTTGGAACCTTTGTATTGAGGGTGCTTGTTATCCAGTGGACCTTGGTGTCCTAGGATGCGGCGAAACGACCAGAGTTTGCCGTCTTCTTGTGTTGAATCACGATGGATGTAATTCATGACGTCATTGTATGCAATGATATCATCGAGTTCGTCATCGGAGTGTTTGCACTTGAACTTGATGAAGTCTTTATTGCGTTCAAGACTGTCTTCAACATCGACAATGGTGAGACGTTTCCGGGTGCCATCGGGATTGGTTACAAGGAAGGAACGTCCTTGTAGATCGGCAATCGGGATCGTAGGAATGGTAATAGGTTTACCATCATCGTCAAATTGTGCGTTGCCTTCTTCGTCGGTAACAACTACCTGTGATGGGTCTACTGAAGGAGTAGCGGGGTTGGTGTGTGGAGTTGTGACGTCACTAACATCAAAGTATGCTAATTCCGGTGGATCAAAATCATCTTCAGTAAGGAGAACGCCATCAGATGTCTTGCTGAAGATGTGTGTCGTAGGAGGACCATCAAGACTCTCCCCATAGTTGTTAGGGAGTGGAGAAGGTGACCAGCTTGGGCTGTCATCGACCTTCTTATAAAGAAAGCTCGGTAACGAGGGGTGGGTGGGTGGTTGAAGAGTTGGTTGAGTGCCAGGTGCGTGGGGCGTGGTATCTGTTGGTGCAGATGGAACGGTGTCATCGGCGGTGTCAGAATCAGCAGGTGAACCGTTAGGGGAAACTGAGCTGTTTGGTTTAGTAGACTCGTCAATGAGTTTATTCTGATTGGTATGCTCCCCATGTTTGAAAGCTGGAGCTTCTCCAGTGGCGTATATACGGGGTAAGGAATCCTTTGCATTACGCCATTTGATGAAACCATCATCAGTAAATAAGCCCGCGCGTTTGTTACGTGACTCAGGTGTAAGAGCAGATCAAACACCGGACCGGTCTAGTAACTTGTTGGTAACTGGATCCCAGATTCGAAAGCAGAGTCCATTGCCAACATGTTCAGCGATGCCGACGAAATGACCTAGGCGTTCGGTAGATTTGGTACCGAAAGGGGAGTCATTGGTCTTGAAATACACAGGTTCAAACCAGAAGAAACTGTTGTATGCGCTGATGTCGCCAATTGTACCCGTGGCAATGAAGATCGGTTGTTTATCGGACAGCGTAGGGTCAGAGACAACATTAAGGAGACCCGCGACGTATGTCATGCAGAGTAACCACATGTGTGGTGGTGTACCGGTACGATCCATGACGCGATTGACAATGCGTTTGAACGTTTGGTATCGTCGTTCGAATTGATTCTGATGTTGATGGTACGGTTCACTTTGCCAGAGTCCAATCCATAACATCTTGAGGTAATCCATGACTTTCTTGCTTGATTGATAGTTACCGTGGTCGCAAAGAAGGCGGATGGGTCTGCCCCATTTTCGAACAAAGTTCTGAAAGCAGGGTAGGAAATCGCCGGTGGTACGCATTTCTTCAACGTGAATAATATGCGATTTTCGGCCGAAGAAGATCTGAGCAATCTTGGATCCACCATCAATTGCTGGGACATCTGAATAGACTGCATCGGACATAACATCGTCATTAAAGGGGCGAACGTTCATGGCCGGTTGAGGGGAATGAAACCGTTTGAAAATGTTACCATCAGAGCTAACCGCTAACGAACCGTATTGGGTTGAGTTTTCAAAAGTAGCTTTGATGCGATCGGTGGAAACCCAACAAAAGAAAGGTTTCAGGGATAAGTAGTCATGTTCGTTGGGGTATCTTTCGCGGGGCGTAGCTGCAATGCGTGTAGTGTCACTGGCTGTACAATCTGTCGGAAACGCAGTGACTGTTCCAGAGACTGCGGTTGGTGCGCAGCATGCGAGACGTTCTTGATGAGCATAGTCAGTGGAAGTAAGCCAAAAGGAGCGATCGTTGTTCTTATGATCATCAATCGGAAGAAAGGGAGATCGGGTGGAATGGCTGGAATACGAGCTGAGGGATGTAACCGTGGAGGACCCGGGAGAAACAGATATATCGAATCCTTCAAGGCAGCGTGGGTTCCCATATTCGTCGTAATCGGCATAGGGAAGTTGCTGTGGTTGGGGAGGATATTTCTGGAGAAATTGTTCATCCTTTGCACTGATCGTGGTATCGAGAACAGATGGGTCCCAATGTTTATCGGACGTCATGATAACATGTGGTAACGTGTCAAATTCGACAGTCGTATACTTTCGCATCGCAAGGTATGGTAAGCCGTGTCGTATGCTAAGAGGCAGTGCATAGCCATCGGAGGTGGTGATGACCTGTCCTCCGCCTGCTTTGATGGACGTGTCGTCTACAGTGGAAAAATATGCTTCCATCTGGCCGGATGACAATATAGAAGGATGTCGTCCTGTATAGGCACATTCATTGAAAATGAGAATGACGGGGCCTCTGTTCGACATGGAATATGCTCCGCATGTAGCAATGGGAATATTTTGTACCTGATGATTGTTAATGCCGGTGACGTTAACATATCGTGGTGGAATATCCTTGGAGATGAGACATGCATCATTACCGATGATACAGCCATTTGCGCCGCGATCAACCATGGCAAAGCCAGGGCTAGTTACCGTACTTTTGTGTATACGGTATGTGTATGACGTTACGGGACCATCATTAGGAAAGGTGAGATCATCCTCGGGAGTATACCACTGGTGAAAATTGGCGGAATACGATGGTGTTCCGACAGGTATTTGGGTGTCACCGTCCTTTTTGTACTGAATGTCAGGGTTATTTGAAAGGAATCGAGCTGGATGCGCGGGTGACACGGAAGACTTGAGAGGTCGCTGGTCCTTAGACGAGGAGGTCGTGGATTTGTATACACCTAGGGATGCATGGAAAACGCCTCTACGATCATTCTCTACAGCAGGATGTAGGCCTGCTGCGGAATTGGCATGCTCATCCTTGGTCGAAGTACCGTCATCTTGGAAAGATACCGAGTGTTCATGTTGATATGCCTTCCGGGTAACGGGTTTGACACTGTTGGGGTCAGGTTGGTCCGTGTTAAGTAAGTCGTGTCGCAATGAGGCAACCACGATTTTCTTGCCTTCCGGAGAAAAACTGAGCCAACTCTTCATGTCCTGGCGTGACAAGGCCTTCCATATGTTTGTAGGCAACCTTGTGGTAGGGTCAGGGGTACGTCCAGCCTTGAACACAGCATAATCTTGATAGTCTCCTTCAAATTCAATGGGGAGAGCATAGTCATCATGGTGTTGGATCGAGTCAGGAGAGAAATCATGAACGTGTGCACGTACGGTCGATCGAGGAGCAGACATCGCAGACTGGGAATCAAGTCGAGTTGCTTCGAGTAAAAGCGTGATTTTAAGATCATGGATAGCAGCGGCTTCGCCAACTGCATCCGTTACGGTGCTATTCGTCCCACCTGGATCCTTGACTTTGGCAAATTGTTCGCTTAGCTGGAAGCTGGAATAACATGCCTGACACAATGCTGATTTTACGGTGTGATACTCGAGGGGCTTGTTGGGAGGACGGAGCTTGTTAAGGTGATTCAATTCGTCAAACCAATGTGTGATGAATTTCACTTTGGATTCCTTCCAATTGTTGAGGTTCAACTTGAGCAACGCTTGTAGCTGGGTCGAGTTGTCGTATACCTTTGCTTTTGATTGGCTATGAAGGTTTACGAAGTCGAAGTAAGCCTGGCGTCCATCACGAGTGGTAGAATGACTGTGTACACATGATGCAGAAAGGTCACTCTTGAAGACTTCCAACATTAGTACCCAGAAGAAGGCACATTGCTTGATGTAGAGATCACGGGTGTAACCCATGAGTGTGGCTGGAGGCCAAGTTTCATCGAGGAATGTCTCTGTATCGATGTCGTATGCCTCGAGTTTAGCTTTGAAACCTACGAGCCAGTGTTCAAATCTCGAGTCATTCGTGAGGGGTGTAAAGGACTTTTCATCTCGTGCTTTTCGGCACCATGATTCGTACTTTACCTGCTGAGGTGACTTTTTGTTACTTCCTGTCGGAGGAGGTGGTGGGTTCAGAGCAGATTCGTTACGCAAGCGTTGGGCACGTTCTTCGCGGAATGACTGGAATTCCCTGTATGTATATGACTTTACATCCTTCCAGTTCCTCTTGTCTTCTTCTAGAGCGACATCGGCTTCTTGTAGGTCGATAGCGAAATCCGCAAGTGCTTCTATGCTCCTTTGGATGGAGCGAGGGATATGCGTTGCCAATCCTCGTTCCATATAGGTAAGTTCACGTGCAAAATCCGGTTCGATAAGAGCGTCGAGGAACGACTTCCATTCGCATAACCCGCCTTCTTTGAGAGCTAGGCACAACTTGCTAGTAATCTCACTTGTTACGTTGAGTAATGATATGAGTATCTTTTTCATATCAGCATCGAAGCTGGGAAAGCGTTCGATAGTGGTGACTTCGGCGTCATTCTTCTCTTCGCCTCCGAGTGCATTGCCGGCCATTACCGGTACCGGTATGTTCGGCATCTGTGGTGGTTCGGAGTCTTGGAAGGAAGTGCGTGGTGACTGAGAATGGGAACTGCTTCTTGTGCTATGTGCGATGTGCATAAGCCCGCGTAGGGATTATGATTAATTCCGTTTCTGTTCCTTCTTGCGTGCAAGCCTTCTTAGAGCTTGCGACTGTTAATCTATTATTTTCCTTCTGAATCCGATTCGTTGAGAGTCTGATTTAAAGGCTTCTGAAGAACAGCAACGCTGCGTTAGTGTGTTAGTAGACGAGCAATTGTACTCTACGCGTGACAATTGTGTTTGGATACTTTCGGCAACGGATAATCGGACTACAGGCGAGACTAGAGAAACGCCAGATCTCTTCTTGCTGTGACTTATTCAGATTGCAGCGAGACAGACCTTAGTGTGTAGATTACAAGTAGTTGGTAGCAACTAGTGTGAATTTTGAGATATAAATCAGTTGAATGTTAAAAGTATGAGATAAAGTGAAATCTTGCCGAAATGCAAGATATCTCTTTTATTGAGATGAATACGTTGCAACTGCTGTTGCGTAGTGCTGAGATTACTCGCTGATTATTTCCGTACATGTATTAGTCGTTGACCATATATATTTGTATGCATGTATATGTATTGTGTGGGAATCACATGCCAACGGTTTTCTTCTCTTGTTCCGTTAGGAAGACTCCATGAAATGTTTATCATTAAGGTCAGGAATTGCTCCTGTAGCTCGTGTGATATTTTATGAAATCAGAGTTTGCTCACCGAAGAACAATGGCAATATCGTAGGACAGGGATTGCTCACCGTTTATGCGCGATGGGAATCAGTGCGCCGTGGGAATCGATATCCCGTGGGAATCGATTACTTAGATGGATACGGGACTCATTGATTCATGTGCGTAGGAAATCTACCCTTTGGTAGCTTTGATACTTCTGGTCACGAAAGGAATTTAATATGTACTCTACGCGTGACAATTGTGTTTGGATACTTTCGGCAATGGATAATCGGACTACAGGCGAGACTAGGGAAACGCCAGACCTCTTCTTGCTGTGACTTATTCAGATTGCAGCGAGACAGACCTTAGTATGTAGATTACAAGTAGTTGATAGCAACTAGTGTGAATTTTGGGATATAAATCAGTTGAATGTTAAAAGTATGAGATAAAGTGAAATCTTGCCGAAATGCAAGATATCTCTTTTATTGAGATGAATACGTTGCAACTGCTGTTGCGTAGTGCTGAGATTACTCGCTGATTATTTCCGTACATGTATTAGTCGTTGACCATATATATTTGTATGCATGTATATGTATTGTGTGAGAATCACATGCCAACGGTTTTCTTCTCTTGTTCCGTTAGGAAGACTCCATGAAATGTTTATCATTAAGGTCAGGAATTGCTCCCGTAGCTCGTGTGATATTTTATGAAATCAGAGTTTGCTCACCGAAGAACAATGGCAATATCGTAAGACAGGGATTGCTCACCGTTTATGCGCGATGGGAATCGATGCGCCGTGGGAATCGATATGCCGTGGGAATCGATTACCTAGATGGATACGGGACTCATTGATTCGTACGAATAGGAAATCTACCCTCTGGTAGCTTTGGTACTTCTGGTCACGAAAGGAATTTAATATTATATTTTGGTCGGTAGATCCACAGGATTTGCACTGTGTTCAAATCTGGTGGGTTTTTGGGTTGATGACTGAGTTATATTTTGCGTGGGGATTGGCAGTATTTGCACTGTGTTCAAATCTGGTGGGTTTTTGGGTTGATGACTGATTTATATTTTGGTGGGGGATCGGCAGGATTTGCACAGTGTTCAAATCTGGTGGGTTTTTGGGTTGATGAATGAGTTATATTTTGGTGGGTGACGGAAGGATTTGTACTGTGTTCAAATCAGGTGGGTTTTGGGGTTGATGACTGAGTTATATTTTGGTAGGTGACGGAAGGATTTGTATTGTGTTCAAATCTGATGGGTTTTTGGGTTGACAATTGAATTATATTTTGGTTGGGTATTGGCAAAATTTGCACTGTGTTCAAACCTGGTAGGTTTTTGGGTTGATGACTGAGTTATATTTTGCGTGGGGATTGGCAGGATTTGCACAGTGTTCAAATCTGGTGGGTTTTTGGGTTGATGTCTGAGTTATATTTTGGTCGGTGGATCCACAGGATTTGCACTGTGTTCAAATCTGGTGGGTTTTTGGGTTGATGACTGAGTTATATTTTGGTTGGGAACTGGAAAGATTTGCACTGTGTTCAAATCTGGTGGGTTTTTGGTTGATGACTGAGTTATATTTTAATCGGGGACTGGCAGGATTTGCACTGTGTTCAAATCTGGTTGGTTTTTGGGTTGATGACTGAGTTATATTTTGGTTAGGCACTGGAAAGATTTGCACTGTGTTCAAATCTGGTGGGTTTTTGGGTTGATGACTGAGTTATATTTTGGTTGGGGACTGGAAAGATTTGCACTGTGTTCAAATCTGGTGGGGTTTTGGGTTGACGATTGAATTATCTTTTACTAATAGAAATTGTACGCGTTATTGTATGAGTACTTCTTACCATAACTTTACTGACACATACTTACAATACATACAATAACTACGTACTCAACAACTCCACAGGGCCCCTGCAAAGCACTAATTTGGTTTCAATTGCAAATCACAAAATTACTGGGTTTTAAACTATTTGTCGGGAAATCTTAACATACATTACCGTATCTCAAAATGGATGATCGGTGTTTCGTATCGTTGTGGTTTGTTTTGGTAACATTTTCACTTTTCGTTTGCAACGGCGTTGCAGGTTGTACTATTTGTTTACTGAAAAAGTGGAAATATTTGTACATTGTTGCATGATGTTTGTTTGTCAATAGAGTCACTGAGGTTTGAAGTTGAGTCGATCCTGTTTTTCGTTTCCTCATTTGAGAATCTCTTGATATGCGACAAAATATACAATTGTAGCAACTTAGATTGCTTTCACACAATTTTATTTTGTTCTTCTCTAAAATAGCAATCAAACAATGAGAATTACGAGAAGTAACTCTAACAAACGTAAGGCTAATTCACCACCAGATGAAGTCACAGCTGCAGCCGCAACTCCAACCAACGTAGCCGGCGCAAATGCGGCGGCAGAAGTCAACGGTACTCCATCATCTACTCCACCACGAGATGAAGGGGCAGCCGCAGACCAAGACAGACCTTCAAGGTAATACCCCAACAACGTTGTTTGCAAACGATCCAAAAGCTCGTCCGGTCAGTCAAGGGCGTGCAGTTGATAAACCAAGGAAGAGGAAACACAAAACATCGACAAGTCCATCACAGAATAAGAAAAGAAGTCATGTGGTAGAAATACCAGCAGTTGTTCCCGAAACACCACATCAAGCAGTCACAGGTGCTGCGCAACCTTCGTTGTCTTCGGGAAATGTAGGCGGTCAAAGTTTGTCATTGGAATTATTTGATGATGACTCCCAATACAAGGATCACACGGATGCAATGAAAAGACGGGTCGAAGCTTGTCTGAAGCAACAGGGTCCTAACGGATTCTCTGAGAATATTTTGACGGACAAACTCATCACTGCCGTCAGTCGTGACATCAAATCTGTCTTCCCCCATCTCATGAACAAGGTTTTCATTGTTACTAAACTTTCTTCTTCCGGAACCCGTCCTGACTTCAGAGAGCAAGAAACGTCAGACAAACCATCCTCGGGTCCTATACCAAGGGTTGTTGACGTGATGGTAAATCTTTTCCTACGTGACTCCGAGTCGCAGTTGACAAAGAAGGTCTGTATCTTGAATGCAAAGGAACTGACAATTCATTTCAAGGAGTACAAAATGAAAGAAAAATGGAACTCCTTCCAGTCAGCCCTCAACTCCGTTATCAAAATCGATGAAAATACCACGGCAGGCAAAACACAATTCACCCGGGTTCAAGGACAAGACGAAGTAGTGGAAGGCACGTCGCATTCTGTCTGGGCAAAGAATGTGGTTAACTGCGACACCATACTGAAGTACATGAAAGTGTATTTAAGCTTACTGCGATGGTACGTACGTTGTGTCCAATTCCCCCCTGCACCTTCACCGGAAAAAGAAGGACCGTTTTTCAATCATAGATTTAAAGACGATGTAAAGAAAGGGAAGCTATACGTCCGGCAGATGGTCTCGTTCTTTGAAGGTCTTTCCTTTAACCACGCATTGAGGCATTTTCTTTCCTCTAGTCACTCCTTTGATGATTTGGTGAAAGAAATCAATAAAATTAGGGGTAAAGAAGTTGTTGGTGGACCAATAAGAGATGGTGTTGCAGCAGTCGAGATAGTGCCCTTGACTGATTCCCAAAAATACCTCAAGTTGGAATGGCCCTCCAATGTGTCCAATATACCCCTTGTGTTTCAAAAGGTCCTCATGTATTTGTGGGTATGCTTCCAACGACAGAAGGCCAGAATTTTTGAAGAACTAAGCCTTCACCACTTCCCCGATGAGTCATTACTACATGACAATTTGTACAACAAACTATTGCCCAATCTCTATGACTCTTCGTTTTTGGTTGGAAAATACACAATACAAGGAGTGGACAATAAGGTGGGGATTATTCGATTCAACCTGTTATCTTCTCTTCACTTTTGCAAGATTATGGAGCACCGGAAAACTCTTAACCAGTTGTACAGAGTAGGCGTTGACTTTGCCAAACAATTGGTCACTCTTTCTACTGAAAAGAAAACTGCCGAACGTGACATATTTGTGGACGGTTACGATCCTGAGGACGAAGTTCACGTGAAGACATTGTTGCAACATTACCTCCTGAGTTTGTCCTGTGTTGACAATGTTGTTTCGACTTCAGACCAACTTGAAGAGGTGAATCTTGTTTGCAACGAATTGCTCGACTATGTTCTAACATCTCGTTTGTTACATGATGATGACGGTACATGTGTTTTGGTTAGTAGGGATATGGTTTCAAAGGAAATAATGAAGGCTGTACTTGGCCACGAAGAAGAAATTCCTTTTACCGTTGACCATGCACATGAGGTTCTGGACTATTTGTTGAAAGCAGAGCGAAGATCTTTGTCGTCGCGCTTTAATCAAGGTGAACCTCACCGCAAAGATCGGTTATTCATTTTCACCAGTGACGGTGCTCGATCCGTTCAATTTGAAGAACCAAGTCCGCCGGAGCTTGTGAGAGGTAAGGAAAGTCGACATACTTACCCTATCGCAAAAGAGGACTACAGCTTATCCGTCACAAGGTTCCTTAATTTTGATGAGAACTGCACGTACACGGTGGACGATCGATTGTTCTGGGAACATACGAGATTCGTATTCAGTGATATTTTCATCACACGACCGGAAATAGTACTCGGAGGTTCTAAGTTTTTTGAGAGGTCTTTGCGGTTTCTGACAACTTACAATTGTCTACCTGAAGGGGGACAATTGTTCGTCCCCTTGACAAAGGAACTTTTGTGTTCGGTTTTCAATAACAAAAAACACCTGTGGGAAGCAAGGTTGCAAGTTGGTTTTGTTTCACGAGAGGATGAAAAGACTTTACAATCGGATGGCGACTCATTGATCAAACTATTTGAAAAAATCAAGGTACCCAAGAGTCAGAGTTACGGAGCTACCAACATTGCAAAGTGGGACTTCATGAAGAAACACTTGAAGAACTTTGAGAAGTTCATCGAAGAGAATGATACGTATTCCGTACGATGGATAGTGTTCACTAACACAGAGATCCATGAACCAGAATCATTCTTTCGATTTCCTTGGGAAGGCAAATGGACCGACAGCTCTAGTGATAGCTCAATTGATGGAGGTAACACAAACAATGATGATGAAGAAGAAGAAGACGTAGAAGTAGTAAACGGCAACGTACCTCCAACAGAACCAAACGCAGTTAAAGAGAACGCATCAACGGCGTCGAAGAAGAAGTCGTTCCTCAGGAAACCAAAAAAACGAAACAAGACTGCATCAGACGAATCCAATGGAGAGCCAAAGTACAAGGAGAGGAAGGTTTCTCCAAACCTGGGCCACGTTGAAGATCTTGGATACCTTCTGCAAGTTCCTTGCCCAAAACCAGCCAACGTAATAAGACAGAAGCGCTCCGGAAAGGTGAAGGTGTTGTTTGCAGATCCTGACCCAGTGATCTTGTATCCTAAATTCGCAATTGGTAGTGAGGTGACAATCACGGGTCTGCCAGCACCTGGAACTGGTGTTGTGAAAAGTTATGCATCAAAGAAGAAGGACCATTATCCTCAATACCCTGGATACATGGTGCACAAGAAACTACCGGATGGTACAACAGTGAAGCGCGCAACCTGGTTCCCTTACGACTGTGTGGGGTCGGATAAACCACAGTTCACCAAGTTGTCGGATGTCTTCAAATAATGAAACTACGCTGTATTGGGTATACGTTCATAGCCTTCGCCACGCACCACCATAGAACACAAGAGCAAAGAGGGCCTAAGCGGGAAAGTAGTTATCATATTACTACAACATCGTCACTACTAGTAGTTCTTCTTCTCCTCATTGGATTCAGATTAACCAAAACATTATTGTGTACGTAAGAAATATTCAAAAGTAAAATAGAGTACCTACTACTACTAGTGGAGTAGTACTAAAACACGCAGTACTGGATCATTTGAATTGTTTCATATTAGTCTACTATTACTACATGTTATTGTAGTAATACTGTATTCATAGTAGTAGTACATGGATGTTCATAGTGGTTAGTAGTTCAAAGTTCTCAGAAGGTTGTTACTAATACTTGTAGTACTAATATTAGTAGTACCATCAATGCATAGTAATTCCAATCTCATAGTAATTTGCAATTACAAAATAGAAAATCTGACATTTACTGTGATTAGACCATGAATATTGTTCCTGTTATGGGTGAAATGAATCATGCAGGAAACAGAAGTGAGTTATTATCTGTCATAGTTTGTGTATCACCACCTACTAATAAGTGCATTTGGGTACTGGATTTGTAGAAAAAAAAAAACAGTACTTTGCAATTAAAAAATAGAAAATCCAATATTTTCTGGGATGGAACCACGAATATTGTTCCTATTATGGGGGACATGAATCATGAAAGAAACAGAAGTGAGTTATCTTTCAAAGTTTGTGTGTCACCACGTAATGAGTGCATTTGGGTACTGGATTTGGAGGGAAAAAGCACAGTTATTTGCTATTAGAAGATAGAAAATCTGAAATTTAGTGTGATTAGCCCATGAATATTGTTCCTGTTATGGGTTAGATGAAATATGAAAGGAACAGAAGTGAATTATCTGTCATAGTTTATGTGTCACCACCTAATGAGTGCATTTGGGTCATGGATTTGGAGGAAAAATACACACAAATTTGCAACTAGAAAATATAAAATCTGATATTTTGTGTGATTAGTCCATGAATATTGTTCTTGTTATGGATAAGTTGAATCATGAAAGAAACAGAAGTGAGTTATCTGTCATAGTTTGTGTGTCACCATCTAATTAAGGCATTTGGGTCCTGGATTTGGAGGAAAAATACACACTAATTTGCAATTAGAAAATAGAAAATCAGATATTTTGTGTGATTAGTCCATGAATATTGTTCCTGTTATGGGAGAGATGAATCATGAAAGAAACAGAAGTGAGTTATCTGTCATAGTTTGTGTGTCACCACCTAATAAGTGCATTTGTGTACTGGATTTGGAGTATAAATACACAGTAATTTGCAATTAAAAAATAGAAAATCACATATTTCGTGTGATTGAACAATAAATATTGTTCCTGTTATGGGTGAGATGAATCATGAAACAAACAGAAGTGAGTTATCTGTCGTGATTTGGGTATCACCACCTAATGATTGCATTTGGTGACTGGATTGGGAAGAAAAATACACACTAATTTGCAATTAAAAAATAGAAAATCCCATATTTCGTGTGATTGAACAATGAATATTGTTCTTGTTATGAGTGAGATGAATCATGAAAGAAACAGAAGTGAGTTATCTTTCATAGTTTTTGTGTCACCACCTACTAATAAGTGCATTTGTGTACTGGATTTGGAGGATAAATACACAGTAATTTGCAATTAAACAATAGAAAATCCAATATTTCGTGTGATTGAACAATGAATATTGTTCCTGTTATGGGTGAGATGAATCATGAAAGAAACAGAAGTGAGTTATCTGTCGTGATTTGGGTATCACCACCTAATGATTGCATTTGGTGACTGGATTGGGAAGAAAAATACACACTAATTTGCAATTAAAAGTTCCAAAATCAGATTTTTCGTGTGATTGAACAATGAATACTAATGTTAGTGTAATGGATAAGATGATTAATGAAAGAAACAGAAGTGACTTATCTGTCAAGGTGGTTTGTGTGTCACAACCTAATTAGTGCATTTGGTTACTGGTTTTGGACAAAAAATTACCAGGGAACAACAAAACTATTAAAACTTTCATAAAGACTAAAGTATCAGCCTTAGAATTGGCAATATACTTTCATACTCTAACCAATCCATAGAATGAACAGTATTCATCCTTAAAACAACAGAAAGTAACAAACTGTTGCACTCAACAAAAACTTAGAAGCAATCTTTATTTCTTAGGTTACTACTTGTTCATACAAAAATAAAGAAATATAACTAGTAGTAGGAACATAAAGTAAGGAGGGAAGTACTGCGTATGGACCGTTCTAAGGGGGAGTCGAACCACGAGACACAGTTACTTGAATATAACCGAATCGTTGCAAGATGACGAAATTTACACCACTTAAAGTGCGGTAAGCATTATTCCTTCACAGTTTACAAAGAGTAATTGAACGAAAATACCTCGGTATTTGCCAAACGTAAATCATTATTACAACAAAGAGCAAAATGGAGAACATAACAACACAATCAGCGTACAAGAGGAAGCAATTGAAGCCTAGGTATGTTTTGGATTCGGCGGAGTACTGTGCAAGAATGACTGAGCTAAATGACGGTGACGAAAACAACGAGAATAATCCATTCTTATATCATTTTGAAACTGGGTTCGATGCGCTATGTGCCGAAAACGGCAACTTGGTACTCACAATACTTAATGGATGCAACAAGATAGACAACGTTAGAGATAGACTCGACAGCCCAAAAGGGCATTTCGATGAAGAAGAAGCTTTAGAAATTTGGGGACAATGCTTGAAGTACGTAACTGAGGACATATTTCCTTTCTACAAGGAAGGCGACACTGATGCCGTTGACCACGTATGGGCTTTGGGTATCATTGTGGCACACATTTTATGCGGTTATCCGGCATTGAAAGGAACGGAGGACATACAGTGCTACAACAACGTGGGTATTGGATGACCAGTACAATCAGGAGAACGAGAGAGGCTTGAACTCAATGGTCATAGGAGTAACCTGACGCCGGAAGCCAGAAAACACATAAAGCAATGCATACATTTTCACCCGGGTAACCGACCCTGTCTGACAACCCTTTGGTTAAACGAGTGGCACACAATGACTGAAGAGGCAATCATTGAAAAAAACAGTATAATGTACATCGAAGAAACCGAGGACGGAAAGGAACGAAACAAAGAAACAAAGATAAACAACAAGAATGAAAACAATTGGAATTCATGCATGAACAAAGCGAAAAAGCAGTCTAAGAAGAAAAAAAGAAAACTCAAACAATTTGCAAACAAAGAGAAAAGGGAGGAAGACGATAGAAACGAGAGAAACATTGTGCACTGGCTACAACTTTACGAAAAACGTTGGAATTCACCGGAAGATTTAGAGGAATACAATAACTATCCCGTTCCTTGTGGTGCATGGGGACGTGTGAAATAGTGCTAGTAACAAGCTTTACTATGGAAAAACTTACCCCTACTTACCACGAATACGTGCACAATCCTGTCCTCGTTAAATACGTAAATATAAAAATTAACTACTGTGAAAAACGTTAGTTACAAATGAAAAAGTCAGAATTGCCGTTCCAGAAAATTAAATCTGAAACGCCGTTCCAGAAATTTAAACCTAAAACGCTAATAAAGAAGCTCTGTAAATTTTCCAAAACAGTGAATTGTTAGCTACAACACCGTTCCAGACACACAACACGGAAACGCCGTGGCAAAAATTGTGCTTATTTTCCATTACAGGCTCATCAATGCAACTGGTTCCTTACAAATGAAGAAGTCAGAATTGAGGTTCCAGACAACTCAATCAGGAACGCCGTTACAGAAACTTAACCTTAAAACGAAAATGCATACGTTGTGCGGATTTTCCCTAACAGAGAATTGTTATCTCCAACACCTTTCCATACAATGTGCCTGTTTTTGGTTCTACAGATTTCAATATGAAGTGATGTGATACGGTAGTAGGATGGGGAACATCAAAATAAATTGGCATCGTACAATCTAGTACCGTTACTAGTACTACTTGTTTGGAAATAGGAAGCGAATGTACGGAAGAAAAAAAATGGCGCGGCTAGGCAGACAGTTCTTTTTGGTTGGCCCGCGCTCACAAGCCCGCTTAGACAAAGACAAATGTATTGCAAACTGCTGAATTCGTACAATCGATGCCAAAACAAGGCAGCATAAAAATTCACAAAATTGCCAAAAACTCCAACAATTGAAAAATTTGAAATACAAGATGACGAAACAAAAATGGTCCAACCTACCCAAGGCAAAAATAACACGTCTCCAAGAAAAGAAAATAGCAGATATGGCAAACGCAGTCAGGGATGGAGACACTAGAGATAATACCAAAAATACAAGCATTGCAAACATGTCCAGCGAGACGAACACAAACATTGCAGCAACACAAAAAAGCACCACCACGACGGAAAGAGAAAAACAACTAAAAAGGAAAGCGGAAAACATTAGCATCATGGACAGCAGCGACAGTGACAGTGAAAGTGACACTGACAGTGACACTGATTTGAGTTCGGTTAGTGAAGACAATGATGGGAGCTCCAAAAAGAATAAGGATACTAGAGAAAATACCAAAGAGAAAACAAAACAAAAAACTATGGAGGGCGGACGACAGAAAAAGAAAAACGAGAACGAAAAAAATTAACAGAAATAGCGAATGAGGATCTGGATCTAGTACAGGATTTCATGAAAACGTGGAGCAAAGGTAAGAAGGGAGAGAATTCTAAAGAGAATGCTGAAAAAACTACCAACACGGTACCATTGAAAACAGTGCGGGACGGCGATAGCGTTGATAAAGTGAGTACATTGAGTTGTGGAACTAGACATAGTATGGAAACGGAAACTATGAAAAAATTGAAAAAATATAAAGATACAATTGAAGGACAGGTGAGAGCATATGTGAAGAAGAAATGGTACGGTGGCCTGAAATTTATGACAACAAACACACTCTCCAATAAAATAATCGTGCAAGAATCGATGAGTGTGTAATATCCGTTCCAAAAGATATACCCATTAAGAAATTCTGTGCCTACTTTGATTATGCAGTACCAAAAGCCCTGGCTAAATTGAGACACAATAATCAAACATTGGCTAGAAAAAATTGGTTTGGTAAGTGACGGCGTAATTGTTGAATCATCTGGAAATTATGGTACTTTTGACGTTCTTCAATATGTGCCTACGACCGACATACAACTAACCCAACCATACTATGATATCATACTGCCATTTGATGACATCACCGCAGTTGATAGTGAAATGGCAAAAGTGTCGGCATCATTCCCTGGTACTGTAGCTCTAAATACGGACTCGATGGAAATTCTGGCGAAAGAGTACAGGCAATACGGAAATGCGGCAAATGAAGAATTTTATTATTTTGTGACAAGAATCCTGTCTGCCATTAATCCGGGAAAGACTAACTTTAGGCTGAGGAAGACAAAGGATCTTATTAGTACCATCTTTAGTGTTACGGATGAGGCTTTTGCCCTAATGATAATTGACAACGAGTACAGCAATTGGGAAAAACAAAAGGAAATGAAACTTGATGGAACATACACGACACAAAAAAAAATACATGAAAAAAAAATATTGCGATTCAAAAAGTGGAAGTGCAAATGGATGGGACAAAGAAGGACGGAAAGTGTTCGCTAAATTGTGCAAGAAGATACAAACGTTAAGAGAAAATCCGGAAACTGGTATAAATTTGGAGAAAATGATGCTACAAAGATTCTACTCAGAAAGCAATCCTACCAGTACTGTATCGAATATTGGTGGCACTGTTGCCAGTAGTCTTGCTGAAGAGGAAAGTGAGGATGAAAACTATATTGATCCGGCATGGAGGCAATTGCTTGACAAAATGGAGGAAGTTTAGGCCTTGTTTTCAGAACCGATACTGTTCATTGTATCAGTCCATTCACTAATTTGATGAGGGTTCGTTCACACCGACGACACGGGTAAATATTCGAGGAAAGTGATTAGTCGGGTAAAAGGTACATATCTTACATACGTTGCATACCATGATTGCAAATAGTACATTGTGTGACAAATACGATTAAATTGTACAGAAAGAAGTACTCGTACATATCATACATATTTTGCATACGATACTACTAGGCAAATTCTTTACACGAATAATTCAACTGTAGTGGTAGGTAGTCGCAAGCGATGATAGTAAATTTCAAGGGTTGTTTGTTGCGAGCACAAATATTAAATTATAAGGGTAGTGGGTAGCGAGCAATGGAGATACATTTTAAGGGTTGCGTGTCGCGAGCACTCATGTTAAATTTTACTGGTTGTGAGTCATGACATTGCAAAATTCATTTTTGTAAATGTGATTCGCAAATGTACGGGTAGGTGATATTAAAAATTAAAAATCAATATTCATGACCCTAGGAAAAAAATAATCGCGACCCAGGGATTGAGAGTGAGAAAAATGAGCATGATACGAAGCAACCGAATCATAGGGGGGGGGTTGGTTGTGAGTTATGACCTTGGGTATTTAATTTTAGTAAATGTGATTCGCGATCGTACCGGTAAGTTTTATTAAAAATTAATAGTAATTATTCATGACCCAGGGAAAAAAATAAACGCGACCACATATTGAGAGTTAGAAAACGTGCCTTGATACTGGCCTAGTGAATCGCAAGGGGGACTCGTGTTAAAATTACACACAAAAAGGGGTTGCGACAGTAACTTGCGACAAAAAAAAAAAGGGTCGCGTGACAGTTATCGGACGTATAGAGCTCGTTGGATTTCAACTTTGCAGCCTTTCTTGTCTCCAAATTCATCTGTAGCCCAGCACCATACCTTTTCTTGGACCGGTGCTGTAGGGAATGCATTGCCTACATCTGCAGTCATTAAATCAAGGTTTTGGTGTTTGTTTTGTGCGATAAGGAATAATAGATAAACAGATAAGCTGTTGACTTGGCTGGAATATGTATTATATTCAGTAGAATCCACCAAATGCCCCCCTGCAACTAGCCGACTCTTGTATCGTTTGTCTTCACTTTTGATATCCCAAATCATATTGAGATGAGCTTGTTGCCATCCTTCGGACTTAGGGAATTCTTTCTCTGCTGGATGATATTTGAAACACTTGAGACGATCCAAATTTTCCATCTCTTTTTGGATAGAGTCTTGCCATTTGGTATTTCCAGCTGCCTGATCAATGCGGAAACAGTGGAACCGTAGATGGGAAACATCTGGTGTCCATCCTTGTGATATTTCTTTTGGGACTTTCCACCCCAGTGATTTTTGTGCAGCTAGATTGTTGATTTGAACACACCACAAAGAACACCAATTTTCCAGGCCAATAGGGGCTTTGAACATTCTTATGCAATTTTGAATCATTTTCGATAATCGAGCCCAATCTGATTCTGCTGGATTTTGGTGGTGATAATGTGGCTCTGAGGTTCTCGTTTTGATCATATTTTGCCGCATAATTTCAGTCCATTTTACTCCTTTTTCTGATTTAGCATTGTCGCTGATAATTGTATTGGGCGCTCCTCTTTCACGAAGGTAATCCAATAGTAGTGCATTTGTACATTGAGATTCGGTCTTGAGAGGGTGAAAGGACCACATTTTGGATTTTGTACCTGCAAGGAATTGACCACCATTGTGTCCATGTGAGGTCTTTTGGCTGAAGAAGGTGTAATCTGTACTGACGTCTTCATTTTGTCGCTTGTAGTGGAATGCTTTGAATATTTTCCTGTAGTGTTTTCTTGGTACTGTCCTGTTTTCTTCTTCAATTTCTTCGTAAAATGTTAATTTCCTTCGGAAAGCGGCCGTTGAACTGATCAATCCGAAGGCAAGGAAGAGCAACAGGAGCTGTAGCTACAGGCCGGTTGAGGTGCCGGTCTATTTGTTCTAATATTTCTCTGATATCCACTACAATGGAGCTGCGAACACACACCAGAAACTAGCATATGCTATCTTCTGTTAAGTGTTCTGTTTTCAAGAAGGAACAGCAGAGGTTTGGACTGTTGCTCACGAACTTGTTTGTCTGCTGTACGAAATACGAGCTGTATTAGCGGCAACATGATATTTTACTCAACACGGTATTTTACCGTATATTCGTAACAACGTGCTGTATTAGCGGCAGTACAATTTTTAAAGCGCTATCTTGATCCCCAGCAAGATAAATCGCTTATTCTTTTAGATTATTTGATTATTCAACTTTAAACCTTGCTTTGGCTCCCCATTGGGACCTATTATAGAACTACAAGCCTAAGATCTAACTGGCTGTGCCCTTGGTAGCTAGAATAGATCTGATTGAGTGTCATCTGAGCGCAGCTTGATCATAGTGGATATCAGAGAAATATTAGAACAAACAGATCAGCACCTCAACCAGCCTGTAGCTACAGCTCCTGCTGCTCTTCCTTGCATTCGGATTGATCAGCTCAACAGCTGCTTTCAGAAGGAAATTAACAGATTAACAGTCACAAACTTGTTGAAGCTTGCAAAAGAAGAAGACGACAGTAGAAGCACTCGACGATGAAAACAATCCAACAGCAGATTATTGAACGGACGACTACGGCCGACGATTGATAGTTCTCTGATCCAATTACACACAAGAAAGACCTCAATCGGACAAGTCAAAGTCCTCAAAGTAGAAGCCCATTGCATTGAAAACTCCAATAGCAATATTCACACCCAAGAATCTCCATCCAACAGATTCCACTTTCTTTTGCGTCGCGATCCATCCACGAAGCCCCCCCGATCATCGATCAAACGACCGAGGTCCACAATCGATAGTCTTCTGATCCATCTAGTACGCCACCCGAGCGTATGCCTACTGAGGAACCACCCAATATTCCCATTGCTTGGAGAACTTGGAGCCACGCGTCCATTGGCGCTGACTCTGCGCGTGATTTCACACCTACAGCAAGAAGGACACTTTTCTCACAACAAGAAACTACTGACATGACGATTCCACCGGCCCCTCCACCCATCAATAGAAGGAAGGACCCATTTCCCTCATTTGACAGACAATGGCCATCATATTGCCAGAGCTCTTTGATGTATCCAAGGAGTCAGACAGCATGTTATGCGAGGCGCTCAAGAACAGCAACATCTGGACATGATCGCATTTCCTACGACTATGTGATTTTGATGGCCTCACATATCGAGACTGAAATGAGCACAGGCAGCTTCCCAGATACATGCACCAAGAACTCCACTTGCCTGTCACCCCAGTGCCCTGCTGAAGGACCAAGGAAAGGACCCAAAGGATCATTCTCTGTATACCAAGGAGGCCTTTGAAAGCTACTCAGACTCCGCTCTTGCATCCATAGCAGACTCCACTGTCAAACGGTTCAGCTCCCAAGATAGTCAAGGCCATGGCAGTGCTAAATCCTCTGATCAGTTGAGATATGAGTCCTGGACAAGAAAATCTCGAGATGAGACTGCATTCCCCGTACTCAACAATGACGCTAGATTTGAGCATTGGCTTGTAAAATTCAAGGCTAAGCTAAAGTCAACAGATATCAGCACCTCCACATTCCTCGATCCCAATTGGTCACCCCAATCATCCTCTGGGTATGAAGCCAACCTGTACCACAAGCAATGCGCATTCTTTTGGACACTCCTGCTGTATGTGTTTCAAAGTGACCTATCCTCTTCATGTGTGTTAAGCCATACTAGCAGCAGCAATGGACGCCAAGCCTACTTCGACTTTCTAAAATTGCACAACCAATCCAAGTCAAAGGTGTATGACACCTCCATTGCCATGCAAGACCTATTGAGTCTGGATTTGATCAACTGGAAGGATACCAAAGTAAAATTCATCACCACGTGGTTTGGCAAACTGGAACATTTTCACAAACTTTGACCTCCCGACAGACCCCTCAGCTATGACAGCGTCCGCACCCACTTATGCAAAGTGTGTAGTAGCAGTTACCAACTGAGTGAGCAACTCACTAAGGTTGATGACCCATTGACAGCAACAGATCTACAGGATTTTTGACACAACCAAGCCAGGGCAACTAGTGAGCTCAAAACTATACTGTTGCTGGAAGCTACAAGGCTAGATTCTCAAGCAACATTTTCTCAGCCAAGCAGCCGTCCATCCATTAAAGCCCACCTACACGACTTTGCATCGGATGAGCAACCAGTAGCCAACAATTCAAACTACTACCCACTACCACTTGACTTGCATGGAGATTTTCAGGATTATGCTGTGTATCGCGCAGGACGTGCCCCTGATCCTAGCACCAGGTTACCATCCCCTGTCTGGCAGACCCTCACCAAACATGGTATGAAGACATGGTTGTCTATGCGTACAGAAGACAAGCAAAAACTGGTTACCTGCCTCCGACCAGAATTGATGACAGACCAACCACCTGATCCCAATTCAACCAAACCCATCAGTAGGCGTGTGTATGAGCATTCTATCGTTGTTGATCATGCCACAACGCCCTCTACCATCACATCACCCTCTCAGCTTACCCCTGAGGCTGAAGCTGATGCTCGCAGTGCATTCCATGCCTCCTTGGGTGTTTACAAGGCAGCCTCTGAGGCTGATAATCACCCCCTCAAGTCATCTGTTTCCCCAGCTCACCCTGCAAGATTCCTTGCTGACAACCCTTCAGTCCTCTGCAGAAAAGAAGGCAATACCTACGTCCCTGTGAGCGGCTCTTCCCTGGTTGCAAAATTCCACTATTGGCCGGTGCCTGACTCTCCAGTTGTCAACAACTACACCACCATGGTGTATCACTCAAACAAAACCAATGTCTCCACCCCAGGTACGCTATGGTTGATAGAGGCGCCAATGGGTGTATCATAGGAAATGATGCGTGCCTTATCTCTAAGGACATTCCACCTTGGTATGTCAATGTCACAGGCATCAACAACCATCAGATCCAAAATATTCCAAATGCAACATGTGGCGCCTACTCCATTTCCAACCGCGGCCCTGTCATCCTCATTTTCAATGAGTGTGCCTACACTGGTCAATTCCCATCCATCCTGTCCTCTGGACAAATGGAGGCCCACTTCTCCACTGTTGATGATACCTCCATCAAGACTGGTGGCAAGCAAGTCATCTCCACTACAGACTGTTATGTGTTTCCTCTCAGTATTCGCCATGGCCTTCCATATTTAGCCATGCGCAAGTATACCAGTGACAAATTCTCCCAGTTACCACATGTTATCATGACCAGTGACCAGCATTGGAATCCTTCTGTACTTGACAGTGTGCTGAGCCCTCAGGATGATATCTTCCTCCAGAATTATCCACCTACCTCCCATCTCATACCTTACTCAGATTACAATGAGTTTGGTAACCGGCGACACACTGTCCAAGCACCCGCATCTGTGGAATCATTTGTTTCCCAATGGTCTCCCTCTCCTCTCCTCCAAGGTTTGGATACCGCCGACCAATCCTTCTGGCTTAGCCCCACTGATTTCATTCATCAAGAAGTCCTGGCTCGATGCTCAGCTCGGTCTCCCTTTACTTGTCTCCATGCTATGCCACATGTGCAGTCACCGACTGATACCAATTACCTTTCTCTCAAGCCCTTCTTTGCCTGTATATCCATGGATCGCATCAAGGCCACATTTTCTGATTCCACACAGTATGGATCCTTGGCCTACAGTCCAGATGGCAACATCTTTAAGCGCTTTCAATCACCCCAACCGGCCATGAATGTTTGCCCCTTTCATGACGATGTTCTTTCAGATGTTGTCTACTCCGATACTCCTGCTATCAATGGTGGCTCTAAACTTGCTCAAGTCTTTTTTGGCCGGAAGTCTCATATCATCCATGTCAAAGAAATGAGAACTGCTGCTGATTTCCTCCCATGTTTCCAAAACTTCGTTTGAAAATGGGGCAGACCTCTCAGACTCCTTTGTGACCATGGCTCCTACCAATCCAGCAACGTCCAATAACTGTCCCGCGACCCTTTTTTTTCTCGTTGCAAGGTACTTTCACAACCCCTGCTTGTGTGTAATTTTAACACGATCCCCCCCTGTGATTCACTAGGTCCATATCATGCCCAATTTTCTATCTCTCAATCCCTTGTTCGCAATTATTTTTTCCCTTGGGTCATGAATAATTATTATTAATTTTTAATAAAACCTACCCGTACGCTCGCGAATCACATCTACTAAAATTCAATACGCAAGGTCATGACTCAAAACCAGCAAGCCCCCCCCCTGTAATCCGGTAGCTTTGTATCATGCTCATTTTTCTAACTCTCAATCCCTGGTTTGCGATTATTTTTTTCCTTGGGTCATGAATAATTATTATTAATTTTTTAATATCACCTACCCGTACGTTCGCGAATCACACCCACTAAAATTAAATACGCAAGGTCATGCCTCACAACCAGTAAAATTTAACATTAGTGCTTGCGACACACAACCCTTACAATTTAATACTTGGGCTCGCGACACACAACCCTTAAAATTTAACACCATTGCTTACGACTACCTACCACTACAGTTGAATTATTTGGGTCAAGAATTTGTCTAGTAGTATTATATGCAAAATATGTATGATAGGTACGAGTACATCTTTTCGTACATTTGTGTCATTTGTGTCACACAATCTACTATTTGCAACCACGGTATGCAATGTATGTATAATATGTACCTTTTACCCTAATCACTCTCCCTGAAGATTTACCCGTGTCGTACTAGGTGTGAACCAACCCGCGTCAAATTAGTGAATGGACTTACACAATGAACACTAACAATTCTGACAACAATGCCTAAACTTCCTTCATTCCGCCAAGCAATTGCATCAATACAGGATCAATATAGTTGTCATCCTCATTTTCCTCTTCAGCAAGACTACTGGCAACAGTGCCACCATCTTTTGATACAGTACCGGTAGGTTTTTTTTCTGACTTGAATCTTTCCAGCATCATTTTCTCAAAAATTTTACCCGTTTCAGGATCCTCTCTTGACGTTTATACCTTCTTGCACAATCTAGCAAACACTTGCCTTGCTCCGCTGTTCTGTTCTGTTTGATCGTTCCATTTTGTCATTCCGTTTCATCCCTTTGTCCTTCTTATGTCCTGTTGTTGGCTTCTTGTTCTTGAAGAATAAAAATAAGAGAAAGAAAGATCAGAAGCAAATAGAATCTCCAACAAATTGCTGTCATTGTCACTCACTAGTGTTTCTCATTGTTTTCTTTCATTGCCGATCCGTTGTTTCCGTGCTTTTCATTTTTTAAATACCGTGCCAACCAAGAAGGATGTGTTGCTTTTTGTGTGGTTTTGATTTGGGGTATGTACAGTTTTCCGTGTGTGTACAGTTTTTTTGTGTGTGAATTTTTCTGTTGTTCCATTCTGTCGTTCTGTCCCATTGTTCTGTTCCATTGATCTGTTCTGTTTCATTGGTTGTTCTGTTTTAAGTGCCCTCCTTTCCTTCGTTGGTTCGTTTGATTGTTGTTCTTTTTCAATAAAAATAAAAATGAAAGAAAGAAAGATCAGAAACAAATAGTATCTCCAACAAATTGTCGTCATTGTCACTCACTGCTGTTGTTCTGTTGTTCCATTCTGTCATTCCTTTTTTCAAAATTTGTTGTTCCATTTTGAGTGTCGTTCTTTCCCTCGTTGGTTTGTTTGATTGTTGTTCCATTTCAATAAAAAGAAAAAGAAAAGAAAGAAAGATCAGAAACAAATAGAATCTCCAACAAATTGCTGTTATTGTTACTGACTAGTGTTTCTTCTTTGTTGTTCGGTTGTTCCGTTGTTCCATTGTTCGTGACTGCCGGACAACATTCATTTTCCCTGCTTAAAAAAAAACTGTGCCAACCAAGAAGCATGTGTTTCGTTTTGTGTGGTGGTTCTGTGTGTAAACAGTTTTTCATGTGTGTGTGGTTTTGTGTGTGTTGTGTGTGCTATGCACCCTGACTTCTTCCATGTGCCTGGCTTGTGCACGGCCTTTATTTTCTATATAAGTAAAGCATGTATGAGTGCACGCCACCCCTCCTGCGCCATAATTTTTTCAAAGAGGAAATTGTGATTACACAAAGGTTATGTATCTAAATCCCCAACCCATCTGTAGAATCTGGTAGCCAGTCAGTGGTTCGAAACTCCCTTGGGTCAGTATGGTACCTACGTACGTACACTTTTTGCACAGTACCCAACTTATTAAATTCCTTTCGTGACCAGAAGTACCAAAGCTACCAAAGGGTAGATTTCCTATGCGCATGAATCAATGAGTCCCGTATCCATCTAAGTAATCGATTCCCACGGCATATCGATTCCCACGGCGCATCGATTCCCATCGCGCATAAACAGTGAGCAATCCCTGTCTTACGATATTGCCATTGTTCTTCGGTGAGCAAACTCTGATTTCATAAAATATCACACGAGCTACGGGAGCAATTCCTGACCTTAATGATAAACATTTCATGAAGTCTTCCTAACGGAACAAGAGAAGAAAACCGTTGGCATGTGATTCTCACACAATACATATACATGCATACAAATATATATGGTCAACGACTAATACATGTATGGAAATAATCAGCGAGTAATCTCAGGACTACGCAACAGCAGTTGCAACGTATTCATCTCAATAAAAGAGATATCTTGCATTTCGGCAAGATTTCACTTTATCTCATACTTTTAACATTCAACTGATTTATATCCCAAAATTCACACTAGTTGCTACCAACTACTTGTAATCTACATACTAAGGTCTGTCTCGCTGCAATCTGAATAAGTCACAGCAAGAGGAGATCTGGCGTTTCCCTAGTCTCGCCTGTAGTCCGATTATCCGTTGCCGAAAGTATCCAACCACAATTGTCACGCGTAGAGTACAATCGTTCGTCTACTAACACACTAACACAGCGTTGCTGTTCGTCAGAAGCCTTTGAATCAGACTCTCAACGAATCGGATTCAGAAGGAAAATAATAGATTAACAGTCGCAAGCTCTAAGAAGGCTTGCACACAAGAAGGAACAGGAACGGAATTGAATATAATCCCTACGCTGGCATATGCACATCGCACATCGTACACGAAGCAGTTCCCATTCTCAGTCACCGCACAATTCCTTCCAAGGCTCGGAACCACCACAGATGCCGAACATACCATTGATGCCCGGCAATGCACTCGGAGGCGAAGAGAAGAATGACGCCGAAGTCACCTCTATCGAACACTTTCCCAGCTTCGATGCTGATATGAGAAAGATACTCATATCCTTACTCAACGTAACAAGTGAGATTACTAGCAAGTTGTGCCTAGCTCTCAAGGAAGGCGGATTATGCGAATGGAAGTCGTTCCTCAACGCACTTATCGAGCCGGATTTTGCACGCGAACTTACCTATACAGAACAAGGACTGCCAACGTATATCCCTCGATCCATTCAAAGGAGCATAGAAGCACTTGCGGATTTCGCTATCGACCTACAAGAAGAAGGTGTCGACCTAGAAGAAGACGAGAGGAACTGGAAAGATGTAAAGTCATATACATACAGGGAATTCCAGTCATTCCGCGAAGAGCGTGCCCAACGCTTACGTAACGAATCTGCTCTGAACCCACCACCTTCCCCAGCGGGAAGTAACAAAAAGTCCCCTCAGCAGGTAAAGTACGAATCATGGTGCCGAAAAGCACGAGATGAAAAGTCCTTTACACCCCTCATGAATGACTCGAGATTCGAACACTGGCTCGTTGGTTTCAAAGCTAAACTCGAGGCATACAACATCGATACAGAGACATTCCTTGATGAAACTTGGCCTCCAGCCACGCTTGTGGGTTACACCCGTGATCTCTTTTTCAAGCAGTGTGCCTTCTTCTGGGTACTAATGTTGGAAGTCTTCAAGAGTGACCTTTCTGCATCATGTGTACACAGTCATTCTACCACTCGTGATGGACGCAAGGCATACTTCGATTTCGTAAACCTTCATAGCAAATCAAAAGCAAAGGTATACGACAACTCGACTCAGCTGCAAGCGTTGCTCAAGTTGAACCTCAACAATTGGAAGGAATCCAAAGTGAAATTCATCACACATTGGTTTGATGAATTGAATCACCTCAACAAGCTCCGTCCTCCCAACAAGCCCCTTGAGTACCATACTGTTAAATCAGCATTGTGTCAGGCATGCTATTCCAGCTTCCAGCTAAGCGAACAGTTTGCCAAAGTCAAGGATCCAGGTGGGACGAATAGCACCGTAACGGATGCATCGAATTTGAAGGAGACTATCAAGATTATGCTGTGTTTAAGGCTGGACGTACCCCTGACCCTACCACAAGGTTACCTACAAGCATATGGAAGGCCTTGTCACGTCAGGACATGAAGAGTTGGCTCAGTTTTTCTCCGGAAGGCAAGAAAATCGTGGTTGCCTCATTGCGACACGACTTACTTAACACGGATCAACCTGACCCCAACAGTGTCAAACCCATTACCCGGAAGGCATACCAACATGAACACTCGGTATCATTTCGAGAAGACGATACTTCGACCAAAGATGAGCATGCCAATTCCGCAGCAGACCTTCATCCTGCTGTAGAGAATGATCGTAGAGGTGTTTTCCATGCATACCTAGGTGTATACAAATCAACGACCTCTCCGTCTAAGGACCAGCGACCTCTCAAGTCTTCCGTGTCACCCGTGCATCCCGCTCGATTCCTTTCAGACAACCCTGACATTCAGTACAAAAAGGACGGTGACACCCAAATACCTGTGGGAACACCATCGTATTCCGCCAATTTTCACCAGTGGTATACTCCCGAGGATGATCTCACCTTTCCTAATGATGGTCCCGTAACGTCATATACATACCGTATACACAAAACTACGGTTACTAGCCCTGGTTTTGCCATGGTCGATCGCGGCGCAAATGGCTGCATCATCGGTAATGATGCGTGTCTCATCTCCAAGGATATTCCACCACGATATGTTAACGTCACAGGCATTAACAATCATCAGGTACAAAATATTCCCATTGCTACATGCGGAGCATATTCCATGTCGAACAGAGGCCCCGTCATTCTCATTTTCAATGAATGTGCCTATACAGGACGACACCCTTCTATATTGTCCTCCGGCCAGATGGAAGCATATTTTTCCACTGTCGACGACACGTCCATCAAAGCAGGCGGAGGACAGGTCATCACCACCTCCGATGGCTATGCACTGCCTCTTAGCATACGACACGGTTTACCATACCTTGCGATGCGAAAGTATACGACTGTTGAATTTGACACGTTACCACATGTTATCATGACATCCGATAAACATTGGGACCCATCTGTTCTCGATACCACGATCAGTGAGAAGGATGAACAATTTCTCCAGAAATATCCTCCCCAACCACAGCAACTCCCTTATGCCGAATACGACGAATATGGAAACCCACGCTGCCTTGAAGGATTAGATATCTCTGTTTCTCCCGGGTCCTCCACGGTCCCATCCCTCAGCTCGTATTCCAGCCATTCCACCCGATCTCCCTTTCTTCCTATTGATGATCATAGGAACAACGATCGCTCCTTTTGGCTTACTTCCACCGACTACGCCCATCAAGAACGTCTCACATGCTGTGCGCCACCCGCAGTCTCTGGAACAGTCACTGCGTTTCCGACAGATTGTACAGCCAGTGACACTACACGCATTGCAGCTACGCCCCGCGAAAGATACCCCAACGAACATGACTACTTATCCCTGAAACCTTTCTTTTGTTGGGTTTCCACCGATCGCATCAAAGCTACTTTTGAAAACTCAACCCAATACGGTTCGTTAGCGGTTAGCCCTGATGGTAACATTTTCAAACGCTTTCATTCCCCTCAACCGGCCATGAACGTTCGCCCCTTCAATGACGATGTTATGTCCGATGCTGTCTATTCAGATGTCCCAGCAATTGATGGTGGATCCAAGATTGCTCAGATCTTCTTTGGCCGCAAATCACATATTATACACGTTGAAGAAATGCGTACCACCGGCGATTTCCTATCCTGCTTTCAGAACTTTGTTCGAAAATGGGGCAGGCCCATCCGCCTCCTTTGCGACCACGGTAACTATCAATCCAGTAAGAAAGTCATGGATTACCTCAAAATGTTATGGATTGGACTCTGGCAAAGTGAACCGTATCATCAACACCAGAATCAATTCGAACGACGATACCAAACGTTCAAACGCATTGTCAATCGCGTCATGGATCGTACCGGCACACCACCACACATGTGGTTACTGTGCATGACATACGTCGCGGGTCTCCTCAATGTTGTTTCTGACCCTACGCTGTCCGATAAACAGCCGATCTTCATTGCCACGGGTACACTTGGCGACATCAGCGCATACACCAGTTTCTTCTGGTTTGAACCTGTGTATTTCAAGACCAATGACTCTCCTTTCGGTACCAAATCTACCGAACGCCTAGGTCATTTCGTCGGCATCGCCGAACATGTTGGCAATGGACTCTGCTTCCGGATCTGGGATCCCATTACCAACAAGTTACTAGACCGGTCCGGTGTTTGATCTGCTCTTACACCTGAGTCACGTAACAAACGCGCGGGCCTATTTACTGATGATGGTTTCATCAAATGGCGTAACGCAAAAGATTCCTTACCCCGTTTATACGCCACTGGAGAAGCTCCAGCTTTCAAACATGGGGAGCATACCAATCAGAATAAACTCATTGATGAGTCTACAAAACCAAACAGCTCAGTTCCCCCTAACGTTTCACCCGCTGATTCTGACACCGCCGATGACACCGTTCCATCTGCACCCAACAAACAACCAGATACCACGCCCCACGCATCTGGCACTCAACCGATTCTTCACCCACCCACCCACCCCTCGTTACCGAGCTTTCTTTATACGAAGGTCGATGACAGCCCGAGCTGGTCACCTTCTCCACTCCCTAACAACTATGGGGAGAGTCTTGATGGTCCTCCTACGACACACATCTTCAGCAAGACATCCGACGGCGTTCTCCTTACTGAAGATGATTTTGACCCACCGGAATTAGCATACTTTGATGTTAGTGACGTCGCAACTCCACACACCAACCCCGCTACTCCTTCCGTAGACCCATCACAGGTAGTTGTTACCGACGAAGAAGGTAACGCACAATTTGACGATGACGGTAAACCCATTACCATTCCTACGATCCCGATTGCCGATCTACAAGGACGATCCTTCCTTGTAACCAATCCAGATGGCACTCGGAAACGCCTTACCATTGTCGATGTTGAAGACAGTCTTGAACGCAACAAAGACTTCATCAAGTTCAAGTGCAAACACTCCGATGACGAACTCGATGATATCATTGCATACAATGACGTCATGAATTACATACATCGTGATTCAACACAAGAAGACGGCAAACTCTGGTCGTTTCGCCGCATCCTAGGACACCAAGGTCCACTGGATAACAAGCATCCTCAATACAAAGGTTCCAAGTATAACCTCTGGATTGAATGGGAGAATATGGAACGCACATATGAACCTCTGGCCAATATTGCAGCTGACGACCCGGTCACCGTTGCAAAATATGGGAAAGACAACAACTTGCTTGATCTCCCGGGTTGGAAACGTCTCAGGAGAATCACCAACCTAGCCCGACGAACCAAGAAACTTGATCGACTCGTGCACCAAGCCAAACTACATTCTTTTCGTACCACTCCGCAGTATCAATATGGATTCAAAGTGCCTCGTAGCCACGAAGAAGCCCTCCGATTTGATCAAGCCAACAGAAACACCAAATGGGAAGATGCCACCACTCTGGAAATGGCACAACTCAATGAGTACAATACATTCATTGATAAAGGCGTGTACAAGACAAGCTCCATTCCCCCGGGATTCCAACAGATCGAGGTACACATGATATACGCTGTCAAACACGACGGAAGACACAAGGCTCGCCTCGTTGCTAACGGTAATCTCACTGAGGCCCCTATCCACAGTGTTTACGCAGGCGTCGTATCTCTTCGCGGCCTACGTATGTGCCTATTCCTAGCTGAACTCAACGACCTAGAAGCATGGGGCACCGACATAGGTAACGCCTACTTAGAAGCAGTCACCTGCAAGAAAGTATGCATCAAAGCAGGTCCCGAGTTCGGATCATTGGAGGGTCACCTGTGGGTCATTTACAAAGCCCTATATGGTCTCAGGTCTTCAGGCAAGTGCTTTGGAGACTTACTCGCGGCTTGTCTCATCAAACTCGGCTTCGAAAGATCCCGCGCAGAACCGGAAATATTCCTCAAACCCGGAACGAACAAGCATGGTGAACGTGTATATGAGCTTATATGCACATATGTCGATGACCTATGTCTCTGCATGGCAGATCCCAATTCCTTCTTGAAGATATTGCAGTCGTCACCATATAACTTCAAATTGAAGGGATCCGGACCTATGAACTTTCACTTAGGCTGTGGATTTGAGCGCGACGAACATGGTGTTCTGTGCATGAATCCCATAAAGTTCATCGAAAAGATGGAAGCATCTTACGAACAAATGTTCGGATGCAAACCTAGCACTAGGTTCCAATCACCCATCGCGGAGAACGATCATCCTGAATTGGACTCCTCAGCCTTTCTCGAAGAAACCGGTATACAGAAATACCAAAGTATGATCGGTTCACTACAATGGATCATCGCCATTGGCCGTTTCGATGTACAAACAGCCGTGATGACGCTCTCAAGTTTCAGAGCTCAGCCACGAGATGGGCATCTCGAACGTGCAAAACGTATCTATGGATATATCTCCAAGTTTAGACATTTTAAAATCAGATTCCGCGTGGAACCGCCCGATTTTATATTGACTAAACCCGACACCATCGATTGGTCCAACACCGTCTATGGGGAGCATTCTGAAGAGCTACCCGACGACGCTCCTGCACCGCTTGGAAAGACAGTAGTGTTAACACACTTCTATGATGCCAACCTCATGCATGATATTCTCAGTGGCAAGGCAGTAACCGGCATTCTTCATTTCGCGAACAAGACTCCCATGATGTGGTTCTCGAAGAAGCAGTCTACTACGGAGACAGCCACCTTTGGAGCTGAATTTGTTGCAGGAAGAACTTGCATCGAACAGATTGTCGATCTACGCCACTCATACCGATACCTCGGAACACGAGTCCATGATAGCTCATACTCTTGGGGTGACAACGAAAAGATGATCCAAACGTCAACCTTCCCTTACGCAAGGTTGCACAAGCGTCATAACATTCTATCGTTTCACTACGTACGGAGCATGATAGCGAGAGGTTTCATTTTAATGATGCACATCCCAGGTAAGGATAACTGTGCAGACATTCTCACCAAGCATTGGAGTCACTCAGTTGTGTATCCACTGCTCAGGCCCATCTTCCACTTCTGTGGTAATACTGGCGACCTTCTTCAGGATGATGGAAGCATCATGTAGAGCGTGATGACCCTTCACAAGGAGACATGGGGAGTATTAAATTCCTTTCGTGACCAGAAGTACCAAAGCTACCAGATGGTAGATTTCCTATGCGCATGAATCAATGAGTCCCGTATCCATCTAAGTAATCGATTCCCACGGCATATCGATTCCCACAGCGCATCGATTCCCATCGCGCATAAACGGTGAGCAATCCCTGTCTTACGATATTGCCATTGTTCTTCGGTGAGCAAACTCTGATTTCATAAAATATCACACGAGCTACGGGAGCAATTCCTGACCTTAATGATAAACATTTCATGAAGTCTTCCTAACGGAACAAGAGAAGAAAACCGTTGGCATGTGATTCTCACACAATACATATACATGCATACAAATATATATGGTCAACGACTAATACATGTACGGAAATAATCAGCGAGTAATCTCAGCACTACGCAACAGCAGTTGCAACGTATTCATCTCAATAAAAGAGATATCTTGCATTTCGGCAAGATTTCACTTTATCTCATACTTTTAACATTCAACTGATTTATATCCCAAAATTCACACTAGTTGCTACCAACTACTTGTAATCTACATACTAAGGTCTGTCTCGCTGCAATCTGAATAAGTCACAGCAAGAGGAGATCTGGCGTTTCCCTAGTCTCGCCTGTAGTCCGATTATCCGTTGCCGAAAGTATCCAACCACAATTGTCACGCGTAGAGTACAATCGTTCGTCTACTAACACACTAACACAGCGTTGCTGTTCGTCAGAAGCCTTTGAATCAGACTCTCAACGAATCGGATTCAGAAGGAAAATAATACAACTATGTACCTTTTTGCATGCAATATTAGCTACAACTAGTAGTAGTACTACTACTGGTAATATCCGCACCCTTTTTTTGTCTGAGAATAATAAAAAACAGCACCTCCATTTCAATTAAACAACTTATGAATTATTTTCATTTGACACTCATTAAAGTACGTTTTTGGTTATTGGATTATAGAAAGTAGTAAATGTTCTTCCTATTATGGACTTGACCTCATACTTTGCCTGTCATTACCCAATAAGTCATTTTGTGCCCTGGATTTGCACCAATAATATTCTCTTGTGTGCCATTTGGAGAGACAAGCCACAACAGTTTCAGCAATCTGTGGGGTAATATTGTTACCAATATGCATCATAGGAGTCATGAAAAAATTATTCATGGCCTGGACCGGATATTTTGTAAGTCATTGTTACCCAATAAGTCAGTTTGTGCCCTGGATTTGCAACAAAAATACCCTCTTGTGTGTCATTTGGAGACACAAACCACAACATTTTCAGCATTATGTGTGGCAATGTTGTTCCCAATATGCATCAGATGAGTCATGAGAAATATATTCATGCACGGCACCAAAAACTTTGAGAGTCATTACCCAATATTTTTCCTCCAAATCCAGTACCCAAATGCTGCACTCATTAGGTCGTGAGACACCAACCATCACATACAACTCACTTCTGTTTCTTTCATCTTTCATCTTATCCATGATATGAACAATATTCATTGACCAATCACCAAAAATATCTGATTTTCTAATTTCTAATTGCAAATTAGTGTGCATTTTTCCTCCAAATCCAGTACCCAAATGCACTCATTAGTTTGTGACACACCAAACATCACACATAACTCACTTCTGTTTCTTTCATGATTCATCTTATCCATAGCAGGAACAGTATTCATGGACTAATCACCCAAAATATCTGATTTTCTAATTTCTAATTGCAAATTAGTGCGTATTTTCCCTCCAAATCCAGGACCCAAATGCACTTATTAGGTGGTGACACACAAACTTTCACACATAACTCACTTCTGTTTCTTTCATCTTTGATCTTATTCATAACAGGAACAATATGCATGGACTAATCACCAAAAATATCTAATTTTCTAATTTCTAATTGCAAATTAGTGTGCATTTTTCCTCCAAATCCAGTACCCAAGTGCACTCATTAGTTTGTGACACACCAACCATCACACATAACTCACTTCTGTTTCTTTCATGATTCATCTTATCCATAACAGGAACAATATGCATGAACTAATCACCCAAAATATCTGATTTTCTAATTTCTAATTGTAAATTAGTGTGCATTTTTCCTCCAAATCCAGTACCCAAATGCACTCATTAGGTGGGGACACACAAACTATCACACATAACTCACTTCTGTTTCTTTCATGATTCATCTTATCCATTACAAGAACAATATTCATGGACTAATCACAAAAAATATCTGATTTTCTAATTTTAAATTGCAAACTAGTGTGCATTTTTCCTCCAAATCCAGTACCCAAATGCACTCATTAGTTTGTGACTCACAAACTATGACAGATAAGTCACTTCTGTTTCTTTCATGATTCATCTTATCCATAACAGGAACAATATTCATGAACCGATCACCTATAATATCTGACTTTCTAATTTTAATTGCAAATTACTAGTGTGTATTTTTCCTCCAAATCCAGGACCCAAATGCACTCATTAGGTGGTGACACACAAACTATGACACATCACTCACTTCTGTTTCTTTCATGATTCATCTTATCCATAATAGGAACAATATTCCTGAACTGATCACCTATAATATTTGATTTTCTAATTTTAAATTGCAAACTAGTGTGCATTTTTTCTCCAAATCCAGGACTCAAATGCACTTATTAGGTGGTGACACACTAACTATTACAGATAACTTACTTCTGTTTCTTTCATGATTCATCTTATCCATAACAGGAACAATATTCATGGACTGATCACGTATAATATCTGATTTTCTAATTTTAAATTGCAAATTAGTGTATTTTTCCTCCAAATCCAGGACCCAAATGCACTTATTAGGTGGTGACACACTAACTATTACAGATAACTCACTTCTGTTTGCATCTTTCATGATTTAACTTATCCATAACAGGAACAATATTCATGGACTAATCACCAAAAGTATCTGATTTTTGTTTCTAATTGCAGATTAGAGCCTGAAACGCCGTTCCGGTTAGAGAATTCTGAAACACCGTTCCATGATTGTTGACATTAATTGTACAAAAAACGTTTCACCACCCCAACAGAAGTCATTACTATCATACCTACATTAGTACTACTACTATAATAATACACCCGGACACATATCTGCAAAAAGAGCATTTTTTGGAACTCCGTTCCAAAAAAAGGAAAAAAGGGATAATGGTGGTGAAATCGTGTAGGAAGCTACTGCGGTAGATTTGTACGCAAATTCCTTACCAGAAATTATCTAGTACAAAAATTGTGTAAGAATCTACTGCTGTAGATTTGTACGCAAATTCGTTACCAGAAATTATCTGTTGTAACTCTAAAAATCGACAAAAGGTATATGATGTTAAAATTTAAAGAGAAGTGAGCTCAGAGAGACGCTCTTATTTTTACTGTATTGGGGCTCTCTGCCGTATTTCACATGGTAGAGATCTTCCCCGGTCTTTTCACTAGTATGGATTTCATCGTACCGATACTGCTGTTGCTGTTGCTGTATTAGTGTCGTGTCGGTCTTGCGGTATCGGTCATTCAATGTTATTGGTCATTTTTGGGGTTAAGTATTCTGTTCGATGGGGCATATGCTTGTTCGTGGTATATATGCTAGATATGAGGCCCATCTGGAATCGGTATTGATTTTCTTGATTGCAATAAGTAATTTCTTCAACGGATATCAAGTATATTCTTTTGAACATACTTGAGGGTTCCAAGTGTTCACTTATTGGTCAGGTTTTTGGATATGTCTTGTTTCTAACCGATTAACTCCTTTTGTTTGTAGTCCTAAGTGATATCATTTTTACCACTTAGGGATTTTCATGTAGTGGAGGTGCGTTTGATTCTAAGCTTCGGTCTTTGGAATATTCGTATCTCGTATCGTCTTCCCGCACCTTGGTTGTTTCGTTTTGTCGGCTTTTCCAATCGAATTTGATGCCGACAAGTGTTGTATTTTTTGGCCGACAACATTATCTAGTACGAAAATTGGATAGGAATATACTCCTGTAGATATCTACGCAAATTCGTTACCAGAAATTATCTAGTACAAAAATTGTGTAGAAACCTACTGTCGTAGAATGCTATGCAAATTCGTTACTAGAAATTCTCTAGTACGAAAATTGTGTAGAAATCTATTGTTGAAGAAGGCTACGGAAATTCGTTACCAGAAATTATCTAGTACAAAAATTGTGTAGAAACCTACTGTTGTAGAATGCTACGGAAATTTGTTACCAGAAATTATATAGTACGAAAATTGTGTAGAAACCTACTGTCCTAGAATGCTACACAAATGCGTTACCAGAAATTATCTAGTACAAAAATTGTGTAAAAAGCTACTGTAGTAGAAATGTACAGAAATTCAATACCAGAAATTATCTAGTACAAAAATTGTGTAGAAACCTACTGTCGTAGAATGCTACACAAATGCGTTACCAGAAATTATCTAGTACAAAAATTGTGTAGAAAGCTACTGTTATTATTTTCCTTCTGAATCCTATCCGTTGAGGGTCTGATTCAAAGGCTTCTGAAGAACAGCAACGCTGTGTTAGTGTGTTAGTAGACGAACAATTGTACTCTATGCGTGACAATTGTGGTTGGATACTTTCGGCAACGGATAATCGGACTACAGGCGAGACTATGGAAACACCAGATCTCTTCTTACTGTGAACTTGTTCAGATACAGTGAGACAGACCTTAGTAATGTAGATTACAGGTAGTTGGTAGCAACTAGTGTGAATTTTGGGATATAAATCAGTTGAATGTTAAAAGTATGAGATAAAGTGAAATCTTGCCAAAATGCAAGATATCTCTTTTATTGAGGTGAAATACATTGCAACTGCTGTTGCGTAGTGATGAGGTTACTCGCTGTTTATTTCCGTACATGCATTGGTCGATGACTGTATATATCTTTGTGTATATATATATATTGAGTGAGAATCACACGCCAACGGTTTTCTTCTCTTGTTCCGTTAGGAAGACTCCATGATATGTTTATCACTAAGATCAGGAATTGCTCCTGTAGCTCGTGTGATACTTTATGAAATCAGAGTTTGCTCACCAAAGAACAATGGCAATATTATAAAATAGAGATTGCTCACCGTCAATGCGCGATGGGAATCGATGCTCCGTGGGAATCGATATGCCGTGGGAATCAATTACTTGGTTGATACGGGACTCATTGATTCGTACGAATAGAATATCTACCATCGGGTAGCTTTGGTACTTCTGGGCACGAAAGGAATTTAATACTCCCCATGTTTCCTTGTGAAAGGTCATCACGTTTTACATGATGCTTCCATCGTCTTGGAGGAGGTTGCCGGTATTCCCGCAGAAGTGGAAGATGGGCTTGAGCAGTGGATACACAACTGAGTGTCCCCAATGCTTGGTGAGAATATCTGCACAGTTATCTTTACCAGGGATGTGCAGCATTAGAATGAAGCCTCTCGCTATCATGCTACATACGTAGTGAAACAATAGGATGTTGTGACGCTTATGCAACCTTGCGTAAGGAAAGGTTGACGTTTGAATCATCTTCTCGTTGTCTCCCCATGAATAGGAGATATCATGGACTTGTGTTCCGAGGTATCGGAATGAGTGACGTAGATCAACGATTTGCTCGATGCAAGTTCTTCCTGCAACGAATTCAGCTCCAAAGGTGGCTGTTTCGGTAGTACCTTGCTTCTTTGAGAACCACATCATAGGAGTCTTGTTCGCAAAGTGAAGGATGCTGGTTACAGCTTTACCACTGAGAATATCATGCATGAGATTTGCATCATAGAAGTGTGTAACACTACTGTCTTCCCAAGTGGTGCAGGAGCGTCGTCGGGTAGCTCTTCAGAATGCTCCCCATAGACGGTGTTGGACCAATCGATGGTGTCCGGTTTAGTCAATATAAAATCTGGGGGTTCCACGCGGAACCTGATTTTAAAATGTCTAAACTTGGAGATATATCTGTAGATACGTTTGGCACGATCAAGGTGTCCGTCTCGTGGTTGGGCTCTGAAACTCGAGAGTGTCATCACGGCTGTTTGAACATCAAATTGTCCAATGGCGATGATCCATTGGAGTGAACCGATCATGCTTTGGTATTTCTGGATACCAGTTTCCTCGAGAAAAGCTGAGGAGTCCAATTCGGGATGGTCGTTTTCCGCAATGGGTGACTGGAACCTGGTGTTAGGTTTGCATCCGAACATTTGTTCATAAGATGCTTCCATCTTTTCGATGAACTTGATGGGATTCATACAAAGAACACCATGTGCGTCGCGCTCAAATCCACAACCCAGATGAAAGTTCATAGGTCCGGATCCCTTCAGTTTGAAGTTGTATGGCTCCGACTGTAGTATTTCCAGGAAAGAATTGGGATCTGCCATGCAAAGACATAGATCATCGACATATGTGCATATGAGTTCATATACATGTTCCCCATGCTTGTTCATTCCAGGCTTGAGGAAGATTTCTGGTTCCATGCGGGATCTTTCGAAGCCGGGTTCAATAAGGCAAGCTGCTAGTAAATCACCAAAGCACTTGCCCAAAGATCTGAGGCCATATAAGGCCTTGTAGATGATCAATAGGTGACCTTCTAGTGATTCGAATTTGGGACCTGCCTTGATGCAGACTTTCTTGAAAGTAACTGCTTCGAGGTAGGCATTACCTATATTGGTACCCCATGCTTCTAGGCTGTTCAGTTCGGCTAGGAACAGACACATATGTAGACCGCAGAGAGATACAACACCGGCATAAACACTGTGGATGGGGGGCTCAGTGAGATTACTGTTTGCAACAAGACGAGCCTTGTGTCTACCGTAGTGCTTGACAGCATATATCATGTGTACCTTGATCTGTTGGAACCCGGTTGGGATGGAGCTTGCCTTGTACACGCCTTTTTCAATGAATGTATTGTATTCATTGAGCTGTTCCATTTCCAGAGTGGTGGCGTCTTCCCATTTGTGGTTTCCATTGGCTTGATCAAATTGGAGGGCTTCTTCGTGGTTACGAGGTACCTTGAATCCATATTGGTACTGTGGGGTGGTACGGAAAGACCGAAGTTTGGCTTGATGCACGAGTCGATCAAGTTTCTTGGTTCGTCGTGCTAGATTGGTGATTCGTCCAAAATATAACTCAGTCATCAACCCAAAAACCCACCAGATTTGAGCACTGTGCAAATCCTGCCAGTCCCCGACCAAAATATAACTCAGTCATCAACCAAATAAACCCACCAGATTTGAACACAGTGCAAATCTTTCCAGTCCCAGACCAAAATATAACTCAGTCATCAACCCAAAAACCTACCAGATTTGAACACAGTGCAAATCTTTCCAGTCCCTAAACAAAATATAATTCAATCATCAATCCAAAAACCCACCAGATTTGAACACAGTGCAAATCTTTCCATCCCCCACCAAAATATAATTGAATCGTCAACCCAAAAACCCACCAGATTTGAACACAGTGCAAATCCTGCCAGTCCCCGACCAAAATATAACTCAGTCATCAACCCAAAAACCAACCAGATTTGAACACAGTGCAAATCTTTCCAGTCCCCGACCAAAATATAACTCAGTCATCAACCCAAAACCCCACCAGATTTGAACACATTGCAATTTCTGCCAGTCCCCTACCAAAATATAACTCAGTCATCAACCCAAAAACCCACCAGATTTGAGCACAGTGCAAATCCTGCCAATCCCTAACCAAAATATAACTCAGTCATCAACCCAAAAACCCACCATATTTGAACACTGTGCAAATCCTGCCAGTCCCCTACCAAAATATAACTCAGTCATCAACCCAAAAACCCACCAGATTTGAACACAGTGCAAATCTACATATTCCCCCCCCCCCCCCAACCCCCCCCCATAAACTCCTTCTAGAAGGTTACGTTGTCAACTCTTAGGGTTAGTGTTAAACGTTCAACTAACAACTCCACCAATTTCTCGCACCTCAATCGAATTTCGCACCTCGGTCCCGCACCTCGCCGACAACAGTCCGTTTCTTTTTGCCGACAACAATTTCGATAGAACTCTCTCATTCGAACGACAACAGGGAAAATTTTGATTCGTAGTACATCAAGTCCGACTCATTCATGTACAAATTGTACCAAATGTAAAAGGTCCGATTGTATTTCTTCTCTCACCAACTCTCTCATCTGGCAAAGATGACGACCACAGAAAAAATTGGTGGAGTTGTTAGTTGAACGTTTAACACTAACCCTAGGAGTTGACAACGTAACCTTGTAGACGGAGTTTATGTGGGGGGGGTTTGGGGGGGGGGGGGAAAATACGTAGAAATATTAAAAAAATCTGTTTTTAACAAGTAGACTTGGTACAAACGCTATGACTAAAAATCGCTAAAAAGCTTAGCCAAACATTTATTTACGGAAATGAGATGCTTCTTCTAAAAGCAATAGTAATATCTAGTGGCGCGCGCTCATTTTTATGGTAGCAAACTCTCATTTTTTTGGTTGCAAGTAACCATAAGATTTAACCTGAATAAAGAAAAAATCATACGATTAAAATCTGTCTTAGATCAAGTTAACTTTACCAGATGAGAGAGTTTGATAGAGGTGCAAAATATACGGTCATTGTCGGCAGCAAATTCAATCGAAAAAGACGGGTACGAATCGAATTTATTCAATCGATACAATCGAAAAAGACGCGAACGAAAGATACGAACGTTAACTTTACCAGATGAGAGAGTTTGGTAGAGGTGCAAAATATACGGTCGTTGTCGGCAGCAAATTCAATCGAAAAAGACGGGTACGAATCGATACAATCGAAAAAGACGCGAACGAAAGATACGAACGAATCATAAAACCGAGGTGCAAAAAAACTATTTTTTTTAATTTTTAGTTTTTCAAATTTGGACAACACCCCCCCCCCCCCCCCGTGCGCGGCGCCCCCCCCCCCCTCATCCAGTACATACTCATGCTGTATTTAGCTACCTTCATACTGATCCTACCAATTGATCTATACTACCAATCAAGTGACGTCATTCTTCGCGCGAGCACTATTTTAAATTCGAACTCTCATCACAACCTTAAACGAACTTGAGTTTTTTTTTTCGTACGTATGAGATTGATTTTTTTTTCGTATGAGATTGATTTTTTTTTTTCGTACCGGTACGTACTCGTACGAGATTGATTTTTTTTGGTACGTACGAGATTGAATTTAAAAGATACTTCGATTGATCCATCGTATGCAAAAAAAAAGAAAAAATCTCTCTCACACAAACACACAGTAAATCACTTTTTCTACCCCCAGACAAAAAAATCACTTTTTCTATATCGCAACAAAAAAAAAATCACTTCATAATCAGCCTTCTGACATCCAACTTATTTGAGTAGAGTTGCTATTTGGCACTCCGTCGGTGAACGTGGGATTCCACCTTATACTTCTTTATCAGTATTCGGCAGGTTATCCGTGCTCTTATATTTTAGTCTGAAATAACAGCCTTGTACTGGAAAAAGAATTAGCTCGCATTGGAGAAGAGGTGGTTTGCTGATAGATATTGTTTGAATTGGCCCCCAAACATATATGTCTTGAAAGCAATAAATCTCTATCCATTGCTTCTATATCAACAGGCACGAGGTACTGTTTTTCGTGACAGAGGAGTAAGAAGGCTGCAAATCAATGGCAGCAGCAACAACAACAATTTCATCGGGACGATTGTAGCAGCATCCAACACGTGACGCGAGCCTGCAGCAAAAAGAACAATGTGAGATAGATAGATGGGGGACAATGATGCCTACATCCTACACTGCTGATGATGTATTCCTCACAACTGTTTTTCTTCTTATTTTCAAAGGTGATCGTCGGAAGATCGAGGTGCGGGGAAAAACGATTGTCGGAAAATCGAGGTGCGGGGACCAACGATTGTCGGAACAACGATTGAGTCCAGATTGAGGTGCGGCGAATTTAATATGAATCAAAACCAACGGATTGGAAGCAACCATCGAATCGGAAGCAACCATCGATTCTTCCCTGTAGGTGCGGGGAATTTTCCCGGTTGGTGATAATTACGAATCGATCGGCATGCACATTATCATATTATTCTGTTGTTATTATTGACTCTATGTACTACATCAATAGATACTCACCCATTTTGTTCAATTATCATGTATTCAAATAGGAACGGCAACGAATCGATCAGTGGGATTCATCCGGCAACGAATCGTCGACATCTAATCGCTCCTTAGATATGTAATAAAGCAGACCGTGCAATATTGTTGCTGTTGGTGCCGTTGGTGCAGAGATATCTGCTGTGACTGTTGTTTGGGTTGCTTCCTTGAAATGTAGCCAAATTTTGCCCCTCTGCTTCACCGGTTCGATTCTTCTGATCCGCTGGATCAATCAATTCGAAACTTGGGCGGCGTGTTCTTATATATGTAATGAAGAGGACCCTGCAATATCGTTGCTGTTGGTGCCGTTGGTGCAGAGATATCTGCTGTGACTGTTATTTGGGTTGCTTCCTTGAAATGTAGCCAAATTTTGCCCCTCTGCTTCACCGGTTCGATTCTTCTGATCCGCTGGATCAATCAATTCGAAACTTGGTCGGCGTGTTCTTATATATGTAATGAAGAGGACCCTGCAATATCGTTGCTGTTGGTGTCGTTGATATGGGGATATCTGCTGTGACTGTTATTTGGGGTGTTTCTTTGAAATACAACCAAATTTTCCCAATCTGCTTCACCGGTTCGATTCTTCTGATCCGCTCAATCAATCGATCCGAAACTTGGTCGGCGTGTTCTTATATATGTAATGAAGAGTACCCTGCAATATCGTTGCTGTTGGTGTCGTTGATATGGAGATATCTGCTGTGACTGTTATTTGGGGTGTTTCTTTGAAATACAACCAAATTTTCCCAATCTGCTTCACCGGTTCGATTCTTCTGATCCGCTCAATCAATCGATCCGAAACTTGGAGGACGTCTCCTTCTAGACGTAATAAAGAGGTCTGTGCAATATCGTTGGAAGCGGCGACCTCGGTATGGAGATATCTGCTGTAACCGTTATTTGGGTTGCTTCCTTGAAATACAACCAAATTTTCCCAATCTGCTTCACCGGTTTGATTCTTCCAATCCACTCAATCAATCGATTCGAAACTTGCAGGCCTTGTCCTTCTCGATATTATGAAGGGATCCTTGCAATATCGTTGCCCGCGGTGACTTCAGTATGGAGATATTAATATTCACCGTTTTTTCCCTTTGTTTACCTTCAAAATGGACTTTGTGTGTCCAATGCTTTGCCGGTTAGATACTTCCAATCCACTCAATCAATCGATTCGAAACTTGCAGGCCTTGTCCTTCTCGATATTATGAAGAGATCCCTGCAATATCGTTGCCCGCGGTGACTTCAGTATGGAGATATTAATATTCACCGTTGTTTTCCCTTGTTTACCTTCAAAATGGACTTTGTGTGTCCAATGCTTTGCCGGTTAGATACTTCCAATCCACTCAATCAATCGATTCGAAACTTGCAGGCCTTGTCCTTCTCGATATTATGAAGGGATCCCTGCAATATCGTTGCCCGCGGTGACTTCAGTATGGAGATATTAATATTCACCGTTGTTTTCCCTTGTTTACCTTCAAAATGGACCTTGTGTGTCCACTGATTTGCCGGTTAGATACTTCCAATCCACTCAATCAATCGATTCGAAACTTGCAGGCCTTGTCCTTCTTCATATAATGAAGAGATCCCTGCAATATCGTTGCCCGCGGCGCCTTCAGTATGGAGATATCTGCTGTCCCTTGGGTTTGGAGGGGGTGTTTTCTGTGGAGGTGAAAATTCGGATTTGGAGTCCTCTGCTACTAGGCCCTCCTATTGCTTCTAACACGTACAGCAGATCCGGGTTGATGACTGAGATAGAACGATTTGCACTGTGTTCAAATCTGGTGGGTTTTTGGGTTGATGATTGAATTAGATTTTGGTTAGGGACTGGAAAGATTTGCACTGTGTTCAAATCTGGTGGGTTTTTGAGTTGACGATTGAATTATATTTTGGTTAGGGACTGGAAAGATTTGCACTGTGTTCAAATCTGGTGGGTTTTTGGGTTGACCATTGAATTATATTTTGGTAAGGGACTGGAAAGATTTTCACTGTGTTCAAATCTGGTGGGTTATTGGAATGACGATATAATTATATTTTGGTGGGGGATGTGCAAAATTTGCACTGTGTTCAAATCTGGTGGGTTTTTGTTTGGTTGGGGACTGGCAGGATTTGCACTGTGTTCAAATCTGGTGGGTTTTTGGGTTGATGACTGAGTTATATTTTGGTGGGGGATCTGCAGTAGTTGCACTGACTTCAAATCAGGTGGGTTTTTGGGTTAACGATTCAATTATATTTTGGTTGGGGACTGCCAGGATTTGCACTGTGTTCAAATCTGGTTGGTTTTTGGGTTGATGACTGAATTATATTTTGGTTAGGGACTGGAAAGATTTGCACTGTGTTCAAATCAGGTGGGTTTTTGGTTTGATAACTGAGTTCTATTTTAGTCGGGTACTGCCAGGCTTTGCACTGTGTTCAAATCTGGTGGGTTTTTGGGTTGATGACTGTATTATATTTTGGTTAGGGACTGGAAAGATTTGCACTGTGTTCAAATCTGGTGGGTTTTTGGGTTCATGACAGGGTTATATTTTGGTCGGGGACTGGAAAGATTTTCACTGTGTTCAAATCTAGTGGGTTTTTGGGTTGATCACTGAATTATATTTTGGTTAGGGACTGGAAAGATTTGCACTGTGTTCAAATCTGGTGGGTTTTTGGGTTCATGACTGAATTAAATTTTTTGTCGGGGAGTGGCAGGATTTGCACTGTGCTAAAATCTTGTGGGTTTTTGAATTGATGACTGAGTTATATTTTGGTCGGAGACTGGAAAGATTTGCACTGTGTCTAAATCTGGTGGGTTTTAGGGTTGACGATTTAATTATATTTTGGTTCGGGACTGAAAAGATTTGTACTGTGTTCAAATCTGGTTGGTTTTTGGGTCGATGACTGAGTTATATTTTATTCGGGGATTGGCAGGATTTGCACTGTGCTAAAATCTGGTGGGTTTTTGGGTTGATGACTGAGATATATTTTAATCGGGAATTGGCAGGATTTGCACAGTGCAAAAATCTGGTTGGTTTTTGGGTTGATGACTGAGTTATATTTTAGTCGGGAATTGGCAGGATTTGCACTGTGCTAAAATCTGGTTGGTTTTTGAATTGATGACTGAGTTATATTTTGGTTAGGGACTGGAAAGATTTGCACTGTGTCTAAATCTGGTGGGTTTTAGGGTTGACGATTTAATTATATTTTGGTTCGGGACTGAAAAGATTTGCACTGTGTTCAAATCTGGTTGGTTTTTGGGTCGATGACTGCGTTATATTTTAGTCGGGGACTGGCAGGATTTGCACTGTGCTAAAATCTGGTGGGTTTTTGGGTTGATGACTGAGATGTATTTTAATCGGGAATTGGCAGGATTTGCACTGTGCTAAAATCTGGTTGGTTTTTGGGTTGATGACTGAGTTATATTTTAGTCGGGAATTGGCAGGATTTGCACTGTGCTAAAATCTGGTGGGTTTTTGGGTTGATGATTGAGTTGTATTTTAGTCCGGAATTGGCAGGATTTGCACTGTGCTAAAATCTGGTTGGTTTTTGGGTTGATGACTGCGTTATAATTTAGTCGGGGATTGGCAGGATTTGCACTGTGTTCAAATCTGGTTGGTTTTTGGGTTGACGATTTAATTATATTTTGGTTCGGGACTGAAAATATTTGCACTGTGTTCAAATCAGGTTGGTTTTTGGGTCAATGACTGAGTTATATTTTAGTCGGGGATTGGCAGGATTTGCACTGTGCTAAAATCTTGTTGGTTTTTGAATTGATGACTGAGTTATATTCTGGTTAGGGACTGGCAGGATTTGCACAGTGCTAAAATCTGGTGGGTTTTTGGGTTGATGACTGAGTTATATTTTAGTCGGGAATTGGCAGGATTTGCACTGTGCTAAAATCTGGTTGGTTTTTGAATTGATGACTAAGTTATATTTTGGTTAGGGACTGGAGAGATTTGCACTGTGTTCAAATCTGGTGAGTTTTAGAGTTGAAGATTTAATTATATTTTGGTTCGGTTCTGAAAAGATTTGCACTGTGTTCAAATCTGGTTGGTTTTTTGGTTGATGGCTGAGTTATATTTTAGTCGGGAATTGGCAGTATTTGCACTGTGCTAAAATCTTGTGTGTTTTTGGGTTGATGACTGCGTTATATTTTGATTGGGGAACGGCAGGATTTGCACAGTGCTAAAATCTGGTGGGTTTTTGGGTTGATGACTGAGTTATATTTTAGTCAGGAATTGGCAGGATTTCCACTGTGCTAAAATCTGGTGGGTTTTTGGGTTGATGACTGAGTTATATTTTAGTCGGGAATTGGCAGGATTTGCACTGTGCTAAAATCTGGTTGGTTTTTGAATTGATGACTAAGTTATATTTTGGTTAGGGACTGGAGAGATTTGCACTGTGTTCAAATCTGGTGAGTTTTAGAGTTGAAGATTTAATTATATTTTGGTTTGGGACTGAAAAGATTTGCACTGTGTTCAAATCTGGTTGGTTTTTTGGTTGATGGCTGAGTTTCATTTTAGTCGGGAATTGGCAGTATTTGCACTGTGCTAAAATCTTGTGTGTTTTTGGGTTGATGACTGCGTTATATTTTGATTGGGGAACGGCAGGATTTGCACAGTGCTAAAATCTGGTGGGTTTTTGGGTTGATGACTGAGTTATATTTTAGTCGGGAATTGGCAGGATTTGCACTGTGCTAAAATCTGGTTGGTTTTTGAATTGATGACTGAGTTATATTTTGGTTAGGGACTGGAAAGATTTGCAATGTGTTCAAATCTGGTGGGTTTTAGGGTTGACGATTTAATTATATTTTGGTTCGGGACTGAAAAGATTTGCACTGTGTTCAAATCTGGTTGGTTTTTGGGTTGATGACTGAGATATATTTTAGTCGGGGACTGGCAGGATTTTCACAATGCTAAAATCTGGTGGGTTTTTGGGTTATTGACTGAGTTATATTTTAGTCGGGAATTGGCAGGTTTTGCACTGTGCTAAAATCTGGTGGGTTTTTGAATTGATGACTGAGTTATATTTTGGTTAGTGACTAGAAAGATTTGCACTGTGTCTAAATCTGGTGGGTTTTAGGGTTGACGATTTAATTATATTTTGGTGAGGGACTGAAAAGATTTGCACTGTGTTCAAATCAGGTTGGTTTTTTGGTTGATGGCTGAGTTATATTTTAGTCGGGAATTGGCAGTATTTGCACTGTGCTAAAATCTTGTGGGTTTTGGGGTTAATGACTGCGTTATATTTTGGTCGGGGACTGGCAGGATTTGCACAGTGCTAAAATCTGGTGGGTTTTTGGTTTGATGACTGAGTTATATTTAAGTTGGGAATTGGCAGGATTTGCACTGTGCTAAAATCTGGTTGGTTTTTGAATTGATGACTGATTTATATTTTGGTTAGGGACTGAAAAGATTTGCACTGTGTCTAAATCTGGTGGGTTTTAGGGTTGACGATTTAATTATATTTTGGTTTGGGACTGAAAAGATTTGCACTGTGTTCAAATCTGGTTGGTTTTTTGGTTGATGGCTGAGTTACATTTTAGTCGGGAATTGGCAGTATTTGCACTGTGCTAAAATCTTGTGTGTTTTTGGATTGATGACTGCGTTATATTTTGATTGGGGAACGGCAGGATTTGCACAGTGCTAAAATCTGGTGGGTTTTTGGGTTGATGACTGAGTTATATTTTAGTCCGGAATTGGCAGGTTTTGCACTGTGCTAAAATCTGGTTGGTTTTTGAATTGATGACTGAGTTATATTGTGGTTAGGGACTGGAAAGATTTGCACTGTGTTCAAATCTGGTGATGTTTAGGGTTGACGATTTAATTATATTTTGCTTTGGGACTGAAAAGATTTGCACTGTGTTCAAATCTGGTCGGTTTTTTGGTTGATGGCTGAGTTATATTTTAGTTGGGGATTGGCAGGATTTGCAGTGTGCTATATTCTTGTGGGTTTTGGGGTTAATGACTGCGTTATATTTTGGTCGGGGACTGGCAGGATTTGCACAGTGCTAAAATCTGGTGGGTTTTTGGTTTGATGACTGAGTTATATTTAAGTTGGGAATTGGCAGGATTTGCACTGTGCTAAAATCTGGTTGGTTTTTGAATTGATGACTGAGTTATATTTTGGTTAGGGACTGGAAAGATTTGCACTGTGTCTTAAACTGGTGGGTTTTAGGGTTGACGATTTAATTATATTTTGGTTAGGGACTGAAAAGATTTGCACTGTGTTCAAATCAGGTTGGTTTTTGGGTCGATGACTGAGTTAAATTTTAGTCGGGGATTGGCAGGATTTGCACTGTGCTAAAATCTTGTTGGTTTTTGAATTGATGACTGAGTTATATTCTGGTTAGGGACTGGAAAGATTTGCACTGTATCTTAATCAGGTGGGTTTTAGGGTTGAGGATTTAATTATATTTTGGTTAGGGACTGGAAAGATTTGCACTGTGTTCAAATCTGGTTGGTTTTTGGGTTGATGACTGAGTTATATTTTAGTCGGGGATTGGCAGGATTTGCACTGTGCTAAAATCTGGTGGGTTTTTGTGTTGATGACTGAGTTATATTTTGATTAGGGACTGGAAAGATTTGCACTGTGTTCACATCTGGTGGGTTTTTGGGTTGATGACTGAGTTATATTTTGGTTAGGGACTTGGCAGGATTTGCACTGTGCTAAAATCTGGTTGGTTTTTGAATTGATGACTCAGTTATATTTTGGTTAGGGACTGGAAAGATTTGCACTGTGTCTAAATCTGGTGGGTTTTAGGATTGACGATTTAATTATATTTTGGTTCGGGACTGAAAAGATTTGCACTGTGTTCAAATCTGGTTTGTTTTTTGGTTGATGGCTGAATTATATTTTAGTCGGGGATTGGCAGGATTTGGAATGTGCTAAAATCTGGTGGGTTTTTGGGTTGATGACTGCGTTATATTTTGGTCGGGGACTGGCAGGATTTGCACAGTGATAAAATCTGATGGGTTTTTGGGTTGATGACTGAGTTATATTTTAGTCGGGAATTGGCAAAATTTGCACTGTGCTAAAATCTGGTTGGTTTTTGGGTTGATGACTGAGTTATATTTTGGTTAGGGACTGGAAAGATTTGCACTGTGTTCAAATCTGGTGAGTTTTAGGGTTAACGATTTAATTATATTTTGGTTAGGGAATGGAAAGATTTGCACTGTGTTCAAATCATGTGGGTTTTTGGGTTTATTACTTAGTTATATTTTGGTCGGGGATTGGCAGGATTTGCACTGTGCTAAATTATGGTGAATTTTGGTTGATGACTGAGTTATATTTTGGTTAGGGACTGGACAGATTTGCACTGTGCGAAAATCGGGTGGGTTTTTGTATTGATGACTGAGTTTTATTTTGGTCGTGGACTTGCAGGATTTGGACAGTGCTCAAACCTAGTGGGTTTTTGGGTTCGTGACTGAGTTATATTTTAATCGTAGAACTTCATACCATAACTTTACTGACACATACTTACAATACATACAATAACTACGTACGCAACAACTCCACAGGGCCCCTGCAAAGCACTAATTCGATTCGTACCGGTATGAGAAACGCCGATGATGACGACGATGAGAATCGTATGATTTTAATCGTGTGATTTTTTCTTTATTCAGGTTAAATCTTATGGTTACTTGCAACCATAAAAATGAGAGTTCGCTACCATAAAAATGAACGCGCGCCACTACATATTACTATTGCTTTTAGATGAAGCATCTCATTTCCGTAAATAATTATTTGGGTACTGTTTTTAATGATTTTATGTCGTAGCGTTTGTACCAAGTCTACTTGTTAAAAACAGATTTTTTTAATATTTCTACGTATTTCCCCCCCCCAACCCCCCCCACATAAACTCCGTCTAGAAGGTTACGTTGTCAACTCTTAGGGTTAGTGTTAAACGTTCAACTAACAACTCTAATAAGACCAAAGTCGTAAAATATTATTCAGTTTTAGTATTTACTTTATTTCGTTTGATTTTTACTGTGTTGGAAAGAGTTATCGATAAGATTATGATCGGATTGTTTCTGGACCATATTGTTCTCACTTTTACCAATTTGTCTTTCTTCTTGTGTGGGAATACACGTATCGAGAGTTCGATACTCAGTGCTTTAAGTATCTCTGGATATTCATGAGCGCATATGTATAATTTACTTATTGCGCTCTCCTCGTGATAAAAGATCTGGAACACTTTGGTATCGTACGTCTTGTTTTGTATCTCGTAATACGTAATACGTAATACGTAACTTGTACGGTATGTGTATTATGTGTAATACGTAAATTACACGTTGCGTATTACGTTACGTATTACGTATACGTAAATTAGACGTATACCTTGTGCCGTACGTGACGCTTACGATTCACGCTTGATTTAGTATTCCAATACACCCTTGGATGGTCCTTGGACTATCCGGCTCATGTAGATATATCGGTCTTACCTTTTTATGGTGGCTCCCTGGATGGTGCTTGGTGGGGTAATCCGCCAGGTTATGTTTTCCCGGCTTCCAAAAAATATTGAATTGCCCTTGTTGCGCCCGGTCTTTTAACCAATAGTATCGCATATCAATGGCTTTGGACCTCTTTTGTTTGATAGTGCCGTTGAGTATGCCCTCTGCTGTATTGTTGTCGGTTTTCAGTGGAGTGGCCGGTTGTGGGTGCCCCAGTTCAATCAGACATTGTCGAATGGGTAAGGCTTCTCTTGCATTCAGGAATAATGACGCAACTTCGGCCTCGGCCGCTGACACCATAACATTTTTGATTATTTTGGCCAATACTAGTATAGCGCCGTTGAATGTGTGCTCGGATGAATCCCCTAGGTAATGATAACCCCCTGCTCGGCTCTTGGCCTCTGGACATACCAAGTACACTGCATCGCTATCCACCCGGAGTATCATGTCACTCGCCCTGTAGATGATGGATGCGTCGGGGTTGAGAAAATATTTTGTGGCCGCTAATGTTGTTTGGTTATTCTTGGCAGAGGCTATGTCGTTGAGCGCATGTAACATCGTGTTGTCGACTGCTCGGGCATAAAACAGGAATTTTCCTGTAACTTGTTGGACGAATTTTATTTCTTCGTCCGATAGTGTGGTCACGTCTTCGAGCTTTGCGTATTGTATTTTTTTGCCGTAGGCAGGGACGTCCGCGCGTGAGGGGCCCGCGTACGTGCGTCTCGGCCTCACGTGTTTGAATTCTTTCAATGCTTGCTCCACGTACCCGTCCATAGATAATCGTACTTCCCGTTTGTCGTAGTCCCACTGCAGATGAACCCCGACGTACTGTTTTCCCGACCAGTCCACTTTGAATGTATATTTGGCCCCGACGGCCGCTACTAGGTGATCCACGTCTTCCTGTCGGGTGTACTTGATCCCAAAGTCATCCACCACGAGGGTAAAGTTAATGTCCCGTTCATCATGTAGGAACAGTCCCTCTGTGTGGGGTGCCTTCCTGTATCCGTACTTCTGTAGGTGGTCAACTAGGTCGTCGTGGGCGATTTTACCACTCTGTTTTAATCCATACCAAGCTTTTTTGATCCGGGCATACACATATTCCCCTTGTTTGAGCCCTTCCAGCTTGTACGCTATTCTGACTCGGGGGGGAATCATGTCCCACCGGAACTTTACGTACTCGGGTTCATCCAGTGTGGAGCATAAGTACATGTTAGAAATGTTGCCGGTACAGTATTTGGCCCCAGGGGAGGACACTACGCTGTTCCAGTGGGTTTTTATGGTTTCCATGCTCGCCGTTTGGGTGGACACGTTACCATGGTACTCCAGTTGGTCCCCCCCTGCGGTGATTCTCGTCCTGTAGGGGTCGGCCTTCTCGGGGCGTATGGCGACTGTATAACGGGGATATGTGACCCTTTTGTGTATGGGCACGTCAGTTCTTCTGATCCAGTCCAATACGGCCATCCCTTCTATGTTATTCTGTTGAAAGCCTTGGAATAACCGGCCAAACTCGTCCTCGCCCGACTTGAGCCATAATTCTTGGATCTGTGCTTTGGGGTGCTTGATTAGGTCACGGTACGCCGCCCACTTGTTCAAGTCCTCATCCCATATGGACCCCCCACCTGCTAGTTGGGGTACATACGATAAATCGGTCGTTCGTAGGGCCTGTTTTGGTACGGGGAAATGGACCGGGTCACGCGGGTAAACTCCCATTAGGGCCTTGGGCTTAAGCTTGGATTTTGAGTAGTATTGGTCGGACTTGTAGTACCGGGACACTTCACCGTGTGTGTAGTCTGCAACGTCCCCATCCGTGAATCTTACCTTGTAGTATTGATTGGTTTGGTCATAACTTATGACTTCACCTTCATACCACCCTGAGTTGAACTTCTTTCTAATGATCGTGCCCACGGCCCAGGGGTGTCCCCGCCGGGCGCTGCGTTGTTGTGTAGGCGGCACCCTTGGAGGTTCACGTGCATTCTCTGGTACAGTGATCGATTTTGCGTTGGGCCCGTTTGACACCCTTGGAGGTTCGCGCGTGCCTTTGGTTGTATCCTCGGGCACATTTCGATTTTGTCGTGTATTTATATGCAGTAGTTCTTGTATACTCCGAAGGGCCTCGTTCACTTGTGTTCCCTGTTCCATATAAGGGATTGGTGGATGGGGTTTACTAGCAATTTCCTTTAGGTCTTGGAGTGTCATGAGCAGCCGGTCTGTAGAAGAGGTACGCGGCATCTCGGCCTTGGGGAAGAATGCTACTGTGTTGCTGATTCTGGTAGCGCGGCTGGCTTCCCCGACACACTTGTAATTCCTGTAGTGCTTTAAGGCCGGTCCAATGTAGTAGCCCCTCGTTCCATGGTCCTGCCATGCGCCGCGTTCCTGAGCCCTGTCATGGATAATCACCCGACACCCCATAGGGGCGAGGGGGTGTTTGTTGTAGTCATAGATCCCGCGTCTGAGCTCATATGCTGATAGTTTGGGCTGGGTACGTGACGCACGTAACAAGTTGAGGGTAATGAGGGCCTGTGGGATCAGTAGGTCCCAATTGTCTATCGGGAACTTATCATCCACGCCATTCAATCCCGCTATAAAGTGGTTCTTGAAGGTCTGAATTGCCCTCTCGGCATGGTTGAGCCGGTGGCCGCCAGGTGATGCTAGTTGGTAATCGAGGTTGTTCCTTGTGATGTATGCAATTAGTTTCTTGGAGGTCTCGTTGTCCATTCGCACTATTTTTGCGCTCACGTTGTCCTCTTTCATACGTGCGTAGCATGCCGTAAAACCATGTAGGAGGTCTTCGCTCTTGCGTGACTGGATGGGTTCCACGTCAATATAGTTGGAATCGTAGTCGTACATGAGGAATACGTACTGGTGTCCACGCCGTGACGTGACTGGGTATCTCCCCGGTAGGTCCCACGCAATGAGTTCCTTCGGCTCGTCTTTGGTTCGTGGCCCTGCGTGGTTGGTCGGTTGCATTTCGTTCGCGGAAACTATGTCTACGCAGACATTATGTATCTTCTTCCGGCCGACTTGGGGTGGTTCTGTATCGGCTGTCGGGCTGTTCTTTGCCTTCTTCGGTTTGCGCGTGCTTTGAATGCCTTGTCGAACCATTTGTAGGTGTCCCATCGTAGTTTCTTCTGTGAGTGGGAGGTGTCGGTTGACACGTTGTGCCGTGAGACCTGGCCATGTGGCATATGAGCCGCGTTCGATGGCGCGGACCCAAGTCTCTTTAGTGGGGTACCCTGCTGCTGCGTGGTAGAATTGTATTAGTTTGGGGATGGCTTGAATCTGGTATGCCCCTGCCCCCGTGTGTATCGGATATTCGGTTTCGTTGTTGTTTTGGACGGCGCTGGTTGCGCTGTGTTAGCTTTCGTCTTGCGGGGATTCGGTTTGATCGTATTCGTTTTCGTATTGTTCTTGCGGGGATTCGTTTTGTTCGTTTTCGTTTTGCGGGGGGGCTGTCACCCTTGGAGATTGAGCCGTCTCCTGTTTGTTGGGCTGATGGGGGTCCTGTTTGGCGGGCTGATGGAGGGGAACCATGTATAGATTCCTTAGGGGGTCACGTTGCCCGGTGAGTATGATTTGTTTGGAGGGGCCTAAAATAGCCACGTCGTCCTTAGAGAATGCCACTTCGCACCCGTTATTACAGAGTTTGGGCACCGAGACCAATGGTAGCTCCACCTTATCAAACTTGTGACAGCCGCGGGCTTTGATGGGGAGTTGGGGTAGGTCTAATTGGTCGGTTGCTGTGGACAGCATAGTGCTCCCATTAGCACAACCTACGGTTAGCGCCCCCGGTGTGTCCCGATGCGCCCCTCCTTGGTACGCCGATGGGACAAAATGGTCTGTCGCCGCTGAATCCAGGGCTCCATATCCGGGTGGGGCCCGATATGGAACGCAACGTCTTGCGCAAAGGTCACTGACCGTGGTGGCCGAGTTAGTTTATCCCTCGAGGGACCCGCACGTAGGATACTGAGTAATTGTGAATCATGATTACTAGATTTATGTATACTAATACTGTGGTCCCTCCCACGCCGTCAGGAACGGGGGGCCTCGAATACCCCACGGCCGTCGCCATTGGGATTGGGTCCATTCCACTTCATCCACCTGTCGTTGTTTCTGGTGGATCCTCCCATCTGGTTGTCGTAGGAGGCTCCCTCCTGGTGGGCGGCTTTCTTCCTTCTGTGGAAGCATTCTCGTCCGGCGTGTGAGAGGTTGACCCCGCACGAGTGGCAGTAATATTTGTATTGTTTCCACTCGTGGGCCAGCAGGCGACCTGACGCTGCCTGTCTGGGCCGACCTGCGTCTGTTGCCTTAAGTCTATTGACGTCTGCTTGTAGGGTTGCCATGGCTGTTTCCCACTGGTGTGACATTGTCATTGTAGATGCCGCCGTCGCTGTTGAGGCTGTATTCTCGGACACCCGTGAATAGATCTCTCGGCACACGTTGCCCAGTTCGAGTTGTTGCGTCTCAAGGTCAGTGAAACGTCGGTCATTGTGGATGTCCACCATGTTGGCCGATGCAGTTTTGTTGTGGTATGCGCTGTACAACTCCTTTAGCCGTTGGCCCCAGAACTTTTTGTAGTGGATGAACTTGTCACCCGAGGCTATGGTTGTCCTGTGTTGTTTCCAGTCTTCATTGACCCTGTGGAGTGTAATTGGGTCATGTTTGCTGCGCATGAAGGCGTCCCGGGCATAATCGATCATTTGTGCTGAGGATACTTCTGCAGTTTCCGGGAGTAGATTGATTTGCCATTGGTACTTAGTTAATTGTCTGAAGTACTCCTTGGGTCCAATAGGGCTAGGTGTATACGATAGGTCATTCATTTTCTTCAAGAGCTCGCGGGTAAGCCGGTGCTGGGCATCTGTTGTACAGAGGTCGGCCTCCATGGCCTGGAATGCAGCTAGTACGGTGGTTCCCCTGGGGAATGCGTCGGAGCCCGGGTCTTTTAAGTCATCCAGCATGGTGGGGAACTTCTTGTCTGTGATGAGTAGTGCCTCCCTATCATATTTGTTCCATTCCACGTACAGTGCTTGCCTGCGTTTCCATAGTTTCTACGTGTCTGACGTGAGCTCTATCGAACTATCAAGTTCTCGAGGCTCTGTCGGCGCTGTGGGATATTGGGCACTAGCGTCTCTTGCCTTGTATTGTCCCTCACTCTCCACCAGGAATGCGTACCCACTTCCTTGTATGTATTTGATTGATACCACTTCGGCCAGTGCATTGGCTAGGGTCTTTTTGAACTCATACACGTCCACGCTTGTGGGTACTGAGATGGGCTTCATTTGGGTCTCATCCAGATGGTCCTTGACCCCGGTGTAATCTTTCTTCTTGCCCATCTCATCGTCGTCGGTACTGTCGTCGTCGCTGCTGTCGACTGGTTCGGTGTAGTCGTACAGTAGTTTGTTCTGTTGTTGTAACTGGTCCTGTTGTTCTCCGGTGTACTCGAGTATGTCGCGATTGTAGAGTTCAAGTTCCTCCAGTTGGTCCCTGAGTTCCCTAAGTTCGCGCGTGCCGGTTACGTGGGATGTGTCTAGGCTGGTGTCCGGGGTAATTCCCCTGGTTGCAGGTTCTGTATTGTTTTCTCCGGATTGTGTTCCTGTTGGCATTGGGTATTGCGTAATCTTATCGATAACTAATAAGACCAAAGTCGTAAAATATTATTCAGTTTTAGTATTTACTTTATTTCGTTCGATTTTTACTGTGTTGGAAAGAGTTATCGATAAGATTATGATCGGATTGTTTCTGGACCATATTGTTCTCACTTTTACCAATTTGTCTTTCTTCTTGTGTGGGAATACGCGTATCGAGAGTTCGATACTCAGTGCTTTAAGTATCTCTGGATATTCATGAGCGCATATGTATAATTTACTTATTGCGCTCTCCTCGTGATAAAAGATCTGGAACACTTTGGTATCGTACGTCTTGTTTTGTATCTCGTAATACGTAACTTGTACGGTGAGTGTACAAGATAAAAATACCACAATAAATACCCAGTACCAAAACCATGTACAAGTCTACAGTAAATAAACATATGTGTGCTCCGCACACTGAAGTCCCTTCAAAAAAAGAACAAGACAAAAGACCCTGAAAACACACCGAAAAACTCACTAAGACAAAAAAAATTTACGGGAAGTCCGATCATCGAAATCACCAATGTCGTTCTTGTTCATTAATTTCCATTTTCGCGACCCTCCAACGACCCTTCTGTTTCTCCTTCCATAGAACAGACCATGAAGGTTCATCACCGTACAAATAGTACAAAATGACACCAACTCAAATACCTACACATTCCGCTACTTGGTTTTTGATCCGGAAGGGTATTCGAACGGCAATTCTACTGTGAATAACACACACGAAGATACGAAAAATTGACGACGACGACCCTTCTCCGACCCTTCTGTTTCTCCTTCCATAGAACAGACCATGAAGGTTCACTACTGTACAAGTAGTACAAAATGACACCAACTCAAATACCTACACATTCCACTACTTGGTTTTCGATCCGGAAGGGCGGGTATTCGAACGGCAATTCTACTGCAAATAACACGAGACGACGAGACAAAAAAATCGAGCCGGCGACGGCCCTTCACTGACCCATCTGTTTCCCCTCCAATAGAAGGGAAGATGAGGGTGGACATGTACAAATACTACCACATTCGAACACCATCATGTTCCTCTACTGATTTTTCGACTTGGAATGGCAATCGAATGGCAATCGAATGGCAATCGAATGGCAATCAAATGGCAGCAGAACGCCAGCAGAAGGAAGCCAGCAGCGGCGTTTCAAGCGGCGTTTCAAGCGGCGTTTTGGAGCAGCAGGAAGCCAGCAGCTAGCAGCGAGCAGCGGCCTTTCGAGCGGCCTTTCGAGCAGCAGGAAGCCAGCAGCAAGCAGCGGCCTTTCGAGCGGCGTTTTGGAGCGGCGTTTTGGAGGAGCAGCAGGAAGCCAGCACCAGGAAGCCAGCAGCCAGCAGCGTTTTGGAGCAGCGTTTGGAGCAGCAGGAAGCCAGCAGCAACAAGCAGCAAGCAACGCCGGCGTTTGGAGTGGCGTTTTGGAGCAGCAGGAAGCCAGCAGCGGCGTTTTGAGCGGAATTTTGGAGCAGCAGGAAGCCAGCAGCGGCATTTGGAGCGGCGTTTTGGAGGAGCAGCAGGAAGAAGCCAGCAGCCAACAGCCAACAGCGGCGTTTTGGAGCTGCAGGAAGCAAGCAGCCAGCAGCGGCATTTCGACCAGCAGGAAGCCAGCAGTGGCGTTTTGGAGCGGCGTTTTGGAGCAGCAGGAAGCCAGCAGCCAGCAGCAGCATTTCGGAGCAACGTTTTGAGCAGCAGGAAAACCTAGTAGACTAAGTTTAAATACAGTACCAAAATATTATACAGCACACTACTAGTAGCATACTCAGAGGGGACCAATTTAGCAGCAATAATAGGGGGATTGGTAATTATTTGTTGTATCCATCGTCGTTCTGAAAAAGTGAGCAAAAAAGTGTGTCACGAAACAAGCACCTCCGGGGATATTTCTTAGAAAGAAAAGACTGAAGAACACCGGTCATGTAAAGTACTTGTGGTATTTGTGGTATTTCCTTAAGAGTTACACGGAGTCTTATACCACTAAAAATGCAACAATACTGTGTATGGAAATTCGACCGGTACACATGCTTTTTTAGGGGTACAACATGATTTATACAGAGAAAAAACAGTAGAAATAGTCATTAGAGGTATGTACCACTAAGCGTACCGGTTTCTACTTACGTGCCACAGTAGTCCCAGGCTAAATACCACATTTGTGGTATTTCCGACGTATGGTATGTGTATTACGTGTAATACGTAAATGTGACGCTTACGATTCACGCTTGATTTAGTATTCCAATAAACTCCACCAATTTCTGCTTATTTTATCATTTTCTGAAAACTTCTCGATAGTTCATACTCCCTAGTACAGCTTTTCAGAATTTTTATCATTACAAATTCTAAAACGCCTCCATAATTAGTACATTAACACGGCGTTGGTCCTCGTCACGCCCTTCGTATTTTCATGTATCATATTCAACCTTCGGTAGAAGGTTAAATCCCTTTTGGGCTTATACTTTTGTTCTTCTTTAGGTATGATTTCCTACTTACGTTCCTGATCTTCTCAGCTGTTTTTGCTTTTTCTTTGTTGGCGATTCTAGTAATTCTATTGTGCTCGTACGTACTTCCTTTGAAAACGTCTTCCAGTACGTAATTTTTTAGTAATTGAATACGGTACAGTGGTACGTACCGATTCAAATTACTGGTGAAGTATGATGCTGTATTCGATATGAGGGTTCGATATCGAATACGAAAATCTGAAACATTAAATGAAAAAGGAAAGATATGAGCTACCAAACCCGTTAAATACCAAGAATGTCGAAAGAATTTGTTTGTACTGGCAGAATACTGCTGATACTAATTAAAATTTTAGAATCTACTTCGTAATATTATTCGAACCGTATGAATGAATCACTCTATCGGATTCATTCGAAACAATGACAAAGAAATACAGTGGAAGAGGAGGGTATCGACGTACGAGTACGAAATTGCTCCTTTACCAGCTTCCTGACTGCGTACGGTAATTGCTCGGGAAGAAAATTATTGTACCGGGTATGTTTAACAAGAGCTTTCTCTAACGTTCGCTTAACAACAAGTCAGAGTCCTCGCAAAGAATCCACTTCGCAGTTCCCGGCTAGTTCCTGGCCAGTTCCTGGCATCGATCAACAAATTCTGCGTGAGCAGGCGGACAGCTGATAGGAATTCTGTTGTACTATTCGTAAGGAACCCAGTTTTGAAATATCGAGATCGTCTTAAATATTTTTCTTCATAGATAAAAATCAGTTTTCAAGACACATAAGGAACAGAGAAAAGTATCAGTTTTCTTTCTTCTGACAATCAGATCGCATTCATAGCAGAAGACTCGTACGAGTACGGTAGGCATTATCGTAGCAGGTTTTAAAAAAAAATTGTTCTTTCTCTTTTTCTTTTTTGAAAACAAACCGAAGGCATTCAACCAATGCACATTCACACAATCTACGGCACAGCACTGTTCAAACCTGATACAGAGGCATCGATATGGTGATTACGAGGAATTCAATTTGGCATCTTTCTCTTGCGACGACGGCGTTCCTTTTTCGAGGTAACGCCGTTTCCGCTCTCAAGGCTCCATGCAATTCGACTGCTGAATGCGAATCGAAGTTCCACCCCGGTTCCATTTGTCAATTTACCCAGGCCGAGAAAGACGAAAATAATAAGACGACTGGTTTATGTACTAACCCGTTTGTTGGTGGATGTCTCCGGACAATTTTGGGAGCAGAAGCCAGCAAAGTTATTCCTTGGTCGGATGAGAAGTTCCGGGCATGCAATTCCGAGGATCCAAAGTACATAACCGACGGCGACACTACGTATTGTACCCCATCTGAGTTCGATTATATGGAAGTTAGGATCTCAGCTGGCAGCTGGGAATCTACGATCATTACCATGTGGATTATGCAGATATTTTTGTCGGAGCTCTTGCGAGTACCAGTTTCGGTCCAAACAACAGTGGAGGAACCCGGAGATTCCATTAGCTTTTACGATCCACAAAGTGGGTATAAAACTCACGAAGATTTTAGAGGCTTTGCGGGGTTTGAAAAGGCAGACGAAGTCGTTGATTGCACAAGAACTAAAAACGAAACCTGTTTCCACGTTATTCCCGAGTTGTGGGTTGAACAAGGGACACCTTTGTTTGAAAACATCACGAACATTCCAGTTGTGTTCGAGGCGTCCAGTCTGGTGCCGTAAGTCAGGGGTCGTTTGTTTGTTTGTTGTTGGTTGGTTTATTTTCTAGTGGCTCACTCTATGTTCATTGCGAAGACAACATGGGTGGTTTGTTCCAAAGTTTGTTCCAGATTTTGTAGGAGAGTTCGGGTCGGGATCTGATCTGTTATCTTATCTAGCATGGGGAAAAGAAGAGAACCGCCACTTGATTGCCGAAGTATTCAAACAACCCATTAGCTGGGCAGACTATTGCTATAATATCTCATCTACAAACTGCTCCATTCCAGACGGGGTTGCAACGCGTCCACCGCGTGATAAATTAAGTGAAGACAAAGACGTAAAGGACGAAAACAAGATGTTTTTTTTTTCCGATGATGATGAAGTTTTGTTCACGGGATATTTTCATACCACCGAAGAAAACAACTGCACGTTGAATCCTACGACCTGCAAGGGACACATTATTGACTATCCATGCTCTTACTATGGATTCACTGATCAGCACCTGTACCATAACAATATGTTGCTGGAAAGGTCACACTATTATAACTCTTCCCATATTCGAGAAATTGTTGCAGCATCAAATTGGACTCAGTCTCCGATTGTCTTGGTATGGTGGTACGCAAGAGAGTGGCGTTGTTCTGCGTACAAACGCGAATTGTTTTCACGTTCCAACCATCAGTATTCAATTCTGACTCACCATTGTCGTTGTTTCTTCCGTTTCCACTTCAAAGGATGCCTGATACCCTTATCTCTCAGTACGAGCTTTTGGAAATTTCGCGTATCATTTTGCCTCCACCTACCTACGAGTGTGAAAATAACCGGGCCTTACAAAACTTCGATCTCACGACCGGGCGATGTAATATGACTCCATCGGAGAAAATTGGGAGTGAGCTCGGTAAATGTGGATACTACGCTACAAGTCTTCAAACAATTTACGTACGTCAGAAGTTCTATTTGCTTTGTGATTCATCAACTGAGCTCGGCTTAGCGGATGCCTAAATTTTCTTTTTTGCTGTTTGAACACATCTTTCTTATGAATCTTAAAATAAACGTAGGCTGAAGCGCTAAAGGAGCATACATACAATCAAACGGACCCATTACGAAGTCCTGCCTTTGAAGCTCTTGGAAATCTTCAAGTTACTATAAGAGACATTGAAGGTATCCTAGACAGTTGGATAGAAGACAGAGATGCTGACTATTTTGGTAATGATCTAAGGAATTCAGTATGCCAATGGGTAGCAATGAAAGTGACGGAGGATAGCGAGGCCAAGAATTGGAAACGCTTCATGCCACGTGGTTATCCTCGAAAACTGATGGACACGGGCGTCGCCGGAGCGACTCAAGGATCGTCGTTCTATGCGTGTTTGGTTTTGGCGATACCTGTTATGGTGCTCATCTGTGTGATCTCCTTCGTGATCATCACCAAACACAAGACGTCGAATGCCATAAAGCACGCACAGCCACACTTTCTTTCGCAATATTTGGTTGGGAATTTTCTGTTGAGCATTTGCGCTATTTTGCTGTGTGCGGTGCCAAGCAGTAAAATCTGCATGGCAATAGAGTGGTTGTCCTTGCTCGGAATCACCCTTGCTCTGCTACCTGTTCTGATAAAGGTCGCAGCTATCAATCACATCATAGATCAGGCAAAAAAGCTGAAGCGCGTTAAAACCACAAAGGAACATCTGTTTTTGGTGATTGGTATTGTCACGCTGGTGCAGATCGTATACCTTACAATTTGGACGTTTTTGAATCCGTTCGAAATACAGAAGTCTTCTACATTGAAGGACGTCGAAAGTGACGAGGGGCACTATGAAATTGTGAAGACTCATTTGGTCTGCTCCACTGAATCGAACGTTTGGAAATATGTTGTCTATGCTTGGGAATTGGGCCTTACCTTTGCTGCGGCTATTTTGGCGTTTCAATCAAGATATGTGCGTGATGACTTCAATGAGTCACGCGAGCTTGGAAACATGGCATTTGTACATTTTTTGTTTTGTGTCTTGCGTTTGATTCTATCCGTTACCGCCGTAGCGTACGAAACAGTGAAGGGTATTAAGGGGCCAATAGAGGGTTATCTTATGATCATCGACTCTCTTCTTTCGATTCTCATCTATTTTGGACCCAAACTGTGGACATTGAGCGAAAAGAACCAAACACCTCGAGCGAACATTCACGTCTATGGCATGAGCGGCGATTTTCGCAAATCATCTACATACTCGACTAGTGGCAATCGTACTAGTCGTAATAGCACTTACAAGTCAGCAATGCATTCGACGGATGAATTGGAGTAAGCGGAAACGTGATGACCGTAGCAACTGGTAAACACGCCAGAACAGCGGAAAACGAGTGGACTGATGACTAACAGCATGAACGTCCTCATATTGTTGCATTTAACTAGTTTACGAACTTAACACTACCAGTATTTGCTTTTTTAGGCTGGAGAGTACCAAATTATCTGATGATATCCGCTCGTTCCATCAACATAAATACTAGAAGTACTTCTATATGTAAGTACCCCTCCTCCGTTTTGGTTGACACGACTCACCCCCTCTCTAAAGAAAAACTCTCTTAAGAAAAATCCTCGGCGCACAACCAATTCGACTCCTCGTAGTATTCAGGGGAGGAGGGGGTGTTACAAGCTGCTTGTTCTTTCCGAGGCCCCCGGCCGAGGAAACAACAAGCAGCTTGTAACGCCCCCTCCTCCCCTGAATACTACGAGGAGGAGAGCAAGGAGGAGGGGTGGTTAGGTATGTAATACCATGGTCGTAAGGGAGAGCACAAAGGGAAGGAGGGGGGAACTTCTGCTTGCTATCGAGCGTCGGTTGCTTGTTGTTGCTGCTGTTGGGGGGGGGGGTTCTTGCTACAGTTGGTTGCTCTTTCTTGTTGCTGCAGTTTCACGGGGGGGGACAAGGATAAACCTGCTCTCCCCACAGTCCACTGTGTTGTATGTGTGAAAAAATACTTTAGTACTATTTTCCCATACTAAAGTAATTTTTCCAGCTCCATGTTGACCAATCAAAAAGTATTTTTAGGAGATTTCCACACACAACTTCGTGTGTTAAGCAAGTAAGTATTGCTCAACACACGGAGTTGCGTGTGCAAATCTCCAAAAATTACTTTAGTAATTTTTGACACATACAACACGGTGGACTGCGGGCAAGGGGGATCCACCTGCTGAACACTACTACAAAGAGGGTACTAACTCGTGGGATTAAGCAGCAGCACTACAAGATTGATTGATTCCTTGACACAACTCGTGTAGAATCTAGTAGAATCCCTACCAGATCCTGGATTTAAAAAGCTTTTTTTAGGTTTTCCCCGTACAGTAGGAGCTAGTAGAGTCCCTACTACATCCTGAATTGTTTTTACCAGTCAAAAGTATTTTGAAGCCTTTTCTCATAAGTAACTTGGTATTTTTAAGCGTTTGTCATACCAACTCCAAGTGTTGAGCAATATATATGGCAAAGAGGGAAATAACTTGCTAGCAACAGCGGCAGCGGCTTCATTTTATTGCTTCTCACTGTGTAGAATCTAGTAGAATCCCTACTACAACCTTGATTTATCGCTGTTTTTTCGCGGTGTGATGCATTATTTCAAAATCAAGCACTTTGCAAAGCAAATTGTCAAATCACCATTTTGAAATTAACCACTTTCAAAAGCAAGTTGGCCCCCCGACCATGGGAATAGACCCTTTTCGCTGCTTCCTATCCTAGCCTACTATAACAACAACAACAAACCCATACTATTGCACTGTAAGTCATTGCCGGTCCTTTGTTTGCTTGGAGGGGGAATACGCAGGCTGTTCTGTTTGATTTCCCATTGTTGTCGCCGTCATGTGGTGTTTATTCCTCTCTCACCTCTCTGCTCCTTTTTGCTTTTGACCATGGGAATAGGTCCTTTCAGCAACCATGGTTCGAACTATTCCACCCCAGAAGAGATAGTAGGCTGCTCCCCGGACTTCTTGGTCTTCTGTTCCAGCTCCTCGGACTCGGTCATTGACAATCGCAACAACAGCAAGCAACATCTACTGTGGACGCAACAACAGCAAGCAACATCTACTATGGACGCAACAACAGCAAGCAACATCTACTATGGACGCAACAACAGCAACAACAATGCAACGACAATCTGTAGCAGCCAGGAAGTCTACATTGAAAGTGTTGTCGGTCAAAAAAAATACACCTACGGTACTTACGTACATTCTACGGAGGTTATATCCATTCTACACTTGAAAAAGTTACTTATACTCCTCCAGAGATAAAATGACTTCAAGTATCAAGATATCTACGTCGCATCATGTGTTCTCTGTCTTATGACGAATTACACATGACCTATGACCGGTTTAGACTTCCCTACATACAACATGAATAACACAGGGATACTGGTCGAATACAGTAAAATACACAGTAAAAAATAAGAGCCTCTCTCTGAGCTCACATCTCTTTAAATTTTAACATCATATACCTTTGGTCGATTTTTAGAGTTACAACATAAAGCCTAGGTTTACCATATTATGCCCTTGCTGCGTGGGTTACTCTTTTTTGTACACAAATTTAATTCGTGTTACATAAGAGTACAGGGCTATACCATTATATAGACCCACAGCAGCTTTATCATAAGTTCACCTCTGCCTGAAAACTATGATCCCTGTCCCTACAAGCGGAATCATGGATATGAGGAGGAGCCGCATCCCTACAAGAATGGTGAATTCGACCCTACAAACGGTGTCTTTTTGCCCCAACAGTCTCGATATTCATCATGACTTGCTCTCTAGCAAAGAATAGTAGGTCTACAGACGTCTGAATTACGTGCTCTCACTGATACTCTCGCCCCGGCATCCGAACTACAAGCGATGCTGCGCTGCTCCAATCTGGGGAACTGTGTATATCTTGCTCTGGTGTGCAAACTACGATCTAGGGGATTGGTGTATACATGGCGTTTGAATTACAAGCACTGTCTTGGATCATTGCAATCCATATGAGGAGCGATACGAGGATTGACGATTCCACAAGACGCGATCTCCCCCTTGCAGTATCCGGTACGCCCAGCAGACTCAATATTCATCATGACATGCTCTCTAGCAAGAAATAGGTCTACAGACTAATTCTAGTAGCTCTTTTTTTACATATACTCTGGTCACTAATCTGCTTTGTCTTGGTCTGTTCTGGGAGTATCAAAAAGAGTACTAGGTGAATAGTTGTGGTCAGAATGCGACTGGAAATTGCAGCAGAAAATTCTACTACCTACAGAGGCACCAAGTAACACTACTAGAAAATCACGTACCACTTCTACTCATACTATGTACCACTCATACGGAGTATTTCGGAATTGCCAAAGTATCAATCCATTATCAGAGCAGAAAACACTACTAGTATTCGTGTAGGAATTCTACGGCGAATTTTGGAAATTACTTTAGTACCATGCCATTGTCAGAGCAGAAAACACTACTAGAAATCGTGTAGCAATTCTACGGCATATTTTGGAAATTACTAAAGTGTCATGCCATTGTACGTGTATTTTTGACCGACAGCAGTCGGAGCAGGAAACACTACTAGAAATCGTGTAGCAATTCTACGGCATATTTTCGAAATTACGAAAGTAACACCCCCGTCCGAGAACTGTTTCGCGGGGTTCGAATTTACTTCTCGCGCACAAATTTTGTGCGTGATTTTAACACGGCAATATTTCTGGACACCCTGAAAATCGCGCCGATTGTATAAGGGTATATGTAAACTCAGCACTATTTCTGTGCGCGTGATGCACATTACTCTACTCTCAAATAAAAATAATTTATTTCAGTCTCTAGCAGAACCGAATTATTATTCTGTACGAACAACACTTACTTCTATTCACGAATAAAAAAGAAATCTTGAGTCAGTATTAATTCCAAAATATTAATCTACCAAACAACAATTCGATTCTGCTCCCCTAGTTGTGAATTCTATTTCTTGACTACAATATTCCCTTTTTAAAATGTAGATTCTATTATGCTTGATTTATTCCTATTGCAACGTATTACGAATCCTCCATTATTTCTAATATTCTCAAAATTAAGTTCAAGATTAGTAGTAGTTTTGTATTATGTATGTACTGTTATTTTCTACATTAGTTCACCCATAGATAAACTTTCATTCATCAATGCTGTTATTGCCGGATCAATATAGACGTTTCTTTTCTTTTTCTTTTTTGGTCCACTACAATTAGTGGAGCTGCTACTAGTAATATTTGCATCGCCCTGCTTATTGTTGGTGTAATTTGTCGAACTTTCGTTCCTAAATCTGTCCCTCATCATTTCTTCCAATTTCCTTCCTGTTTCTGGGTGTTTTCGCATCTCGCCAATTTTGTCGCACAAGTCACTGAACAACTCGCGACCTTCCTCCATCCATCCATTTCTGCTTCCACTGTCTGAATCGCAGAATTTTTTTTTTGTCGCGGAATCGTGGCATCACCCTTTCGCCGCTGCTGGTTCACCCATACATGATGCTCATTGTAGATTAGTACCAATGCAAATGCTTCATCTGCTATAGTAAATATATCACTCAGCAAGTGCCTCTCCTTCCGTTGTTTGAAATTGGAATTTGTCGGATTGATTGCCGACATGATTCTTGTAACAAAATAATAAAAATCTTCATCTTCCGCGTCTTTGTATGTTCTGTATTGAGGGTTTAAAATACCTGTGTTTTCATATTCTGTGTCTTGAATAACTGCAACAGTACCAGGGAATGTGATAGGGACTCGACCTTTTCTGTAATCGTCTGTACGGAAGTATCATAAGTATCAACGTGCAGCATGTTAGTGTTGTCGGACCAAAAATAGATTCTCAAAATCCTAATTTCAACAACCAATTCTCCTGTCTGTATTTACCTATCCAGTTTTTTCTCGCTAATGTTTGTGAGTTGTGCCTCAATGCGGTCAGTACTGTCCCTACTCGTTTCCTGTAAAAGGAACAGAATGCCGCAAGTGGAATATTTGGTGGCTTCATAACCGCACTTTCTCCAACAGCTTTATTTATTACAAGCGCCGTTACCTTGTCATTGATAGGGAACTTCATGTTGGGGTACCAATGTTTTTTGACGTAATCCCTTAGCTGCTTCTCCACTCTTTCACTCATATCACTCAAAGCCTTAAGCATATCGTTGTCTATTATAAGTCCATATTCGTCTGTAATTGTACTTACTGCTCGTTCTCTTGTGTCGCCGGCATTGTAACTCCCCTCTCCCTGCATGGTTGCCTCCGTTTGTTTAGGTACCATTACTACCTTTCCCACCCCTATATGTGGTTCCCTCTCTTGTTTCCGTAAGCGTTTTGCCACTTCCTCTGCCAATTTGTCATATTGGATATTTTTCATGACATGTTCGGCAACATCCTCTAATTTGTAGCATTCTCCGTTACATGTTTTCTCTACCACATTGGTTTTTGTTGTTCCTTCTTTCTGTTGGTTCGTTACTGTAGTGGTGGTTGTGTTGGTAATGGTCAGCGCTGGTTCGTTACTCTGGTTGATGGTGTTTTGTTCTTCCGTGTTTGTAGTAGTAGAAATTGTGTTGTCGGAACCATTTTTTTTACTGTTGCCCTTTGATGCGTTCATAGTTGTGGTATTACTGTTACACACTTTGTTAGTAATTGCGGTGTTTGTTTTAACTCTTCTTTTCTTACCGTTGTTGTCCCCTGTATTTTGATGATCACCGGGCCGGATGGTTTTGTTGTTTCGAAGGGTCTTCCCCTCGGATTTTTTGCTTCGTCGTGTCTTTCCGATAGCATTCATATTTTTTTATTTTATTTTCTGAATACGGTGTCGATCAAGAATCATGTGTTTCTTTTTGTGTGGTTTTGTGTGTGTACTAATAATTTGCCGGGTTGTGTACGGTGTTTTGTGTTGTGTGTGTTGTGTGTGTCGTGTGTGTGTGTGTGTGTGTACGGTGTTTCGTGTAGTATGTGTACGATGTTTTTTGTGTAGAATTTTTCCGTGGGTTCTGTACTATGTTGTTTGCCCGAACATCTTCTGTGTGTTGTCTGGTTTTGGGCGCGCTGTTATATTTGTAGCAGTAGAGCACGTACCTGTGCAAGCCACCCCTCCCGCGCCATAATTTTTTCAGAAGCGAAACATTTGATCACACTAAGGTTATGTATTTCAATCCTCTAGTCACATGTAGAATCTCGTAGACTGCTGCACCTAACATACCGTACTGTCTTGTGTGCCATTTGTATCTACAAACCACATCATTGTCTGTACTGTGTGTGTCAAAGTTGTTCCCAATATGCATTTAAAAGTTGTTCCCAACATGCATTTCGTAAGTCATGTGATATGCATTCATGGCCTGGTACAAAAACTTTGGTAGTCATTACCAAATGAGACTGTTTGTGCCCTGGAATTGCACCAAAAATACCCTCATCATGTTTGCCATTTTGAGAGTCAAACCACAACATTTTGGGCATTCTGAGTGGCAAAGTTGTTCCCAATATGCATTGGATGAGTCATGATGAATGTATTCATGGCTTGGACCAGATACTTTTTGAGTCATTACCGAATAAGTTAGTTTGTGCCCTGGAATTGCACCAAAAATACCCACATGTTTGCCATTTGGAGAGTCAAACCACAACATTTACAGCATTCTGTGTGACAAAGTTGTTCCCAATATGTATTTGATGAGTCATGAGGAATGTATTCATTGCTTGGACCGGATACTTTTTGAGTCATTACCCAATAAGTTAGTTTGTGCCCTGCAATTGCACCAAAAATACCCTCATGTTTGTCAGTTGGAGAGTCAAACCTTAAGATTTTGGGCATTCTATGTGACAAAGTTGTTCGCACTAGTATGCATTTGATGAGTCATGATGAATGTATTCATGGCTTGGACCCGATACTTTTGGAGTCATTACCCAATAAGAAGTTAGTTTGTGCCCTGGAATTGCACCAAAAATACCCACATGTTTGCCATTTGGAGACTCAAACCTTAAGATTTTGGGCATTCTATGTGACAAAGTTGTTTCCAATATGCATTGGAAGAGTCATGATGAATATATTCATGGCTTGGACCAGATACTTTTTGAGTCATTACCGAATAAGTTAGTTTGTGCCCTGGAATTGCACCAAAAATACCCCCGTGTTTGCCATTTGTAGAGTCAAACCACAACATTTTGGGCATTCTATGTAACAAAGTTGTTTCCAATATGCATTGGATGAGTCATGATGAATGTATTCATGGCTTGGACCCAATACTTTTTGAGTCATTACCCAATAAGTTAGTTTGTGCCCTGGAATTGCACCAAAAATACCCTCATGTTTGTCAGTTGGAGAGTCAAACCTTAAGATTTTGGGCATTCTATGTGACAAAGTTGTTCGCACTATGCATTTGATGAGTCATGATGAATGTATTCATGGCTTGGACCCGATACTTTTTGAGTCATTACCCAATAAGAAGTTAGTTTGTGCCCTGGAATTGCACCAAAAATACCCACATGTTTGCCATTTGGAGACTCAAACCTTAAGATTTTGGGCATTCTATGTGACAAAGTTGTTTCCAATATGCATTGGAAGAGTCATGATGAATATATTCATGGCTTGGACCAGATACTTTTTGAGTCATTACCGAATAAGTTAGTTTGTGCCCTGGAATTGCACCAAAAATACCCCCGTGTTTGCCATTTGTAGAGTCAAACCACAACATTTTGGGCATTCTATGTAACAAAGTTGTTTCCAATATGCATTGGATGAGTCATGATGAATGTATTCATGGCTTGGACCCAATACTTTTTGAGTCATTACCCAATAAGTTAGTTTGTGCCCTGGAATTGCACCAAAAATACCCCCATGATTGCCATTTGGAGAGTCAAACCACAACATTTTGGGCATTCTGTGTGACAAAGTTGTTCTCAATATGCATTTGATGAGTCATGATGAATGTATTCATGGCTTGGACCAGATACTTTTTGAGTCAATACCCAATAAGTTAGTTTGTGCCCTGGAATTGCACCAAAAATACCCTTATTTTTGCCATTTGGAGAGTCAAACCACAACATTGTGGGCATTCTGTGTGACAAAGTTGTTCCCATTATGCATTTGATGAGTTATGATGAATGTATTCATGGCTTGGACCAGATACTTTTTGAGTCATTACCCAATAACTTAGTTTGTGCCCTAGAATTGCACCAAAAATACCCCCATGATTGCCATTTGTAGAGTCAAACGTTAAGATTTAGGGCATTGTATGTGACAAAGTAGTTCCCAATATGCATTTGATGAGTCATGATGAATGTATTCATTGCTTGGACCAGATACTTTTTGAGTCCTTACCCAATAAGTTAGTTTGTGCCCTGTAATTGCACCAAAAATACCCCCGTGTTTGCCATTTGTAGAGTCAAACCACAACATTTTGGGCATTGTATGTGACAAAGTTGTTTCCAATATGCATTGGATGAGTCATGATGAATGTATTCATGGCTTGGACCAGATACTTTTTGAGTCATTACCCAATAAGTTAGTTTGTGCCCTGGAATAGCACCAAAAATACCCCCATGTTTGCCATTTGTAGAGTCAAACCACAACATTGTGGGCATTCTGTGTGACAAAGTTGTTTCCAATATGCATTTGATGAGTCATGATGAATGTATTCATTGCTTGGACCGGATACTTTTGTAGTCATTACTATCCAATAAGTTAGTTTGTGCCCGGTAATTGCACCAAAAATACCCTCATGTTTGCCATTTGGAGAGTCAAACCACATCATTTTGGGCATTCTGTGTGGCAAAGTTTTTCCCAATATGGTTAGGGTTACATCCGGTTCGCAAATTCAGTAATTATTTGTTCTTATATGTGGACTTCTCGCAAGTTCTTTACCCCCATGCAGTCTTTTTCGAACGTACGTACGACACTCTTTTTCGAACGTACATACATACCGTACATACTAGATTCGTACATACGAGATTATTTATTTGTTCTTATATGTGGACTTCTCGCAAGTTCTTTACCCCCATGCAGTCTTTTTCGAACGTACGTACGACACTCTTTTTCGAACGTACATACATACCGTACATACTAGATTCGTACATACGAGATTATTTTTCGAACGTCGTACGTACGAGATTCTTTTTCGAACGTCAAGATTCTTTCGTACGTACGAGATTGATTTTTTTCTTTCGTACGTACGAATTATCTAGTACAAAAAACGTGTAGAATTCTACACAAATCTACACTAGTACCAAATCATGTAGAATTGTACAGGATGTATGATTTTTTTTTACCTCGCGACAAAAAAAAAATCTTTCCCACACAAACACTAATAAACTTTTCTTACCTCGCGACAAACAAAAAAGATCACTTTTTCTACCTCGCGACAAAAAAAATCACTTTTTCTACCTCGCAACAAAAAAAATGACTTTTTCTACCTCGCAACAAAAAAAACAATCTACCTCGCAACAAAAAAAAAATCACTTCATAATCTGCCTTCTTACATCCGACTTATTTGACTAGGGTGTTGGTTCTTGTAATCAACACTCCGTCCGAGAACGTTTGATCCAAAACCTCTTTTGAGCCGGAGGATCTGTTGTCAGATATTTTAGTCCGAAATAACAGCCTTGTACTGGAAAAGAAGTAGTTAGCATTTGACGAGAAGGGGATTTGCTGGATAGATATTGTTTGGACTGCAGCCTTACATATACGTCTTGAAATCAATGAACTGGCTTTGTCCCTTGCAATTATATCAACAGGAACAAGGTACTGTTTTTCGTGACATGGAGTAAGAAGTATTCTACGGCAGCAACAACAATTTCATCGGGACGATTGTCGGAACGTCGGAACAAGCAAAGGTAAGAATGAGAGAGATCGGCATCGGCATCGGCATCGGCATCAGCATATTGGTCTTCCACTCCACCAGCATTACTGATTCCCTTCTGTTTTCTTCTTATTTTCACAGGAACAGATCGGAAGCAACCATCGAATTGGAATCGGAAGCAACCATCGAATCGGAAGCAACCGAATCCGATTCGGAAGCAACAAATCTTCCCCTGTAGGTGCGCTGAATTTTCCCTGATTGGTGATAATTACGAATCGATCGGCATGTACATTATCATATTATTCTGTTGTTATTATTTACTATATGTAGTACATCAATAGATACTCACCCATTTTGTTCAATTATCATATCATCTATTTGAATAGGATCGTCGGCAACGAGAACGGCAACGACTCGTCGATTCGACAGCAAGCGGCAGCAAGAGCAATAGCATCAGGCGGCAGCAGCGAGAGCAACAGCAGCAAGCGGCAGTAGCGAGAGCAACAGCAACTAGCGGCGGCGAGAAGAATAGGCGCAACCGGAAACGATCGAACCACCGGCGCTCGGCAACGAATCAGCGAAACGCTACTCCGACAACGAATTAGCGAAACGCTCCTCCTCCTCCACCGGGAATCGCTCCTCCTCCTCCACCGGCGCGAGGCAACGAATTGTTGGTATCAAATCGCTCCTCCTCCTCCACCGGTACTCGCTCCTCCTCCTCAACCGGGGATACACCAAACTCGCTCCTCCTCCACCGGCGCGAGGCAACGAATTGTTGGTATCAAATCGCTCCTCCTCCTCCACCGGTACTCGCTCCTCCTCCTCAACCGGGGATACACCAAACTCGCTCCTCCTCCACCGGCAAGCGGCAACGAGTCGTTGGCATCTAATCGCTCCTCCTCCTAGCAACAACAACAGCAATTGGTGATCTACTCCAACGCCAAATCCAATCGATCCAGCACCAATCAATCTGCAACACCAATCGATCTGCAAAACGAACTGATCCAACACCAATCGGTCTGCAACAACAATCGATCCAACACCAATCGATCCAACACCAAACGATCTGCAACACGAATCAATCCAACACAAATCGATCTGCAAAACGAATCGATCTAACACCAATCGATCTGCAACATCAATCGATCCAACAACAATCGATCTGGTCCCCACATATCCGCACCTCCTCGCACCTCCAGTCGCTCTCCCTTTTCCGCGCCTCCAATCAGTTTGCAGATTCTACCTAAGATACCAACTTCTCGTCAACCCGCACCTCCAGCTATCCAGCCCAATCCGCACCTCCAAGCAGCCAGCTGACACCCCGCCTCTGAAGACTACTCCGACCAGTTGACACCCCTCCTCGGCATAGAAACGCTCCTCCTCCACCGGCGATCCGGCATCGGCTCGATCCTCCTCCTCCTCCACTGGTGATTGGTCATCAAATCGATCCTCCTCCACAGGCGCTCAGGGAACCATCGAATCAATCGGGAACGATCGAAGCAAGCTGGATAGATCGAACCAACCAGGAACCAGAAGCAAGCGGGAACGATTGACGCAACCAGGAACCATCCAATAGAAGCAAATCAAAGCGTGAACGATCGAACTCCTCCACCGGGCAAGCGGCAACAATATCAACAGCGAGAGCAAGAGCGGCAAGCGACAGCGAGAGCAACAGCGGAAAGCAACAGCGAGAGCAACAGCGGCAAGCGGCAGCGACACCAATCTATCCAACACCAATCGATCCGGAACACCAATCGTTGGCAACACCAATCGATCCGCAACAACACCAATCCATCCGACACCAACCGATCCAACACCAACCGATCCAACACCAACCGATCCAACACCAATCGATCCAACACCAATCGATCCAACACCAATCGATCTGCAACACCAATCGATCTATCAAATCGCTCATCCACCGGCGCTCCTCCTCCAACGTCGCTCCACCGACGTCGCTCCTCCTCCACCGGCGCTCCGGGATCGAATCGCTCGTCCACCGGCGCTCCTCCTCCACCGGCGATCTGGGATCGAATCGCTCTTCCACCGGCGCTCCTAATCCAACGTCGCTCCACCGACGTCGCTCCTCCTCCACCGGCGATCCGGGATCAAATCGCTCGTTCACCGGCGCTCCTCCTCCACTTAAGCTCCTCCTCCTCCTACACCGGCGATCCACCAACGTCGATCCTCCTACACCTCCACCAGCAAGCGGCACTCCATCGGCAAATCGATTCGTCCTCGTCATCCTCCAACGGCAATTCGTCTCGGCAACAATGAAACCAACCACAACGAATGGAAAGCAATTGTCAGCACGAGGAAGGAGGCAAAAAGCAAATAGGAAACATGAGAGAAGACATAAACAGAGAATGTCTTCAAATTTTCTGATCATTGCAGCACCAGTGTCGAACAGCCATGAGACTTATAAACAATTGTCGCAGATAAAACCGGAGAGGAAGCGGGTAAATAAGCCCATTGACAAACCTGTCAAGACAATAGCACTGAAAAACAAATACCAATCAACTGTGGTGGCAGGTAAATACATGGAAACCAATTGGTGTGGTGGCAAAATAGGGGGAAAGAAGAAGTATGAACCGGAACTGGCATTGTCTATCGACAATTTTGAGACGTTGGATAGTACGAAAGAAGAGCATATTCTTGCAGTTGACGATTATAAACCATCGTTGCGCATTTTTGCCAAAGTTTCAAGAGGTTTAGCAGAACGACACCTGGCTTCCAAGAATAATATCAACTTGTTGAGAGAATTCGCTCCTGCCATTGTTGGAGCAAAACCAACCGTTGGAAGAGGGGTTAAGCGCGGCAGTATCAATGATGATTATGCTATCATTGGAATTCGACCAGAAAGATTGGATTCAAATATTGGTGAGTATGTTTTCAAAAGTCATGTCGATCCCAGCATCAAACTAGAGCTAGAAGAGAAAACAGTTGAAATTGTGAAGCATATGCATCATAGTTTAATTGACGTCGAACCATTTGTTGCGGAGGAAATGGATGTGTTGTCTCAGATTCTGTCTCGTACAAAGCTAAATGCAATTGGGCAGCAGGCCTTAGCATTTTCGATCGGTCGCAACTACCATTCTAGATGCCATGTGGACGATGACATGTACTACACTCGTTTGACAGTAATTGCTCCGGCAGAAGTGTCTGCTGACGAGGTGATTTATTATTTTGTCTTCCCCACGTATGGAGTGAAAGTTCCATTGAGGTCAGGAGATACTCTATTGTTCAATCCATTAGTATTACATAGCTGTTCGAATCCAAAATACGAAGGCTGTTTTATTATGAGCGCCTATGTATCTCGCAAAACTGTGCTTAGAGCTAACCCTCTATAGTAAAATTAAACAATAGTTTAAAGTTAGCCGGTACATTCACCCTTGCTACTCAATCGGAACTGCTGTCCGAGCTTTCGCTCTCTGAACTAGATAGAGAATCACTGGATTCGTTATCATTCAATGCCATCTCAAACGGTTCCAACTGGATGTCGTCCTGTAGTGTGCATGCGTTGTACAAAGATTCGTAAGACGGTGGTGTAGCAGCATTTTTGCTTTCAAAAAAATGTAGCCAGGAGATCCGATTCGATATCACTAGCCAATCGCAATTGGTTATGGACCCATCAAGGCCTTGCTCTGGAACAACTGCCAGCTCGGAATGGATAGTGTCGACATGAAATAGGTACAGTGAATTCATCAGGCGACCACGTTGGACAAATTCAGAAGCTGTTTTCTTAGGCACATCTTGAAACCGACGAGCCACAGCATACATTCCGTTTGTATCAATTGGATAGCCACCAATACTACTGTATGGCTGCTTCAAACTCTGTACAGTTAAGAAGCATACCAGATGGCACGGTATGAGCTTGGGATTGTTATTTAAATCAAAGTCCAATTTCATCAAACACCAATCCATCCATACGGAGTTCAGCAGAGAACTATCCGATCTATATGAAGGATGCGAGCGAAATATAAAATTAGACCCACAAGCAACATCGAAACGATTGTGCTCTGTAACTCCACAAATGTGTGAAGGATTCTCCAATAAAGGTAGCACAGAATCACAAACAAAGTCGAGTATGTCAGAAGGAAAAAATGGTTTGCTTTTGTTCGTAGAACGAAGCCACTTCATTGTTGATTCCCCATTTTCGGTTCTCATTATATGAAAATGAGAACCGCCACCATCAGGTCGTTCAATTGGAGGAGGATCAGGCGGATGCAAGTTGAAGTGATATGTTGCCTGGCTTAGCATCATTTTCTCGGACTTTCGCTTCGCCGTTTGACCGATTAGTGATGCAGCATTACCTTGCGTGTTCTTGGAAGGAGCTTTAATCTCAGTTTTATGGTGAGACTCATTCGGAGCACTATCCCAGCCTGCGGGGCTCCCCCATAAAGAGATATAATCTGGTAGGTGAAAGTACAGGTGATTCTTGATTAGTTTTGTTCCCATCCCTTTCCTGTGACATGTGGAGTTTATACAATTAATAAAGTGAACAATTGTTTTTGGGAGATTCTTTAAGGAACCATATTTCATTAGACCGTGTTTAAGAAATTCTTCCATTGATAGAATTAGCTGAATTACCTCTATCTGTTTCTTTACAAAACGATGGTCACCAATAATGTCAGATCCATGTTTGGAAACCATAGCGATCAGAAGAGAAATAAGCATTCCAGAGAAATCATGCCCTTCTTTCTTCGTAGTTGATAATAGCTGAGTCCCAAATTTGGTGCGAGGAAAATCTCTATCAGACTGGCGTGATAACAAACCACCGTACCGTTGTGCTAAATGGCCAATACTGTTAGCAACAGCCACACCGTGCTTCAAATTGGGGGCATAAACACATGGAACACTTCCGCGGAGCAACAATTCAATTGACTCGATGGCCCGTTTGGCAGTACCAAGCTGGTGCATGTGCAAACATTCACCGGGAGTTGCAAAATGAATGTTGTTCTGATTAGTACCAAAGCATAAATCATGAAATACATTCCTTATGTTGTGATGAGAGTTGTTTTTGAAGTTCTTATTGATATCGTTTAGATCTGTGCCGGGAAAACAATGGAAATCAACAGGTGACCACTTCTTTGTTGCAGGTTGAACAGAAGGAATGTTTATGTTCGGAGAATAACAGTTGCAGTGACGGCACATCCGCATGACACCCTTATTGAAGGAGCCGTATTTTCCACACAATTTATCGTGAAGTTCTGTGTCGCCAATAACATAGGCAATGGCAAATTTCATTTTTACCCTCCACTGTTGATTTGCGTACGGAAGATAATTCCATTCGATACCACCGTCTTCGTTACACGCGGCTTTGAAGGAACGAAACGCTACTTCCAAACCATTGTGAAGATTCTGAATTTTTTCCTTTGAAGTGGCAGGACGAGAGTGTCTGGTTGACTCCCATTCGGGGTCGGGATGGAAGTAAATAGTTGTCCATGCTTCAGGTCGAGAACGAGTCTCCACATTAAAAATACCAAGTGTCATGTTCAATGGTGTTAACGTAAGTCGTCCGTGCGCATCCAAAGATATGCCGTCCATGTAAAATATAATAGGAACAAGAATTTCTTGCGAATTGGGATTGCAAATTTCTTTCCAAGAAGATTTCCACCACGAGCCGTGATGCAATTCTGAGATTACAGAATTAGGATTCAACTCAGGATTATTGTCGGGAGACAGAGGGGTGGAATAGTCGGGAAAGGAGAGGTTTTCTTCTATCATTAGCTGCTGGTCAGAAAGAAGAGAATAAATGGCATCCTTAAAAGAACGGACATACACCTGAGTGGGCTTATTATCAGGTAACCAATTCAGTATATGAGGATGAAATTTCATATCGGAGAGACCAAGATTGGATTGGAGATTGTCAAAAATTGCTTGCCGAGATCTAATTTTGGCATCGCAAAAATCAAAACCCGGTCTCATTTGACTTTTCTTTGCCCACTGGAAAATGGATTTGAATGTGTTCAGTGGCAATTTATGTCTGGCCATTAAATTCATGAGTTCCAATTCAGCAAGAAGATGAGGGGGCGGCGGTAGTTTTGTGTGGCTTTGAAATGCATCCTCTCTTTCGTTCAAATTAATGCTTTCATGAAAAGAAGGTGGTGGAGGGGCGGGCTGAGCAGTAGCGACGTTAACAGCAGAACCATTAGTGTGATCTTCTTCGTTGTCTCCACAATCAATGTTGTTGGTAGAATTGGTGTCGTTATTTTCATTTACGTCATCGTCATTGTCATCCTCGTCATCGGAATTGTCGATATCATTATTCAGCGGGAATGCATCTTCATCTTGAACAGCAGAAACAGCCATGTAAGATTCAATGGCGTTACGATCCATTGGCGGTAAAAAGACATCGTGTACAATCTGTTGGTTTAGAACAGAATGAAGACCCGTCGCTGACTGACTTGTGACAGTGTGTTGCTGGGAGAGATGGGAAGGGGGAACAGATGGACCGTTTTGTGTCATAGTCATCCCAAAATCAGACGGAGAATGTTGAACAGACGGCAAGGTAGGCTGCACTTTGATAGAGGTGGAGAGGTTATAGATCTTTCGTTTAATTAGACCCTGACTATGGTAGAAATCCCAGCACTCATCAAGACAATAAAGATGTCTTCTTAGGCCAACGGAGACGTATTTCAAAGTACCCTGCTTGTTTGCCGTGGATTTATATCCTAAAAACTTGGAGTTTTTGCCATTCAGCGCGCAACAACGGCAGTAGAATAGAAGAGGGGTTTTCATAACAGGAGGCATGATGTTGCAGAGTTGTTTGAAGGAAAATATCAGTAGATGGGGTCGAAACGAAGGAGATCACAAAGATGAATCGTTGAAAGGAAAAAATTACATGTGTTACTTTGTGTGTGATGTGTTTTCTTGTACGGTAGATTTCCTTACTACCGTACTTCGATTGCAAAAATGGTCCGTAAAGTAATTACTACTTAGTGATGATTGCAACATTCCTCGTACAATATGTTTAGTAGTGAACAGTACGTACAGTCAACTCCTTAAGAGGGTTAATACACAGCGCCGGACGGGTCAATCCCATCAGTTATTCCAAACATTTGTTGGCAGGCGCGTCAGTTCTTCCATAAGGTGCACGGAAATGTGAATCGAAATGGAAATCGTGGACAATAGCGTTGTTGATTATCGAAATGGAAATCGTGGAGAATTGTTTTGTTGATTGCGATCAAGTTGATTCCGACTTTCATGTACCCGTAAAACCAACTAGTACGCTATTTTTGCATGAGTTATTACTAGTAGATACTAGTACGAAATCGTGGACAATTGCGTTGCTGATTATCGAAATGGAAATCGTGGACAATTGTTTTGTTGATTACGATCGAGTTGATTCCGACTTTCATGTACCGGTAAAACCAACTAGTATGCTATTTTGCATGAGTTATTACTAGTAGATACTAGTAATACATTATTTTCGCTAGTACTTCATCATTATAATTGATTATTTCATTATCTTTCCGACGAGGAAAACAAATACCAACGTGTTAGGTGTTACTACGACCTAATCTTCGAATAGATAATCTACTCTACTGATACTACTAATACTAATCATCCAATCGACAGTCGAACCAACCATGGAGGGAATTTACAAACTACAAAAGGTGGTTCAGGAACACCCAGCCAATCTCGAACAAGAACTCCGGAAAATGCTTGTTTATCACAAGAAAGAGACTGCTCGAATCCAAAAAATGATTCGTAAGATTCGTGAAGAAAAAAGGAATGATCCAAATGTTAAAAAGGAAAGCGACGATCCTACTAGCAATCATCAAGTCGTTCCGAATGTAACCAGCAGCATCTATCCACAAAGCGGGGGGTTATTTGAGAGCAGCGAACAACATTGGAGTGGCGATTCCGACGGTGTAGCTTCTGAAAATACAGCGGATCTTCCTGGCGTTAAAGACGAACAAAACCCTTGAGTGCAATAGCCCGCCTGGGGTGGATTCGACTTGGAGTTGACATGGAGTTGGAGCTGGGATTTGAGTTGGAGTTGGAGGATTTGGGTCGGAGCCCATTATACCGGTATGGTGGAAACATGTTGAGAAAATGAAATAAGTCATTCGTGCACAAGTTGTACACAAAATAGTGCTTGTCACGAAACGAATATGATATCCTTAACCCTAAAATAGTTATTTTATTTGAGGAGTGACGAGATATTGTCTCAAAAGTAAAGGTGTGCGACGCGCGAGGTATTTTAGTAGACACGCGACCTAAAAAGGTAGGAAATTTAAAAAATAGGGTCGAGAATTGTAAAAATACCGCGCGATAGCCCGCGGGGGGTCGAGAAACAGTTCTCGGACGCCCTCCTCCCACCTCTTTCCCGCCGGTTGAGTCTGTTTAAACTCGGGAGTCCCTTTTATTTTTTCTTACTTAGGCATCGATTTTGGGAGTGCACGTGCTCTCCCGTATGAGCCATGGTGTTACTATAGGTAACACCCCGTCCTCCGTTTTGGTTGGCACGTGTCAACCCCTCTCTAAAGAAAAATCCGAGGCGCGCGCGGCAAGGATTTTTCTTTAGATAGGGGTTGACACGTGTCAACCAAATCGACTCCGAGTAGTATCAGTGGGGAGGAGGGGTATTACTTGGTACCACTCTAGCTGCTTGTTGTTTACGAGGCCCCGTTCGTACCTTTGATTTTCCTTTATTTTGTTTGTTCGATTTTACTGCTGTGTTGGAAAGAGTTATCGATAAGATTATGATCGGATTGTTTCTGGACCATATTAATCTCCTAATTGCTAATCTGAAGCCTCTTTTTGTGGGGGGTATCGATCGTGTTAGCAAGGTATCGATCGTGTTAGCACGTACCTATGTTCAGTGCTTTAAGTAGCAATCGAAACTCCCTGGAGCTTATGAGTGGTATACTTATGGTACTATCCCACAATTGTGCCCTATTTCTTACTTATTGTGCGCACCCTTGGATTCGTACCATTGAGTATTACCGGCATATATCCCCATGGTAGGTATATCTATTTTGGATACCGCGCGCGCACGTGTTTACTCGCGAGTACTTTATCATGCCCAAATTAGTAATACAATACACCCTTGGATGGTCCTCCGACTATCCGGTTCATACAGATATATTGGTCTTACCTTCTTATGGTGGCTCCCCGGATGGTGCTTGGTGGGATAATCAGCTAAGTTATGTTTTCCTGGTTGCCAGAAGATATTAAATTTCCCTTGTTCTGCCCTGTCTTTCAACCAATAGAATCGCATGTCTATTGCCTTGGACCATTTTTGTTTGATTGTCCCATTCAATATGCCCTCTGCTGTATTATTGTCTGTTTTCAATGGGGTGGCCGGCTGCGCGTGTCCTAGTTCAATCAGGCATTGTCAGATTGGCAATGCTTCTCTTGCATTCAGGAACAAGGATGCAACCTCAGCTTCTGCGGCCGATGCCATGACATTCTTTATGCTTTTTGCCAAGACAAGGATAGTGCCATTGAACATGTGATCGTTTGCGTCCCCCAGGTAGTGGTAACCCCCTGCTCGGCTCTTGGCTTCTGGGCACACTAGGTATGCGGCGTCACTATCTACCCGGAGTATCATGTCACTGGACCTGTAGATAATGGTGGCATCAGGGTTACACGCCGCACAGTTGAAGAAGTATTTTGTGGCAGCTAATGCTGTTTGGTTGTTCTTGGCTGAGGCAATGTCATTGAGCGCATGTAGTATTGTATTGTCGACTGCCCGTGCATAGAATAGGAATTTTCCCGTGACTTGTTGGATGAATTTTATTTTGGCATCGGTCAATATGGCCGTATCCTCAAGTTTTGCGTATTGTATTTTCTCGCCGTAAGCAGGTACGTCGGCTCGTGATGGTCCTGCGTACGTGCGTGTGGGCCTCACGTGTTCAAATTCCTTCAACGCTTGGTCCACGTAACCATCCATGGACAATTGCACTTCACGTTTGTCGTAGTCCCACCGTAGGTGGACCGCCACGTATTGTTTTCCCGTCCAGTCAACCTTGAAGGTGTACTTGGCCCCGACAGCCTCGACCAGATGATCTACATCGTCCTGGCGGGTATATTTGATTCCAAAGTCATCCACAACTAGGGTGAAGCTGATGTCCCTCTCCTCGTGTAGGAATAGCCCCTCGGTGTGGGGTGCCTTTCGGTAGCCGTATTGTTGTAGGTGTTCTACGAGGTTGTCATGAGCGATTTTCTGCTCTGTTTTAATCCATACCATGCCTTTTTAATGCGGGCATAGAGGTAGTCACCTTGTTTGAGCCCCTCTAGTCTGTATGTAGTACGGATACGGGGGAACCAGGTACCACCTGAATTTCACGAATTCGGGTTTGTCTAGAGTGGAGCATGTACAGTATTTAGCACCGGGGGTGGATATCACACTGTTCCAATGTGTCTTTATGGTCTCCATGCTTGTGGTTTGGGTTGACACATTGCCATGATACTCTAATTGATCACCCCCCACCGTTATTCTTGTCCGGAAGGGGTCTGCCTTCTCAGGGCGTATTGCTACAGTGTATCGGGGGTATGTCACTTTCTTGTGGATGGGCACATCACTTTTATGGATCCAATCTAGTACGTCCATCCCCTCAATGTTATTTGGCTGGAAGCCTTGGAATAGTTGGCCGAACTCATCTTCCCCTGATCTAAGCCACAATTGTCGTATGTCGGCCTTGGGATGTCTGATGAGGTCCCGGTATGCAACCCACTTGTTTAGGTTCTCGTCCCATATGGAGCCGCCGCACGCTAGGTGGGGCATATATGTCCCTACACGCGCCTGTTGGGCCTGTTTGGGTACCGGGAAATGCACCGGATCACGCGGGTACATACCCATGAGGACCTGGGGCCTAACTTTGTGCTTGGGTTTCGAGTAGTATTGGTTGGACTTGTAGTGTCGGGATATTTCACCGTGTGTGTAGTCAGCTATGTCCCCATCGGTGTACTTCACTTGGTAGTATTGGTTGGTCTGATCATAGCTTACCACCTCCCCTTCATACCACCCGGAGTTGAACTTCTTTCTTATAATAATGCCTATGGCCCAGGGTTGTCCCCAGCGGGCGCTGCGTTGCTGTGGTGTTGGCACCCTTGGAGGCTCGCGCTCATTCCTGGGCTTAATGTTGATTTTTGTATTGGGCCCTTCTGACACCCTTGGGGAATCGTGCGTACTCACGGGCTTATCAGGTGAGTTTCCATTGGTCCTTTCCTGGGTTTGGCGTGGTAACGCGGTATTTATGGGCTCTTGCATCCCTATGTGGAGTAGGTCTTGTATATTGCGCAGGGCCTCATTGATTTGTGTCCCTTGTTCTGTATACGGGATTGGTGGATGGGGCTTTCTGACGACTTCCTTTAGGTCTTGGGGTATCATAAGTAGTCGGTCGGTTGATGAAGTATGAGGCATATCTGCTTTGGGAAAGAACGTGACCGTGTTACTCACTCTGGTTGATCGGCTGGCTTCTCCAATACAGCAGGTGTAATTCCTGTAGTGCTTCAAGGCCGGTTCTATGTAGAAACCCCTTGTACCATGGTCCTGCCATGCGCCTCTTTCTTGGGCTCTATCGTGGATGATAACTCAACAGCCCATAGGGGCCAGTGGGTGTTTGTTGTAATCATATATCCGCGCCTGAGCTCATATGCTGACAGTTTGGGCTGGATATGCACGCAGTAAGTTGAGGGTAATGAGTGCCTGTGGTATCAGTAGGTCCCAATCGTCCACCAGGAAAACTTCATCCACCCCATTTAAACCGGCTATGAAGTGATTCTTGAAGGTCTGTATGGCCCTTTCTGCATGGTTGAGGCGGTGGTTCCCAGGCGATGCTACGTCCGAGAACTGTTTTGCGGGGTTCAAATTTACTTCTCGCGCACAAATTTTGTGCGTGAATTTAACATGGCAATATTTCTGGACACCCTGAAATTCCCACCCCCTCGCGACCCTAGTCATTGCCTTAAAATCATACAAAAAATAATTCTGTGCGCGTGATGCACATTACTCTACTCTTGAATAAAAATAATTTATTTCAGTCTCTAGCAGAACCCAATTATTATTCCGTACCAACAACACTTACTTCTATTCACGAATAAAAAAGAAATCTTGAGTCAGTATTAATTCCAAAATATTAATCTACCAAATAACAATTCGATTCTGCTCTCCTAATTGTGAATTCTATTTCTCAACTACAATATTCCCTTTTTAAAATGTAGATTCTATTATGCTTGATTTATTCCTATTGCAACGTATTACGAATCCTCCATTATTTCTAATATTCTCAATATTAAGTTCATAATTAGTAGTTGTTTTGTATTATGTATGTACTGTTATTTTCTACATTAATTGAAGGGATATATGGGCATTCATCGATGCTGTTATTGCCGGATCAACATTCATCACTCATGGGTTGGAGTTGTGTTTATTACTCTAGCTTTTGCCGCTGTTTCTACTACTGTGGCCACGCTGTTGCTCTCGTTGCTTGCTGCTGCCGCTACTTCATTTTGTTGTTCCATTTTGGCATTCAGTTTTGACCATGTTCCATTGTTGCTCTGTTTTTGTTGTTTTGTTTGCGTTGTTTTGTTTGCGTTTCTCCGTTTGGGTTAGTCCATTTTTGTTGCTCCATTTTTGTTGCTCCATTTTTGTTGCTCCGTTTTCATTGCTCCGTTTTTGTTGCTCCGTGTTTGTTGTTTCACTACATTGTGTTGTTGTTTTGTTCCATTGTTTCATTGTTCCATTTTTGCTGTGAAAAATAAAAATAAAAGAAAGCAGGATCAGAAAAAATAGAATCTCCAACAAATTGTTGTCGTTGTCACTCACTTGTGTTCCGTTGTTGTTCCGTTGCTCCGTTTCATTTGCTATTCTGCTCTGTTGTTCCATTCAATAAAAATAAAAGAAAGAAAAATCAGAAACAAATAGAATGTCCAACAAATTGCCGTCATTGTTGTCACTTACTTGCGTTCCATTGTTGCTCCGTTGTTCCATTTCGTTTGTTGTTTCACTCTGTTGTTCGGTCCAATAAAAATAAAAGAAAGAAAAATCAGAAACAAATAGAATCTCCAACAAATTGCCGTCATTGTTGTCACTCACTTGCATTCCGTTGTTGTTGTTCCATTTTGTTGTTCCCTTGTTCCCCTGTTACACTCACTAGTGATTCTTTGTTGTTCCATTGTTCTGTTGTCCGTGACTGTCGCACAACATTCATTTTCTGTGCTTTTAAAAAAAAATACTGTGCCGACCAAGAAGTTTTTTTTTTGGTTTTGTGTGTGTGCAGTTTCGTGTGTGTGCTCAGTTTTTCATGTCTCTTCAGTTTTTCATGTGTGTGTGGTTTTGGGTGTGTTGTGTATGCTGTGTACCCTGACTTCTTCCATGTGTCTGGCTTGTGTGTGGCCTTTATTTTCTATATAAGTAAAGCATGTACCAGTGCAAGCCACCCCTCCCGCGCCATAATTTTTTCAAAATGGAAATATGTACTTAAATTCCCTACACATCTGTAGAATCTGATAGCCAGTCGGTGGTTCGACACTGTCCTGGGTCAGCACAGTACCTACCAATACCTACGTACACTTTTTGCAAAGTACCCAATGGTGTACCTTTTATTTTTGCATGTAGTATCATCTACAACTAGTAATGCCTGCACACTTATATTTTTGTCTGAGAATAATCCAAAAACAGCACTTCCATTTGATTAAACAACTTATGAATTAATTTTATTTGACACTCATTAAACTACATGTTTGGTGATTGGATTATTAGTGTTATTCCAATTATGGATAAGATGAAATGTGCCAGAAAAATAAATTGAATTGACCTGATACTTTGGGACGAGCCATTACCCACTCAGTCAGTGTGAGCCGGATTTGTACCAAAAATACTCTCTTGTCTGCCATTTGGAGCGACAAACCACAACATTTTCTGTATTGTGAGTGTAAATGTTGTTCCCAATATGCATCAGATGAGTAATGAAAAAATTATTCATGGCCTGGACCTGATACTTTGGGAGTCATTACCCACTAAGGCAGTTTGTGCCCTGGGTTTACACCCAAAATTGTCTCTTGTGTGCCATTTGGAGAGATAGATCACAACATTTCCAGCATTCTGTGGGGCGAAGCTGTTCCCAATATGCATTTGACGAGTCATGAAATAATTATTCATGGCTAGGACCAGATAGTTTGGGAGTCATTACCCAATAAGTCAGTTTGTGCCCTGGATTTGCACCACATATACCCTCTTCTGTGCCATTTGGAAAGACAAACCACAACATTTTCAGCATTCTGTTTGTAAAAGTTGTTCCCAATATGCATCAGATGAGTAATGAAAAATATATCCATGGCCAGGACCGGATACTTTGTGAGTCATTACCCAATAAGTCAGTTTGTGCCCTGGAATTTCAACAAAAATACCCTCATTTGTGCCGTTTGGAGAGACAAACCACAACATTTCCAGCATTCTGTTTGTAAAAGTTGTTCCCAATGTGCATTTGATGAGTCATGATAAATGTATTCATGGCTTGGACCGTATACTTTTGGAGTCATTACCCAATAAGTGAGTTTGTGCCCTGGAATTGCACCAAAAATACCCTCATGTTTGCCATTTGGAGAGTCAAACCACAAAATTTTGAGCATTCTGTGTGGCAAAGTTGTTCCCAATATGCATTTGATGGGTCATGATAAATGTATTCCTGGCTTGGACCGGATACTCTGGGAGTCATTACGCAATAAGTCAGTTTGTGACCTGGAATTGCACCAAAAATACCCTCATGTTTGCCATTTGGAGAGTCAAACCACAACATTTCTGGCATTCTGTGGGGCAAAGTTGTTCCCAATATGCAATTGATGAGTAATGATAAATGTATTCCTGGCTTGGACGAGATATTTTTGGAGTCATTACCCAAGAAGTCAGTTTGTGCCCTGGAATTGCACCAAAAATGCCCTCATGTTTGCCATTTGGATAGACAAATCACCACATTTTGGGCATTCTGTGGGGCAAAGTTGTTCCTAATATGCAATTGATGAGTCATGATAAATGTGTTCCTGGCTTGGACGAGATATTGTTGGAGTCATTACCCAATAAGTCAGTTTGTGCCCTAGAATTGCACACAAAATACCCTCTGGTGGGCAAGATGTAAAGAATTCGTAAGCATTGTGGACTCCTCACAAATACTTTACGGTACACACTACCAGAAATTATCTAGTCCAAAATTCGTGTAGAAATCTACTCTAGTAGTAGGCTATGTAAATACAATACTAGTATGTATCTAGTACAAAAAGCGTGGACGAATCTACGCGCGTAGAAATCTACAAGGATTCAATACTAGTATGTATCTACTACAAAAAGCGTGTACGAATCTACAGGCGTAGAAACCTACGCGGATTCAATACCAGTATGTATCTAGTACAAAAAGCGTGTAGGAATCTACGCATGTAGAAACCTACGCGGATTCAATACTAATATGTATCTAGTACAAAAGCATGTACGAATCTTCAGGCGTAGAAACCTATGCGGATTCAATACTAGTATGTATCTAGTACAAATAGCGTGTACAAATCTACTTGCACAGAAATCAACAAGGATTCAATCCCAGTATGTATCTAGTACAAAAAGCGTGGACGAATCTACGCGTGTAGAAACCTACGCATATTCAATACCAATATGTATCTAGTACAAAAAGCGTGTACGAATCTACAGGCGTAGAAACCTACAAGGATTCAATACCAGTATGTATCTACTACAAAAAGCGTGTACGAATCTACAGGCGTAGAAATCTACGCGGATTCAATTGGTGGAGTTGTTCGTTGAACGTTTAATTAACACTAACCCTAAGAGTTGACAACGTAACCTTGTAGACGGAGTTTATGTGGGGGGGGTTTGGGGGGGGGAAAATACGTAGAAATATTAAAAAAATCTGTTTTTAACAAGTAGACTTGGTACAAACGCTACGACTAAAAATTGTAAAAAACAGGACCCAAATAATTATTTACGGAAATGAGATGCTTCTTCTAAAAGCAATAGTAAGATCTAGCGGCGCGCGTTCATTTTTATGGTAGCGAACTCTCATTTTTATATGGTTGCACGTAACCATAAGATTAAACCTGAATAAAGAAAAAATCATACGATCTATCTTAGATCAAGTATATCAAGTGTACCGTACGGTACGAGTATGTGTGTAAAATATGGTGATGACGACGACGACAACACCACGTTTTGCGTTTCGCGTTTCGCCCTTCAACGCGTCACCCCCCCCCAGTGTGGTGCAATTGAATTAGTTAATTTAGTATCTGTTATTTGTTATTTGTTTGTTATTCAGTTGCAATTAGATGGATTAGGAAGGAAAGAAGTGACGTCGAATTTCAAGTTTTGTAATAGAGGTGCAAAAAATCGTCTCGGAAATTTCGAACCGGTCCGAAATTGGTTCGAAATGAGTCATGAGACTAATTTAAATCATGAGTGTTAATTCAAGGTTTTGCTTACAGTACAAATTCTACGTAGCCCTACTTTGTCTCTTCGTCATTAACACACAAACTCGTACCGTACAGTAATTACCGGTACGAATCGAATTTTTTTTCGTCGTTGCCAGATGAGAGAGTTCGAATTTAAAATAGAACTCGCGCGAATGACGTCACTTGATTGGTAGTATAGATCGATTGGTAGGATCAGTATGAAGGCAGCTAAATACAGTGTGAGTATGTACTGGATGGGTCTACTCTCATAAGAACAACTTTTTTGTCGCCGTCATATCAAGTGCACGAGTACGAGTACTCGTACGGTACGTACGTACCGGTACGAATCGAATTTTTTTGTCGTCGTTGCCAGATGAGAGAGTTCGAATTTAAAATAGAACTCGCGCGAATGACGTCACTTGATTGGTAGTATAGATCAATTGGTAGGATCTGTATGAAGGTAGCTAAATACAGTATGAGTATGTACTGATTGGGGGGCGGGGGTGGGGGGGGGGGGGGGGGGTGGGGCGGTTGTCCAAATTTGAAAAAACAAAAATAAAATACTTTCTTTCACCCTCTCAAAAACGAAGTATGACGCAAGATAGGATTAAACCATAGAATTGAATGATCATTGAGTTGAGTCAAAGAATTCAATCATAGAACTCAATCATGGAATTGGATCATCAACTTGAGTCAAAGAATGGAATCAAATAATTGAACCACATAATTGAATGATAAACTTAAATCATAGAATTCAATCATAGGCTTGAATCATCAACTTGAGTTGTGGAATTAAATCATTAAATTCGATCAATAGACTTTGAATCATACAATTGAGTCATAGACTTGAATCATGAAATTGAATCATGAATCCTTGAAGTCAATAATTGATTTGAGTCAAAGAGTGGAATCAAAGAGTTGAATCATGGAATTGAGTCATAGAATTGAATTGTAAATTTGAGTCATGGACTAGAATCATAGACTCAAATAATGGAAGTGAATCATAGAATTGAATCATAGAATTGAATCATACTCTTGAATCATACTCTTGAATCATAGAAATGAATCATAGACAAGAATCATAGACTTGAGTCAAATAATTGAATCATACACTCAAATCATAGAGTTGAATCATGGAATTGAATCATGGAAGTGAATCAAAGCATTGAGTCATAGAATTGAGTCATAGAATGATGAAAAATAGAATGGAACCATAGAAATTAATCATAGAAATGAATTGTAGGTTTGAGTCAGACAATGGAATCATAAACTGGAATCATAGAGTTAAATCATTAAATTGAATCGTGAATTATATACTTGAATGATACTATACTTGAATTATATACTTGAATCATAAAATTGGGTTGATGATTGAGTTATATTTTTGTCGAGGACTGACAGGATTTGCACTGTGCTCAAATATGGTGGATTTTTGGGTTGATGACTGAATTATATTTTGGTTAGGGACTGGAAAGATTTGCACTGTGTTCAAATCTGGTGGGTTTTTGGGTTGATGACTGAGTTATATTTTGGTGGGGGATTGGCAGGATTTGCACTGTGCTAAAATCTGGTGGTTTTTGGGTTGATGACTGAATTATATTTTGGTTAGGGACTGGAAAGATTTGCACTGTGTTAAAATCTGGTGGGTTTTGGGGTTGATGACTGAGTTATATTTTCGTCGGGGACTTGCAGGATTTGCACTGTGCTCAAATCTGGTTAGTTTTTTGGTTGACGAATTAAGATTATATTTTGGTCGGGGATTGGCAGGATTTGCACTGTCTTCAAGTCTGGTTGGTTTTGGGGTTGATGATTGAATTATATTTTGGTAAGGGACTGGATGATTTGCACTGTGTTAAAATCTGGTGGGTTTTGGGGTTGATGACTGAGTTGTATTTTGGTCGGGGACTTGCAGGATTTGCACTGTGCTCAAATCTGGTTAGTTTTTTAGTTGATGAATTAAGATTATATTTTGGTCGGGGATTGGCAAGATTTGCACTGTCTTCAAATCTGGTGGGTTTTACGGTTAACGATTGAATTATATTTTGGTTAGGGACTGGAAAGATTTGCACTGTGTTCAAATCTGGTGGGTTGTTGAGTTAACGATTGAATTATATTTTGGTTAGGGACTGGAAAGATTTGCACTGTGTTCAAATCAGGTGGGTTTTTGGGTTGATTACTGAGTTATATTTTGGTTGGGGACTTGCAGGATTAGCACTGTGCTCAAATCTGGTGGGTTTTTGGGTTGATGACTGAATTATATTTTGGTCGGGGACTGGCAGGATTTGCACAGTGTTCAAATCTGGTGGGTTTTTGTGTTGATGACTGAGATATATTTTGGTTGGGGACTAGAAAGATTTGCACTGTGTTCAAATCTGGTGGGGTTTTGGGTTGTTGACTGCGGTATATTTTGGTCGGGGACTGGCAGGATTTGCACTGTGTTCAAATCTGGTGGGTTTTTGGGTTGATGACTGAGTTATATTTTGGTCGGGGACCAGCAGGATTTGCACTGGGTTCAAATCTGGTGGGTTTTGGGGTTGATGACTGAGTTATATTTGGGTCGGGGATTGGCAGGATTTGCACTGTCATCAAATCTGGTGGGTTTTTGGGTTCATGATTGAATTATATTTTGGTTAGGGACTGAAAAGATTTGCACTGTGTTCAAATCTGGTGGGTTGTTGAGTTAACGATTGAATTATATTTTGGTTGGAGACTGGAAAGATTTGCACTGTGTTCAAATCTGTTGGGTTTTTAAGTTGATGACTGAGTTATATTTTGGTCGGGGACTGGCAGGATTTGCACAGTGTTCAAATCTGGTGAGTTTTTGGGTTGATGACTGAGTTATATTTTCGTCAGGGACTGGCAGGATTTGCACTGTCTTCAAATATGGTGGGTTTTTGGGTTGATGACTGAGTTATATTTTGGTGGGGGATGGAAAGATTTGCACTGTGTTCAAATCTGGTGGGTTTTTGGGTTGACGATTGAATTATATTTTGGTCTGGGACTGGCAGGATTTGCACTGTGTTCAAATCTGGTGGGTTTTTGGGTTGACGATTGAATTATATTTTGGTAGGGGACTGGAAAGATTTGCACTGTGTTCAAATCTGTTGGGTTTTTGGGTTGATGACTAAGTTATATTTTGGTCTGGGACTGGCAGGATTTGCACTGTGCTCAAATCTGGTGGGTTTTTGGGTTGACGATTGAATTCTATTTTGGTTACGGTCTAGAAAGATTTGCACTGTCATCAAATCTGGTGGGTTTTTGGGTTGATGACTGAGATATATTTTGGTCGGGGATCGGCAGGATTTGCATTGTCTTCAAATCAGGTGGGTCTTTGGGTTGATGATTGAGTTATATTTTGGTCGGGGACTGGCAGGATTTGCACTGTGCTCAAATCTGGTGGGTTATTGGGTTGATGACTGAATTATATTTTGGTAGGGGACTGGAAAGATTTGCACTGTGTTCAAACATGGTGGGTTTTTGGGTTGATGATTGATTTATATTTTGGTTAGGGACTGGATGATTTGCACTGTGTTCAAATCTGGTAGGTTTTTGGGTTGATGACTGAGTTATATTTTGGTCGGGGATCCTCATGATTTGCACAGTGTTCAAATATGGTGAGTTTTTGAGTTGATGACTGAGTTATATTTTCGTCAGGGATTGGCAGGATTTGCACAGTGTTCAAATCTGGTGGGTTTTTGGGTTGATGACTGAGTTATATTTTGGTGGGGGATGGAAAGATTTGCACTGTGTTCAAATCTGGTCGGTTTTTGGGTTGATGACTGAGTTATATTTTGGTCGGGGATCGGCAGGATTTGCACTGTCTTCAAATCAGGTGGGTTTTTGGGTTGATGACTGAATTATATTTTGGTTAATGACTAGAAAGATTTGCACTGTGTTCAAATCTGGTGGGTTTCTTTGTTTGATGACTGAGTTATATTTTGGTCAGGGACTGGCAGGATGTGCACAGTGTTCAAATATGGTGGGTTTTGGGGTTGATGACTGAGTTATACTTTGGTTGGGGATTTGCAGGATTTGCACTGTGTTCAAATCTGGTGGGTTTCTTTGTTTGATGACTGAGTTATATTTTGGTTTGGGATTGGCAGGATTTGCACTGTCTTCAAATCTGGTGGGTTTTTGGGTTGATGACCGAGTTATATTTTGGTGGGGGACTTGCAGGATTTGCACTGTGCTCAAATCTGGTTAGTTTTTTGGTTGATGAATTAAGATTATATTTTGGTCGGGGATTGGCAAGATTTGCACTGTCTTCAAGTCTGGCTGGTTTTTGGGTTGATGATTGAATTATATTTTGGTAAGGGACTGGATGATTTGCACTGTGTTAAAATCTGGTGGGTTTTGGGGTTGATGACTGAGTTGTATTTTGGTCGGGGACTTGCAGGATTTGCACTGTGCTCAAATCTGGTTAGTTTTTTAGTTGATGAATTAAGATTATATTTTGGTCTGGGATTGGCAAGATTTGCACTGTCTTCAAATCTGGTGGGTTTTACGGTTGATGATTGAATTATATTTTGGTTAGGGACTGGAAAGATTTCCACTGTGTTCAAATCTGGTGGGTTGTTGAGTTAAAGATTGAATTATATTTTGGTTAGGGACTGGAAAGATTTGCACTGTGTTCAAATCAGGTGGGTTTTTGGGTTGATTACTGAGTTATATTTTGGTTGGGGACTTGCAGGATTAGCACTGTGCTCAAATCTGGTGGGTTTTTGGGTTGATGACTGAATTATATTTTGGTCGGGGACTGGCAGGATTTGCACAGTGTTCAAATCTGGTGGGTTTTTGTGTTGATGACTGAGATATATTTTGGTTGGGGACTAGAAAGATTTGCACTGTGTTCAAATCTGGTGGGGTTTTGGGTTGATGACTGCGGTATATTTTGGTCGGGGACTGGCAGGATTAGCACTGTCTTCAAATCTGGTGGGTTTTTGGGTTGATGACTGAGTTATATTTTGGTCGGGGACCGGCAGGATTTGCACTGTGTTCAAATCTGGTGGGTTTTTGGGTTGATGACTGAGTTATATTTGGGTCGGGGATTGGCAGGATTTGCACTGTGCTCAAATCTGGTTAGTTTTTTGGTTGATGAATTAAGATTATATTTTGGTTGGGGATTGGCAAGATTTGCACTGTGTTCAAATCTGGTGGGTTGTTGAGTTAACGATTGAATTATATTTTGGTTGGAGACTGGAAAGATTTGCACTGTGTTCAAATCTGGTGGGTTTTTAGGTTGATGACTGAGTTATATTTTGGTTGGGGACTGGCAGGATTTGCACAGTGTTCAAATCTGGTGTGTTTTTGGGTTGATGACTGAGATAAATTTTGGTCGGGGACTTGCAGGATTTGCACTGTCTTCAAATATGGTGGGTTTTTGGGTTGATGATTGAATTATATTTTGGTCGGGGACTGGCAGGATTTGCACTGTGTTCAAATCTGGTGGGTTTTTGGGTTGACGATTGAATTATATTTTGGTAGGGGACTGGAAAGATTTGCACTGTGTTCAAATCTGGTGGGTTTTTGGGTTGATGACTGAGTTATATTTTGGTCTGGGACTGGCAGGATTTGCACTTTGCTCAAATCTGGTGGATTTTTGGGTTGACGATTGAATTCTATTTTGGTTGGGGACTAGAAAGATTTGCACTGTCATCAAATCTGGTGGGTTTTTGGGTTTATGACTGAGATATATTTTGGTTGGGGACCGGCAGGATTTGCACTGTCTTCAAATAAGCTGGGTTTTTGGGTTGACGATTGAGTTGTATTTTGGTCGGGGACTGGCAGGATTTGCACTGTGCTCAAATCTGGTGGGTGATTGGGTTGATGACTGAATTATATCTCGGTCGGGGATCATCATTTGCACTGCTGGTGGGTTTTTGGGTTGACAATTGAATTATATTTTGGTTAGGGACTGGAAAGATTTCCATTGTGTTCAAATCAGGTGGGTTTTTGGGGTGATTACTGAGTTATATTTTGGTCGGGGACTTGCAGGATTAGCACTGTGCTCAAATCTGGTGGGTTTTTGGGTTGATGACTGAGTTATATTTTGGTCTGGGACTGGCAGGATTTGCACTGTGTTCAAATCTGGTGGGTTTTTGGGTTGACGATTGAATTATATTTTGGTTAGGGACTGGAAAGATTTGCACTGTGTTCAAATCTGGTGGGTTTCTTTGTTTGATGACTGAGTTATATTTTGGTCGGGGACTGGCAGGATGTGCACAGTGTTCAAATATGGTGGGTTTTGGGGTTGATGACTGAGTTATACTTTGGTTGGGGATTTGCAGGATTTGCACTGTGTTCAAATCTGGTGGGTGAATGACTAGAAAGATTTACACTGTGTTCAAATCTGGTGGGTTTCTTTGTTTGATGACTGAGTTATATTTTGGTCGGGGACTGGCAGGATATGCACAGTGTTCAAATATGGTGGGTTTTGGGGTTGATGACTGAGTTATACTTTGGTTGGGGATTTGCAGGATTTGGACTGTGTTCAAATCTGGTGGGTGAATGACTAGAAAGATTTGCACTGTGTTCAAATCTGGTGGGTTTCTTTGTTTGATGACTGAGTTATATTTTGGTCAGGGACTGGCAGGATGTGCACAGTGTTCAAATATGGTGGGTTTTGGGGTTGATGACTGAGTTATACTTTGGTTGGGGATTTGCAGGATTTGCACTGTGTTCAAATCTGGTGGGTTTCTTTGTTTGATGACTGAGTTATATTTTGGTCGGGGACTGGCAGGATGTGCACAGTGTTCAAATATGGTGGGTTTTGGGGTTGATGACTGAGTTATACTTTGGTTGGGGATTTGCAGGATTTGCACTGTGTTCAAATCTGGTGGGTTTTTGGGTTGATGACTGAGTTGTATTTTGGTTTGGGATTGGCAGGATTTGCACTGTGTTCAAATCTGGTGGGTTTTTGGGTTGATGACCGAGTTATATTTTGGTGGGGGATGGAACAGATTTGCACTATCTTCAAATCTGGTGGGTTTTTGGGTTGATGACTGAGTCATATTTTGGTCTGGGACTGGCAGGATTTGCACTGTGTTCAAATCTGATGGGTTTTTGGGTTCATGATTGAATTATATTTTGGTTAGGGACTAGAAAGATTTGCACTGTGTTCAAATCTGGTGGGTTGTTGAGTTAACGATTGAATTATATTTTGGTTGGAGACTTGCAGGATTTGCACTGTGTTCAAATCTGGTGGGTTTTTAGGTTGATGACTGAGTTATATTTTGGTCGGGGACTGGCAGGATTTGCACTGTGCTCAAATCTGGTGGGTTTTTGGGTTGATGACTGAGTTATATTTCGGTTAGGTACTGGCAGGATTTGCACTGTGTTCAAATCTGGTGGGTTTTTGGGTTCACGATTGAATTATATTTTGGTTAATGACTAGAAAGATTTGCACTGTGTTCAAATCTGGTGGGGTTTTGGGTTGATGACTGAGTTATATTTTGGTCTGGGACTGGCAGGATTTGCTCTGTCTTCAAATCTGGTGGGTTTTTGGGTTGATGACTGAGTTATATTTTGGTCGGGGACCGGCAGGATTTGCACTGTGTTCAAATCTGGTTGGTTTTTGGGTTGATGACTGAGTTATATTTTGGTCGGGGACTGGCAGCATTTGCACTGTCATCAAATCTGGTTGATTTTTGGGTTGATGACTGAGTTATATTTGGTTTGTGACGGGAAAGATTTGCACTGTGTTCAAATCTGGTGGGTTTTTGGGTTGATGACTGAGTTATATTTTGGTGGGGGATGGAAAGGAGATTTGCTCTGTGTTCAAATCTGGTGGGTTTTTGGGTTGACGATTGAACTATATTTTGGTTAGGGACTGGAAAGATTTGCACTGTGTTCAAATCTGGTGGGTTTTTGGGTTGATGACTGAGTTATATTTTGATTAGGGATCGGGAGGATTTGCACTGTGTTCAAATCTGGTGGGTTTTTGGTTGATGATTGAATTATATTTTGGTTAGGGACTGGAAAGATTTCCACTGTGTTCAAATCTGGTGGGTTTTTATGTTGACGATTGAATTATATGTTGGTTAGGGATTGGAGAGATTTGCACTGTGCAAATGACTCACTTGATTGGTAGTATAGATCAATTGGTATGATCAATATGAAGGTAGGTAGCTTGCTTGTAGATCTAGTACCTCGTTATTACCGGTAGCTCGTACAGCCTGCTTGTTCGAATTTAAGAAAGAGCTTGCGCGAATGACGACACTTGAATAGTAATATAAATCGATTGGTATGATCGGTATGAAGGTAGGTAGCTTGCTTGTAGATCTGGCAGCTCGTAATTACCGGTAGCTCGTACAGCTTACTCGTTCATATCTAACTCCAACCCTATGAATGTAGATACCTTGCTGATAGCTTACACATGAATTTGGTTGGTTGGCTAATGGTAGAATTGGAACTGGTAAGAATTGGTACAGATCAGAACACCTTTGGTAATTCTGATCTGACTTGATGCACACTAGTACTAGTAGAAATTGTACGCGTTATTGTATGAGTACTTCTTACCATAACTTTACTGACACATACTTACAATACATACAATAACTACGTACTCAACAACTCCACAGGGCCCCTGCAAAGCACTAATACCAGTATGTATCTAGTACAAAAACGTGTAGAAACCTACACTAGTACAAAAATCTGTAGAATTCTACAGAAGTTGAAGTATCCTAGATGGTATCGTACGAATCGTCGTTGATCGATCGGTTTTTTTTTTTTCTACCTCGCAAAAAAAAATCTCTCTCACACACACACACACACAGTAATTTTCTTTTCTCTACCTCCGAAAAAAAAAAAAAAACACTTTTTCTACCTCGCAACAAAAAAAATCACTTCATCAAAAAAATTCAGTTCATCATCTTACATCCAACTTATTTGACTAGGGTGTTGGTTCTTGCAATCAACACTCCTCCGTCCGAGAACGTTTGATCCGAAACCTCTTTAAAAGAGCCGGAGGATCTGTTGTCAGATATTTTAGTCCGAAATAACAGCCTTGTACTGGAAAAGAAGTAGTTAGCATTGGACGAGAAGGGGAATTGCTGGATAGATATTGTTGTTCGGATTCGCAACCCAAACATAGATGTCTTGAAAGAAGCAATGAACCGGCATCGTCCCTTGCATCTATATCAACAGGAACAAGATACTGTTTTTTGTGACAGAGGAGTAAGAATTCTGCAAATCTACGGCAGCAGCAACAACAACAATTTCATCGGAATCTACTGCAGCAGCAAAAACAACTTCATCGGGATGATTGTCGGAACGTCGGAACATGCAAAGGTAAGAATGAGAGAGATAGGCATAGGCATAGGCATAGGCAGCGGAACGACAACGACAACGACAACGACAACGACAACGACAACGACAACGCCAACGCCAACGCCAACGCCAACGCCAACGCCAACGCCAACGCCAACGCCAACGCCAACGACAACGACAACGCCAACGCCAACGACAATGCCAACGCCAACGCCAACGACAACGCCAACGCCAACGCCAACGCCAACGCCAACGACAACGACAACGACAACGACAACGACAACGCCAACGCCAACGCCAACGCCAACGCCAACGCCAATTGATTGGTCTTCCACTCCACCGGCATTACTGATAATGTATTTCTTCTCTGTTTTTCTTATTTTCATAGGACCGGATCGGAAGCAACGGATTGGAAACGTCGGCGTCAACGAATCACACTGAAGGTGCGGCGTTGGATTGGAAGCAACAGATTGGAAACATGGGCATCAACGAATCACACTGAAGGTGCGGCGTCGATCGAATCAACGTCAGCATTGAATTGATCGGCATGTAGATTATATTATTCTGTTTTTATTACTTACTCTATGTACTACATCAATAGATACTCACCCATTTTGTTCATTTATCATATTTTATTTGAATAGGATCGTCAGCAAAGCCACCAAGAATCCACAAACGCGATCCACGCTCTTCCTCATCCACCGGCGCTACACCAACGCTAACGGCAACGAATCTTCGGCATAGAAACGCTCCTCCTCCTCCTCCACCGGCGCTTGGCAACGAATCATCGAAACGCTCCTCCTCCTCCTCCACCGGCGTGGAGGAGGAGAAGACGAATCGCTGCTCTGTTGGATGAGGGGAGCGGATTCGCTGCTGGATGGAGGAGACGAATCACTGTTGTTGTTGGAGGAGGAGACAAATCCCCATTGTCGTTGTTGGAGGAGACGAATTGCAGTTGTTGTTGGAGGAGACGAATCGCGGTTGTTGTTGGAGGAGGAAACAAATCCCCGTTGTTGTTGTTGGAGGAGGAGACGAATTGCTGTTGTTGTTGTTGGAGGATGAGACAAATACCTGTTGTTGTTGTTAGAGGAGGAGGAGACGAATCGCTGCTCTGTTGGATGAGGGGAGCGGATTCGCTGTTGGATGGAGGAGACGAATTGCTGTTGTTGTTGTTGGAGGAGGAGGAGACGAATCCCCGTTGTTGTTGTTGTTGTTGTTGTAGGAGGAGACAAATCGCTGCTCTGTTGGATGAGGGGAGCGGATTCGGATTCGCTGCTGGATGGAGGAGACGAATGGTCGTTGTTGTTGGAGGAGGAGACGAATCACCGTTGTTGTTGTTGGAGGAGGGGACCAATTGCCGTTGTTGTTGTTGTTGTTGTTGGAGGAGGAGGAGGAGACAAATCCCCGTTGTTGTTGTTGTTGTTGGAGGAGGAGGAGGAGGAGGAGACAAATCTGTTGGATGAGTAGGAGCGGATTCGCTGTTGCTCTCGATAGTCGCTGGTGTTGATCTCGCTAGTCGCTCTCGCTGCTGCTGCTGCTGCTACTGCTGCTTTCGCTAGTCGCTAGTCGCTAGTCGCTAGTCGCTAGTTGCTAGTCGCTAGTCGCTAGTCGCTAGTTGCTAGTTGCTAGTCGCTAGTCGCTAGTCGCTAGTCGCTAGTCGCTAGTCGCTAGTCGCTATTGCTGTTGCTGTTGCTGTTGCTGTTGCTCTCGCTGGTCGCTGTTGCTGTTGCTCTCGCTAGCCGCTGTTGCTGTTGCTGTTGCTGTTGCTCTCGCTAGTTGTTGTTGCTGTTGCTGTTGCTCTCGCTAGTTGTTGTTGCTGTTGCTCTCGCTCTTCGCTGTTGCTGTTGCTTTTGCTCTCGCTAGTCGCTATTGCTGTTGGGTCGGATTAGGGTCGGCGTTGGCTAGTTTTTTTGTAACTACCCTTCCCGCTCCACATCGGCTCAATTTGTTTGTATCTTTGTCACTCATTATTTTCTGTAGAATTTCCGTTCCAGATTTTTAGTGTAGTGTAACACATTGGTTGGTACCTAAATCCACTTGAAACGAACCTTCGTGGCCTCGCCCTGCTTGTTGCTTCTTTGTAGACTATCCATCCATTGCCATTGTTGTCATCTAGTTGTTCTTTGTATCGTATCTTGTTCGATAGCCGATCGGTTTGATTGCCATTTGATTGCCATTCCAGGTCAGCAAATCAGTACTAGAGGAAGATGATGGTGTTCGAATGTGGTAGTATTTGTACATGTCTACCTTCATCTTCCCTTCTATTGGAGAGGAAACAGATGGGTCGTAGAAAAGTGGTTGTCGTCAATTTTTCGTATCTTTGTGTGTTAGCTATTCACAGTAGAATTGCGGTTCAAATACCCTTCCCAATCAAAAACAAAGTAGAGTAACGCGTTGGTATTTGAGCTGGTGTAATTTTGTACTATTTGTACGGTGGTGAACCTTCATGGTCTGTTCTATGGAAGGAGAAACAGAAGGGTCATCATGGTTGTAATTTACCATCTGAATAGCCATCGGAATAGCCATTGGATAGCCGTTCAATTGCCATTCCTGGTCAGCAAATCTGTAGTGTAACATGCTGGCATTCAAATCTGGTAGGGTCTGTACATGTCTGCCTCCATTCTCTCCTCTATCCAAGGGGAAAGAGATGGGTCGGGGTAGGAAACATCGTTGGCTCGTTTTTTTCGTATCTTTGTCATTCGGATTCATCTTTGCCATTTGAATACCCGTCCTGGTCAAAAACGAAGTAGAGTGACCTGTAGGTATTTGAGTTGGTGTCATTTTGTATTTGTACAGTGGTGAACCTTCATGGTCTGTTATATCAAAGGAGAAAGTGATTTCAATGATTGGAATTCCTATCAAAAATAAATCATGTCTTCCAGGGTTTTTCTGCTGTGTTCGCAGCGTCTTTTCACTTGTTCTTTTTATGAAGAGATTTCAGTGTACAGATCACACACATGTTCATTACCCGTAGACTTGTACATGGTTTTTGTACTGTGTATTTATTGTGGTATTTTTATAATGTACACAGCGTGTTACTAAGTGCAGTTAACAGCATGTTTTGAAGATGAGAGAAAATCATGTGTGGGTAAGAAGTTTGACACAAAATATTGTTCATCACGGCAACTTTATGATATCCCTAACCCTGAAATTGTTATTTAACTGATTATTTTTATTCCACCAAGGCAAGAGTGAGTTTTAGGTGATGATCCAGATAGGGATCGATGAGATATTGTCTCAAAACTAAAGGTGTGCGACGCGCGAGATTTTTTAGTAGACACGCGACCTAAAAAGATAGAAAATTTTAAAAATAGGGTCGAGAATTTAAAAAATACCGTGCGATAGCCCGCGGGGGGTAGAGAAACAGTTCTCGGACGTAGTTGATAATCGAGGTTGTTCTTCGTGATGTACGCAATTAGTTTCTTGGAGGTTTTGTTGTCCATACGTACTATTTTTGCATTCACGTTGTCCTCTTTCATCCGCGCATAGCACACCGTGAACCCACATAGGATATCTTTGCTCTTGCGTGACTGGATGGGTTCCACGTCTATGTAGTTGGAATCGTAGTCGTACATGAGGAATACGTACTGGTATCCACGTCGTGACGTGACTGGGTATCTCCCTGGTAGATCCCACGCTATGAGCTCCTTCGGTTTGTCTTTGGTACGTGGGTCTGCGTGGTCGATTGGCTGCATTTCATTCGTGGATACTATGTCTACACAGACGTTGTGTACTTTCCTGCGGTCAACCCGGGGTGGTTCTGTATCAGTCCTTGTCGGGTTCTTCGAGTTCTTGGCTTTTGGTTTGCGTGTACTCTGTATACCCTGTCGTACCATCTGTAGGTGCCCCATAGTGGTCTCTTCTGTCGTTGGGAGGTACCGGTTGACTCTTTGTGCTGTGAGTCCTGGCCAGGTGGCAAACAATTCGCGTTCAATGGCCTGTACCCACGTGTCCTTGGTGGGGTATCCTGCTGCCGCATGGTAGAACCTGATCAGCTTGGTTATGGCTTGAATCTGGTATGCCCCTGCCCCCATGTGTATTGGATATTCGGTTTTGGTTTTGTTTAGGTTGTTGTTGTTTTCGATGCGCGCTTTTTGGGTGTTGTCGATTTCGGTTTGCGTCGTGTCGGGTTTTTCGTTTTCGTTTTCGGTTTGCATGGCTTGCGGGGGGGGGGGGGGGGGGGTCTGTCACCCTTAGAGATTCGACCATCACCCTTGGAGGGTCAGGTTGGTGTAAGGGAACCATATATAGGTTTCTTAGGGGGTCACGTTGGCCTTCGAGTGTGACCTGTTGGGAGGGGCCGATAACGGCCACAGTGTCCTGGGAGAATTGTACTTGACACCCGTGATTGCATAATTTGGGCACTGAGACCAGGGGTAATTCTACCTCATTGAATTTGTGGCACCCTCGTGCCTTGAGGGGCAGGTGGGGTAAACCCAGCAGGTCGGTTGCTGTGGACTGCATCGTGCTGCCATTGGCACAGCCAACTGTCAATGCCCCTGGCGTGTCTTGGTGTGACCCACCTTGATACGTGGAAGGGACAAAATGGTCGGTTGCGGCCAAATCAAGGGCCCCGAACCCCGGTGGGATTCTGCCGGAGAATGCTACTCCTTGTGCAAATGTTACCTTGCAAGGTGGCTGGGGTTGGGTTTCACTCGAGGGATCACGTAGGATACTGAGTAATGTTGAATAGCGATTACTAGATTTATGTATACTACTACTGTGGTCCCTCCCACACTGTCAGGATCGGAGGGGGCCTCGAAAACCACGCGTCCCTCACCATTGGGATTGGGTCCATTCCACTTCATCCATCTGTCGGTGTTCCTGGTGGATCCTCCCATCCAGTTGTCGTAGGTGGCTCCCTCCTGGTGGGCGGCCTTGTTCCTCCTGTTGAAGCAATCGCGTCCGGTATGTGAGAGGTTGACGCCACAAGAGTGGCAGTAATATTTGTATTGTTTCCACTCGTGTGTCAGCTGGTGTCCCGCTGTGGCCTGTTTGGGGCGGCTTGTGTCCACTGCCTTGAGGCGGTTGACGTCTGCCTGGAGGGAAGCCATGGCTGTTTCCCATTGGTGTGACATTGTCATTGTAGACGCTGCTGCCGCGGTCGACGCTGTTGTGGCTGCCTCTGAGACGTGGGAATAGATCTCACAACACATGTTGGCAAGATCTTGTTGTTTGTTCTCGAGGTCAGTGAACCGTTGGTCGTTGTGGATATCCACCATGTTGGCTGTTGCCGTCTTGCTGTGGTAGCTGCTGTATAGCTCTTTTAGACGTTGGCCACAGAACCTTTTGTAGTGTATGAATTTGGTGCAGTTGGCAATGGCCGCCCTGTGTTGTTTCCAGTCTTCATTAATGCAGTGGAGTGCAATTGGGTCGTGTTTGCTACGCATGAATACATCCCAGAAGTGATCATCTGGGCCAAGGTCGCGTCTGCAGTTTCTGGGAGTAGATTGATCTGCTATTGATACTTAGTTAATTGCCTGAAGTATTCCTTGGGGCCAAAGGGGCTTGGCGTATATGACAGCGCATTCATTTTCTTGGTGAGCTCGCAGGTAAGCTGGTGCTGGGCGTCTGTCGAACACAGGTCGGCCTCCATGGCCTGGAAGGCAGCTAATACTGTGGTTCCCCGGGGGAATGCCTCGGAGCCATGAGTAGCGCCTCCCTATCATATTTGTTCCATTCTACGTATAGGGTGCGTCTGCGCTTCCGTAGCTTGAATGTGTCTGAGGTGAGCTCGATTGAACTATCGAGCTCTTGGGGCTCAGCCGGTACGGTGGGATACAGTGCGTTTGGGTCCCGAGCCTTGTACTGTGCCTCACTCTCCAACAGGAATGCATACCCACTTCCTTGTATGTACTTGATGGATACTACCTCGGCCAACACATTGGCAAGGGTCTTCTTGAACTCATACACATCGACGCTAGTTGGTATCGAGATAAGCTTCAATTGTACCTCATCCAGGTGGTCCTTGAGTACGGTGTAATCCTTCTTCTTGACCATCTTGTCGTCGGTAGTGTTGTCGTCGCTTCCCTCGCTGTCTTTGGTGTAGCCGTACAGTAGTTTGTTTTGTCCTTGTAATTGGTTCTGTCTTTCTCCGGTATATTCAAGTATATCGTGATTGTAGAGTTCAAGCTCCTCCAGTTGCGTCCGAGAACTGTTTCTCTACCCCCCGCGGGCTATCGCACGGTATTTTTTAAATTCTCGACCCTATTTTTAAAATTTCCTATCTTTTTAGGTCGCGTGTCTACTAAAATACCTCGCGTGTCGCACGCTTCTCCTTTCCAGACAATATCTCATCGATCCCTTTCTGGATCATCACCTAAAACTCACTCTCGACTTGGTGGAATAAAAATAATCAATTAAATAACATTTTCAGGGAAAGGGATATCATAAAGTTGCCGTGATGAACAATATTTTGTGTCAAACTTCTTACGCACAAATGATTTTCTCTCATCTTCAAAACATGCTGTTAACTGCACTTAGTAACACACTGTGTACAAAATACCACAATAAATACACAGTACAAAAACCATGTACAAGTCTACGGGTAATGAACATGTGTGTGCTCCGTACACTGAAATCTCTTCAAAAAAAGAACAAGTGAAAAGACCCTGCAAACACAGCAGAAAAACCCTGGAAGACATGATTTATTTTTGATAGGAATTCCAATCATCGAAATCACCAATGTCATTAACTTCCATTGATGACCCTGCAACAACCCTTCTGTTTCTCCTTCACTAGAACAGACCATGAAGGCTCACCACCGTACAAATAGTACAAAATGACACCAGCTCAAATACCTGCACGTTACTCTACTTCATTTTTGATTGGGAGGGGTATTCACACGACAACTAAGCGGCGTTTTGGAGCGCTGTTTCGAGCAGCAGGAAGCCAGCAGCGAGCAGCGGCGTTTTGGAGCAAAAAGGCAAATTACAAAGATACAAACACCATTTCCATTTTGACGACCATTCTGTTTCTCCTTCCATAGAACAGACCACCATGGAGGTTCACCACCATACAAATAGTACAAAATGATACCAACTCAAATACCTACATGTAACTCTACTTTGTTTCTGATCAGGAAGGGTACCGGTATTCAAACAAAAAGACGAAGATACAAAAAAATGAGCATACAACAACGATGCGCCCTACTACAACAGCGAGCGGCGAGCGGCGAGCGGCGACAGGAAGAGTAACAGCAAGAGCAGTGAGAGGAACAGCAAGCGGGGATAGGAAGAACAACAGCAAACAGATCAGAAAGCAAGTGACACCATTATCAACAGCAAGAGCAGCAGCAACAGCAACTAGCGAGGGCAACAGCAACAGCAAGAGCAATAGCAATAGCGACTAGCGAGAGCAACAGCAACAGCAAATAGCAAAAGCAACAGCAACAACAACTAGCAACAGCAACAGCAACAACAACAGTGACAGCGGCTAGCGAGAGCAACAGCAACAGCGACCAGCAACAGCAACAGCAACAGCAACTAGCGAGAGCAACAGCAACGGCAATAGCGACTAGCAACTAATTGAACAAAATGGGTGAGTATCTATTGATGCAGTAGTACATAGAGTAAATAATAACAACAGAATAATATAATCTACATGCCGATCAATTTGATGCTGACGACGTCACACCTCCAGCGAAATAATTATCACCAACCGCAAAAATTCGTCGCACCTACAGGGAAGAAGACGAGGTTGCTCCCGATCCGTTGCTTCCAATTCGATGGTTGCTTCCGATCCGTTCCTATGAAAATAAGAAGAAAAACAGAAGGGAGGAAATACATTATCAGTAATGCCGGTGGAGTGGAAGACCAATCAATTGCCGTTGCCGATGCCGATGCCTATCTCTCTCATTCTTACCTTTGCTTGTTCTGACGTTCCGGCAATCGTCCCGATGAAATTGTTGTTGTTGTTGTTGCTGCCGTTGATTTGCAGCCTTCTTACTCCTCTGTCACGAAAAACAGTACCTCGTGCCTGTTGATATAGAAGCAATGGATAGAGATTTATTGCTTTCAAGACGTATATGTTTGGTGGCCAATTCAAACAATATCTATCCAGCAAACCACCTCTTGTCCAATGCGAGCTAATTCTTTTTCCAGTACAAGGCTGTTATTTCAGACTAAAATATTTGAGCACGGATAACCTGCCTAATGCTGATCAACAATCAAGGGATCATTGAACAGGATTGAGTGGAATCCTACGTTCACAGACGGAGTGCTGATTAGCAACTCTACTCAAATAAGCCGGGTAAGATTATGAAAGGTAGAAAAAGTGATTTTTTTTGTCGCGAAGTAGAAAAGAAAATTACTATGTGTGTGTGTGAGAGAGTTTTTTATTGCGAGGTAGGAAAAAAAAAATCATTGATCGATATTTCAATTTTGTACTAGTGTATATTTCTACACGTTTTTTGTACTGGATACATACTAGTATTGAATCCGCGTAGGTTTCTACGCGAGTAGATTACTACACGCTTGATCGATCGATCGATTGACCGATACGACAAGGATACTTCAACTTCTGTAGAATTCTACACGATTTTGTACTAGTGTAGATTTCTACACGTTTTTGTACTGGATACATACTAGTATTGAATCCGCGTAGGTTTCTACGCAAGTAGATTACTACACGCTTGATCGATCCATCGATCGATCGATACAACGAGGATACTTAAACTTCTGTAGAATTCTACACGATTTTGTACTAGTGTTGATTTCTACACGTTTTTTGTATTGGATACATACTAGTATTGAATCCGCGTAGGTTTCTACACCTGTAGATTTGTACATGCTTTTTGTACTAGATACATACTAGTATTGAATCCACGTAGGTTTCTACGCCTGTAGATTTGTACATGCTTTTTGTACTGGGTACATACTAGTATTGAATCCACGTAGGTTCCTATGCCTGTAGATTCGTACACGCTTTTTGTACTAGATACATACTAGTATTGAATCCTTGTAGGTTTCTACGCAAGTAGGTTCATACACGCTTTTTGTACTAGATACATACTAGTATTGAATCCTTGTAGGTTTCTATGCGAGTAGATTCATACACGCTTGTTGTACTAGATACATACTAGTATTGAATCCGCGTAGGTTTCTACGCGAGTAGATTCATACACGCTATTTGTAATAGATACATACTAGTATTGAATTCGCTTAGGTTTCTACGAGAGTAGATTACTCCGCACTTTTTGTACTACTAGATACATACTAGTATTGAAATCAAGTAGGTTTCTACGCAAGTAGATTACTACACGCTTGTTGGACTAGATACATACTAGCATGAGGGTATTTTTGGTTCAATTCCTGGGCACAAACTGACTTATTGGGTAATGACTCAAAAAGTATCTGGTCCAAGCCATGAATACATTCATCATGACTCATCAAATGCATATTGGGAACTACTTTGTCACACATAATGCCCAAAATGTTGTGCTGGTTTGACTCTCCATATGGCAAACATGGGGGGATTTTTGGTGCAATTCCAGAGCACAAACTTACTTATTGGGTAATGACTCCAAAAGTATCTGGTCCAAGCCATGAATACATTCATCATGACTCATCAATTGCATATTGGGAACAACTTTGTCACACATAATGCCCAAAATGTTGTGGTTTGACTCTCCAAATGGCAAACATGAGGGTATTAGTGCTTTGCAGGGGCCCTGTGGAGTTGTTGAGTACGTAGTTATTGTATGTATTGTAAGTATGTGTCAGTAAAGTTATGGTAAGAAGTACTCATACAATATCGCGTACAATTTCTACTAGTACTAGTGTGCATCAAGTCAGATCAGAATTACCAAAGGTGTTCTAATCTGTACCAATTCTTACCAGTTCCAATTCTACCATTAGCCAACCAACCAAATTCATGTGTAAGCTATCAGCAAGGTATCTACACTCATAGGGTTGGGGTTAGATTTGAACAAGCCAGCTGTACGAGCTACCAGTAATTACAAGCTATCAGATCTACAAGCAAGCAACCTACCTTCATACCGATCATACCAATCGATTTATATTACTATTGAAGTGTCGTCATTCGTGCAAGCTCTTTTTTAAATTCGAACAAGCAAGCTGTACGAGCTACCAGAAATTACGAGGTACTAGATCTACAAGCAAGCTACCTACCTTCATATTGATCATACCAATTGATCTATACTACCAATCAAGTCAGTCATTCGCACAGTGCAAATCTCTCCAATCCCTAACCAAAATATAATTCAATCGTCAACCCAAAAACCCACCAGATTTGAACACAGTGGAAATCTTTCAAGTCCCTAACCAAAATATAATTCAATCATCAACCCAAAAACCCACCAGATTTGAACACAGTGCAAATCCTGCCAGTCCCCAACCAAAATATAACTCAGTCATCAACCTAAAAACCCACCAGATTTGAACACAGTGCAAATCCTGCCAGTCCCAAACCAAAATACAACTCAGTCATCAACCCAAAAACCCACCAGATTTAAACACAGTGCAAATCCTGCCAATCCCCGACCAAAATATAACTCAGTCATCAACCCAAAAACTCACCAGATTTGAACACAGTGCAAATCCTGCCAATCCCCAACCGAAATATAACTCAGTCATCAACCCAAGAACTCACCAGATTTGAACACAGTGCAAATCTTTCCAGTCCCCAACCAAAATATAACTCAGTCATCAACCAAAAAACCCACTAGATTTGAACACTGTGCAAATCTTGCCAATCCCCCACCAAAATATAACTCAGTCATCAACCCAAAACCCCACCAGATTTGAACACAGTGCAAATCTTTCCAGTCCCTTACCAAAATATAATTCAATCGTCCACCCAAAAACCCACCAGATTTGAACACAGTGCAAATCCTGTACAAGTATGTACCGTACGGTACTCGTAAGAGTACTGAGTACTTGTACGTACCGGTACACTTGATTACATTGGTTGATGACGACAACTACGAGTACTCCATGTTAATATTTGGCACCTCAGTTTGTCGTCGCATCTTGTTCAATCGCATTAAAATTCGAATGTAGTCCGACTCATTCATGTACAAATTATACCGTACCAAATAATCTAAAAAGTCCGATTGTACCGGTATTATTTCTCACCAACTAACTCTCTCATCTGGCAACAATGACAAGGCCGACGATGACGACAACGAGAATCGTATGACTTTTTATCTGTATTCAGGTTAAATCTTATGGATACGTGCAACCATAAAAATGAGAGTTCGCTACCATAAAAATGAACGCGCGCCACTAGATATTACTATTGCTTTTAGACAAAGCATCTCATTTCCGTAAATAAATGTTTGGCTAAGCTTTTTAGCGATTTTTAGTCGTAGCGTTTGTACCAAGTCTACTTGTTACAAACAGATCTTTTAATATTTCTACATATTTCCCCCCCCCCCCCCAAACCCCCCCATAAACTCTGTCTACAAGGTTACGTTGTCAACTCTTAGGATTAGGGTTAGTGTTTAACGTTCAACTAACAACTCCACCAATTTTTGGTGCAATTCCGGGGCACAAACTCACTTATTGAGTAATGACTCCAACAATATCTCGTCCAAGCCAGGAACACATTTATCATGACTCATCAATTGCATATTAGGAACAACTTTGCCCCACAGAATGCCAGAAATGTTGTGGTTTGACTCTCCAAATGGCAAACATGAGGGTATTTTTGGTGCAATTCCAGGGCACAAACTGACTTCTTGGATAATGACTCCAAAAATATCTCGTCCAAGCCAGGAACACATTTATCATGACTCATCAATTGCATATTGGGAACAACTTTGCCCCACAGAATGCCCAAAATGTTGTGGTTTGACTCTCCAAATGGCAAACATGAGGGTATTTTGGGTGCAATTCCAGGTCACAAACTGACTTATTGCGTAATGACTCCCAGAGTATCCGGTCCAAGCCGGTAATACATTTATCATGACCCATCAAATGCATATTGGGAACAACTTTGCCACACAGAATGCTCAAAATTTTGTGGTTTGACTCTCCAAATGGCAAACATGAGGGTATTTTTGGTGCAATTCCAGGGCACAAACTCACTTATTGGGTAATGACTCCAAAAGTATACGGTCCAAGCCATGAATACATTTATCATGACTCATCAAATGCACATTGGGAACAACTTTTACAAACAGAATGCTGGAAATGTTGTGGTTTGTCTCTCCAAACGGCACAAATGAGGGTATTTTTGTTGAAATTCCAGGGCACAAACTGACTTATTGGGTAATGACTCACAAAGTATCTGGTCCTGGCCATGGATATATTTTTCATTACTCATCTGATGCATATTGGGAACAACTTTTACAAACAGAATGCTGAAAATGTTGTGGTTTGTCTTTCCAAATGGCACAGAAGAGGGTATATGTGGTGCAAATCCAGGGCACAAACTGACTTATTGGGTAATGACTCCCAAACTATCTGGTCCTAGCCATGAATAATTATTTCATGACTCGTCAAATGCATATTGGGAACAGCTTCGCCCCACAGAATGCTGGAAATGTTGTGATCTATCTCTCCAAATGGCACACAAGAGACAATTCTGGGTGTAAACCCAGGGCACAAACTGCCTCAGTGGGTGATGACCCCCAAAGTATCAGGTCCAGCCCATGAATAACTTTTTCATTACTCATCTGATGCATATTGGGAACAACATTTACACTCACAATACAGAAAATGTTGTGGTTTGTCTCTCCAAATGGCACAGAAGAGGGTATTTTTGGTGCTATTCCAGGGCACAAACTGACTTATTGGGTAATGACTCCCAAAGTATCTGGTCCGGGCCATTAATAATTTTTTCATGACTCATCAAATGCGTATTGGGAACAACATTTACACTCACAATACTGAATATGTTGTGTTTTGTCTCTCCAAATGGCAGACAAGAGAGTATTTTTGGTATGAATCCAGGGCACACACTGACTGAGTGGGTAATGACTCCCAAAGTATCAGGTCAATTCAATTTATTTTTCTGGCACATTTCATCTTATCCATAATTGGAATAACACTAATAATCCAATCACCAAACATGTAGTTTAATGAGTGTCAAATAAAATTAATTCATAAGTTGTTTAATCAAAATGGAAGTGCTGTTTTTGGATTATTCTCAGACAAAAATATAAGTGTGCAGGCATTACTAGTTGTAGATGATACTACATGCAAAAAGGTACACCGTTGGTACTTTGCAAAAAGTGTACGTAGGTACCGGTAGGTACTGTGCTGACCCAGGACAGTGTCAAACCACCAACTGGCTATCAGATTCTATAGATGAGTATGGAATTTAAGTACATAACCTTCGTGTAATCAAATTTTCCATTTTGAAAAAATTATGGCACGGGAGGGGTGGCTTGCACTGGTACATGCTTTACTTATATAGAAAATAAAGGCCACACACAAGCCAGACACATGGAAGAAGTCAGGGTACACAGCATACACAACACACCCAAAACCACACACACATGAAAAACTGAAGAAACACGAAAAACTGAGCACACACACAAAACTGTACACACACAAAACCAAAAAAAATAACCACATACTTCTTGGTCCGCACGGTATTTTTTTAAAAAGTACAGAAAATGAATGTTGTTCGACAGTCACGGACAACAGAACAATGGAACAACAAAGAATCACTAGTGAGTGTAACAGGGGAACAAGGGAACAACAAAATGGAACAACAACAACAACGGAATGCAAGTGAGTGACAACAATGACGGCAATTTGTTGGAGATTCTATTTGTTTCTGATCTTTCTTTCTTTTATTTTTATTGGACGGGGGAACAACAGAGCAGAATAGCAAATGAAACGAAGCAACGGAACAACAACGGAACGCAAGTGAGTGACAACGACAACAATTTGTTGGAGATTCTATTTTTTCTGATCCTTCTTTCTGTTATTTTAATTTGTCACAGCAAAAATGGAACAATGGAACAATGGAACAATGGAACAAAACAACAGCACAATGGAATGAAACAACAAACATGGAGCAACGGAAACGGAGCAACGGAAACGGAGAAACGGAAACGGAGCAACAAAAATGGAGCAACAAAAATGGACTAACGCAAACAGAGCAACGCAAACCGAACAACGCAAACCAAACAACGCAAACGAAACAACAAAAACGGAGCAACAATGGAACATGGTCAAAACTGAATGCCAAAATGGAACAACAAAATGAAGTAGCGGCAGCAGCAAGCAACAAGAGCAACAGTGTGGCCACAGTAGTAGAAACAGCGGCAAAAGCTAGAGTAATAAACACAACTCCAACCCATGAGTGATGAATGTTGATCCGGCAATAACAGCATCAATGAATGCCCATTTATCCCTTCAATTAATGTAGAAAATAACAGTACATACATAATACAAAACAACTACTAATTATGAACTTAATATTGAGAATATTAGAAATAATGGAGGATTCGTAATACGTTGCAATAGGAATAAATCAAGCATAATAGAATCTACATTTTAAAAAGGGAATATTGTAGTTGAGAAATAGAATTCACAATTAGGAGAGCAGAATCGAATTGTTATTTGGGAGATAAATATTTTGGAATAAATACTGAGTAAAGATTTCTTTTTTATTCGTGAATAGAAGTAAGTGTTGTTGGTACGGAATAATAATTGGGTTCTGCTAGAGACTGAAATAAATTATTTTTATTTGAGAGTAGAGTAATGTGCATCACACGCACAGAAATAGTGCTGAGTTTACGTATACCCCTTATACGATCGTCGCAAATTTCAGGGTGTCCAGAAAAATGGCCGTGTTAAATTCACGCACAAAATTTGTGCGCGAGAAGTAAATTTGAACCCCGCAAAACAGTTCTCGGACGTGGTCCCTGAGGTTTCTTAGTTTGCGTGTACCGGTTATGTGGGAAGTGTCAAGGCTGGTGTCTGGGGTGATTCCTCTGGCCGTGGGATCTGTGGTGTTTTCTTCGGATTGTGTTCCCTCTGGCATCGGGTAGTGTAATCTTATCGATAACTAATAAAACCAAAGTTGTAAATCATTGGTTAATTTAAGGTATGTATTTACGTTAGTTCGTACCTTCGATTTTACGTTTGTTTGTTTGTTCGATTTTACTGCTGTGTTGGAAAGAGTTATCGATAAGATTATGATCGGATTGTTTCTGGACCATATTAATCTCCTAATTGCTAATCTGAAGCCTCTTTTTGTGGGGGGTATCGATCGTGTTAGCACGGTATCGATCGTGTTAGCACGTACCTATGTTCAGTGCTTTAAGTAGCGATCGAAACTCCCCGGAGCTTATGAGTGGTATACTTATGGTACTATCCCACGATTGTGCCCTATTTCTTACTTATTGTGCGCACCCTTGGATCGTACCATTGAGTATTACCGGCATATATCTCCATGGTAGGTATATCTATTTTGGATACCGCGCGCGCACGTGTTTACTCGCGAGTGCTTTATCATGCCCGATTTAGTAATTCTATAATGAATTGTAGGTTTGAGTCAAAGAATTGGATCATAAACTTGAATCAGAGACTTAAATCATTGAATTGAATCATTGACTGGAGTTAAAAAATTAAATCATAGACTTGAATTATAGAATTGAATCAAAAAATAGAATCATGGACTTGAATCATGGAATTGAGTAACAGAATTGAATTGTAGATTTGAGTCATGGACTGGAATCATAGACTTGTATCATGGAAGTGAATCATAGACTTGAATCACAGAATTGAGTTTTAGACTTGAATCAGAGAATTGAATCAGAGAAATGAATCATAGAATTGAATCATAGACTTGAATCATAGACTGATTGATTTCAATCTTAGAATTGAATCATGGACTAGAATCATTGAATTGAAGTGTACAATTGAATTTTGAAATTGAATCATTGAATTGAATCATAGACTCTTACCACAGATTTGAATCATTGAATTGAATCATTGAATTGAATCATTGAATCGAACCATTAAATTCAATCATTGAATTGATTCATTGAATTGAATTTCAGAGTCAAACCAAAGAATGTATCTTCATTTTGAATTGTAGACTAGAATCATTGATTTCACTCATAGGTTGAATCGTAGAATGGAATGATACAATGGAATCATTGAAATGAATCATAGTCTAGAATCATAGAATGGAATCGTAGAATACTACAAATATGTAAGGAAACTACTTACACAACAACTTCACAGGGCCCCTGCAAAGCACTAATCCTCTATAATAATATTAAAGAATAATTTAAAGTTAGACATTCCATTCCCTTCTGTTGTTTTCCTCCCCCATTGTGCAATCATTACGGAGTAGCAATCAATCAAAACATAGGAGAAATATGTTATGATCGATACGGAGGAGCATTCAATTCAGTAATACTAAGTTATTATTCATATTGTACTAGGTAAACAATTAAGTATTGGATGTGTCAGAGAGGACCTCACTATCGTCATCATCGTTTGATGTCATTGAACTGTCATCACCTGAATTAGTAGCATCATCATTATTGTCGCTGTCATGTTCAAAAATAGTGCATTGGGAGTAGAGTGTCTCTTCATTAGGCAAAGATGACGTTGTCTTGTGGAATTCATCCAGCCAAGCCCTTCAATTCAAGACAACTAGATATGAGTTTGATTGCAAGGTACCCAGTGCATTGAGATGTGGGACAACTGCTACATCGGAAAGTATGCTGTCAACATGAAATAAGAACAGGGAATTTTTGTCTAATTCACCTCTTGTCACAAACGACAAAGCGGTTGGTGTTGGAGTTGATTTAAACTTGGTCACTACTGCATAAATGCCTTTGTCGGCAATTTGGTATTCAGAAACAAATGAGTAAGGCTGCTTCAGATTGTAGAGTTTGAGGAAACACATAATATGGCAGGGTATTTCACATGCGTCGACATCGAACAAGGCCCAATCATATCAAATTCCTTTTGTGCGTATAAGGAGGCTACAGTACTCTAACTTACGTACGTATATTTCTACGTAACCTCCAGTACTGAAGCTGGACTGATAAGATACTACGAGTCAAAGATACAACCGATCCAGTCATATGCACCTTCTGTGTGTGGAATAACGAGACCCCAACAGGTTATGTATTACCCATACGTATGATACGAGGCTCATCCTTACAACCAGATGACTCATTCTTACGATCGAGATTCGATGCTTAACAAATGATTGAGAATTGATCGTCACTCTTACGATTGAAATTTTGATACTTAGTACTCGGAGAAAGAACACACACTAGAGGTTCGCACATGCAATCTCTTGTTAAGTGTGCTGTTTTCAAGAAAAGACAGCAGAGGTTCGAAGCGCTGCTCACGAACGTGTTTTCTGCTGTATACATATAATACGTGCTGTTATATTAGCGGCAGCACTATCGTGTTGTATTAGCAACAATGCGATCTTTAGAAGCGATACTTGCTCTCCGGCAAGGATCATCTCTCTATCTCATACTTTTAGATTACTTGATTACTAGCCTTAAACCTCGCACCGGACGCCCCTGCGTCCTACTGTAGAACTACAAGCCTAAGATCTAACTGATTGCGTCGTATGCCGATAGTTAGAATAGATCTGGTTGGACTAGTGTTCAATTGTAGTGGACATCAGAGAAATATTAGAAACAACAGACCGGCACCTCAACCGGCCTGCAGCTACAGCTCCTGTTGCCCTTCTTTGCCTTTGGATTGAGTCAGCTCAACAGCCACTTTCGAAAGGAAATTAACAAATCATACCAGACAGAGTTCAGTTGACCACCGTTGGAACGATACAAAACAAGTAATTTTGCTGTGTGCATTGGTCAAACCTGTTATGTTCAGTAAATCCTTTGACAGAGGTAGAGTCCTGCAAAAGTGGAAGAACATTCTGACATACAAAAGACAACACGATGGGAGAAATATAGGGTTTTGTTTTGTTCGATGACCTAACCCATCTCCTCATAGTACTTGCCCCATCGTCGCTAATGAACACATGAAATTTTGACCCGGAAACTTCGGGAGGGATTCCATTACCAGAAACATCTTCTGTTGTCACTAAATTGAACTTTGAAGTAGCTACATGTAGCAGCATTTTTTCTTCCTGTCGCTTTGCCATTTGCATGATCAGTGTGGAAGCATTCTGTTGAGTGTTCTTTGACGGTGCTTTGATTTCAGTTTTGTGGTGTGATTCCGAATAAGAAGAATCCCATCTGCATGGAAGTCCCCAAAGCTTTATGTACTCAACAAGGTGAAAGTAAAGATGGTTTTTGATCAGTTTTGTACCCATTCCCTCTCTGAGGCAAGTGGAATTAATACAATTGATAAAATGGATTATCATCTTGGGGAGATTTTCCAATCCAGAAATGGTTATATTTCCATGCTTCAAGAATTCTTCCATGGAGAGGATCAGTTGAATGAATGACCTCTACCTGTTTCTGAATAAATGTCGCGTCTTGGATGATGTTTATTGCCACATCCAAACAAAGGGTGATCAGAATGAAAATGAGCATTCCGGAATAACCATTACCCTCCTTTTTCGTGATGGAGAGAAGCTGACTTGAAAACTTTGTTCTAGGGAAATGACGGTCCAATTGCCTTGACAAAAGGCCGCCGTATAACTGCGCAAGTGAACCAATAGTACCTGATGTACCATTGATGTTTAAATCAGGGGCATACCAACACTTAGGACTCCCTTTTAACAAAGAATCGAGTGATTCTACTGCCCTACGTGCTACACCCAGTTGATGCATATGCAAACACTCACCGGGAGTAGCAAAGTGAATGTTGTTGACATTACAACCAAAATTGAGGCTGTCAAAAGCATTTTTTATGGGATGGTGCGAAATGCTTTTGAAGTACTCCTTGTATTCCCTTGCAGACATGTTTGGGGGGGGTACAAAATCTTCTGGAACCCAGAGTCGGGTATGTTCCTCCACTTGGGCTTTTGGTTTTATGGATGACATGTGTTGGACATGTACAGTGACGGCACAATTTCTTCACCTTTTCCGTGTAGGATCCATACTTTCCACATAGTTTGTCGTGAAGTTCTGTATCACCAACAACATATGCAATCGCAGATTTCATTTTCACTTTGAACACTTTTCCTGCATATGGAAGATAATCCCACTCCAACCCGCCCTGCATTTCACATACTTGCTTGAAAGATTGCAAAGCCGCTGCCAGCGCGGTGTGTAGATTTTGAATATTATCTTTCGCCATGGGGTTTTTCATGTGTCTTATGCTCTCAATTTCAGTGTCAGGATGAAAATAAATTGTGGTCCAAGCGTCAGGTCATTTTCTTGCTTCAACATTGAAAATACCAAGAGTCATGTTGAGAGGAGTAAGTGAGAGACGGCCATGTGCATCCAAGCTGATTCCATCCATGTAGAAAATGATTGGAACGAGAATTTCATCATTTTCATTGCAGATATGCTTCCACGATTCCGTCCACCAAGAGCCGTGGTGTAGTTCTGTTATGTATGTTTCATTGGTGATTGGTGAGTTGTTTTCAGGTGAAAGAGGAGTCTCGACATTGGGAAAAGACAATTTTTTTTCTTGCATCAATTCCTTATTGGTCAGAAGGGAATGAAGTGCGGCTGGGAAGGATCGAACAAATATTTGGGTGGGTAAATTGCTAGGTAACCAGTTAATTATGTATGGCTCGAACTTGGTCTCAGAAATACCCAAATTGGACTTGATTTCACTAAATATGGCTTCTCGATGGTGGGGGAAGGTAGTGCTGAAGTCAACACCATGAATATTTTGACATTTGTTTGCCCATTGAAAAATAGATTTGAACGTGTTTAGAGGTAACTTGTGTTTTGTCATTAGATTCATGAGCTTCATTTCAGCAATGAGCCTATTGGTAGGTGAAAAAGAAACACGGGATCGGATCAATTGCTCTCTTTCATTGATGTTTGGTTGGTATGCCGTGGGTTCCACAGCATCCGTACCATTAATGTTCTGAATAGGAAGGCAAATTTCTTCATGAATAACCATGCCATCGTTGTTGCTGTTGTCTTCTGAAGAAAACAACTGTGATTCCATTACATTTCTATCCATTGGTGGAAGAAATAAATTGTGTACTACCTGACTGTTTAGAACTGAGTTGAACGTTTCATTAGAGGATGCCTTGTTAGTGTGAGCGGCAGCAACAGCAGCGGAGGGAACAATTGGACCATTCTCAGTCAATGTCAGGCCATATTGTGAAGGGGAATGGCAAACTGTAGTGGATTCTTCTTTGGCAGATGACAAAAATTCCATTAGGTTATGGTTTAAATAGAAATCACGGCAAAAAGCTATTGAATCAAGGTGACGTGACAGGCCTTGTGATACATATTGGTATGATTTGTGTGAAGAGGAATCTTGTCTGCTTCCGATGAATGTCTTCAACTTGCCCTTATAGGACATGCAGCTATGACAGATAAATGATTTGGTTATTTTGGTATAACAACCCTTCTTGAAGTGAGGGGGATTTTTACTAGGTTGTGACATGTTCTGCTATTGGAAGAAGGGAGGGGAAGAAATGGTTTTGATGGTGGTGTTAAATGAACGTGATGAAAATGAGCATGATGCTATCGGAGCGATCATGAAAAGGCATGATGGTATGAAAAAAGACACAACGTGACATAGAAACAACGCGGGAACATAGCAAACAAACACTTCTGAAAATAATTTTATTTCATATCTTGGGTTAAGGTTATGAAGTTTGGTAGCGAGAAATAGATTTTTTAAATCAATTTAGTCAAAATTGAGAGATCAAGGGACATTTTGAGTCCTCAGGGAGAGTTTTTGTTGCAACCTGAGGGAGGTTGAAACTCTTCACCACAAAAAATTGTGAATTTTAAAAATTGCCCTTGCGCATCACAAAAGCAGGGTAGATTTTTTTAAATAGGGCTTGCGAGGGGCCGCGTTGGGTCGCGTGACAGTTATCGGACGTACAGCCCCTGGTAATAAACGTAGAGGGCATGACAAAATGCACTGGATGATTAGTGGGCCTGTGCACCAATTAGTGAATTTAGTGATCTTAGGAGAGAGTGGATTCATCCGCTCATAATTTCAATTTAGTTTAGTAAGTAAATAACCAATAATAACAACAACAGTTAGCAGAAATACCACACTCTCCCTGCTTTTCATCCTTCGGGGCCCTCCAAACATTGTGCTGTCGTGCCATCATTTGTTTATTTCTATCTCACGACACTGCTTCTTTGCTTGTTTTGCTTGCTTGACCATGGGATTTGAGCAATCAACAGCAGCGAGCGCCATTTTCAGCAAGCAGCAGCATCATCATCAACAACAACAACAACCACACTCACCATGATGCTTCTTTTGACCATGGGAATAGCAGCAATGGCAACAACGAGTACACTGCAGATGCGATGACTGCGTCCCTACAAACAGTGTCCCTACAAACAGCGTCATTTGTGTTCCCGTGAACAATTCGCAGCCCCACGAAGAGCAGCGTGGTTCTTGCATGCAGTGTCATCCTCCTCGTAGCCAACAAGGATTTGCTACCAGCACCGCGCTGCTCCAATCTAGATGAAGCTGTGTAGTTCTTGCTCTGGTGTTCAAACTACAAGCACTGCGCTGCTCTTATCTAGGGGACTAGTGTATCCATGACATCCAAACTAGTATAAGTGCTGCTTTGTTTACTACGCGACAAGAACCGCATTTCTCGCTCCAGCACCCAAACTACAAGCATACCAACTACAAGCTCTGATTTTGGCGCCAACAGCCTTAATATTGATCATGGTGTGCTCTCTAGCAAGAAATAGGTCTACGGACTAATTCTAGCTCTTTTTTGGCATATACTCTGGTCCCTAGTCTGCTGTGTATTAGTCTGTTCTGGGAGTATCAAAAAGAGTGTAGTAGGAAAATAGTGCTCAGAATACTATGATTTAGAAAATAGAACACTACTAGAAATCGCGTAGAAAATAGTACCAGAGTACCACATTCTGCTACCAGAGTACCACCATCTGCTACCCGAGTACCACTCCCGCAGTGAGTGCATGTGCTCGTCCGCCAGAGCCATGGGGTTACCGTAGTACGGTTACGAGTATGAACTACGCTGTGTATGAAATTGTTGCTATTGAATTTAGTTTCTACTATGACTTCGAGATAAATCGAGAAGCTTCCCAGCTAGTTCAGTGATATAATTGGTGGAAAAGAACTGGATTATTTGATAATCAGAATTCGGATGAGACTTCAAGGAGAAGGTTCTATTTGATGTTTGAATACGATTGAACAATGACAGATGATTGGGAAAGGTGTCATTGACTCATGACTGTTGGAGTGTGTCAATGATGGATGACTGGACTGATGAAGTGTGTCAGTGACTCATGACTGAAGTGTCTGTGCATTGTTCATTCTCCCTTACTATGAAAATTTATGATGGTTTGGCTGGGGTAAGGTGGCAGATGCTAATGCATTCGTGTTTGCGCCCGCGTCGGATAGTAGCTGTGTTGTTAGTGTTGACTTGTAGTATTGGATATGGACCTTTGTGAACAAGATCTAGTTTGTTTTGGTTGTGTATGTTGACAAAGACGCCTTGGCCTACAATGAATTTGTTTTTTGCGTTTGCGGTTTGCGTGAAGGAGTCGGTTGTCAATTTGGGCTTCTTGTCGGTGTTTGGTTAATGTGATAATGTTCACGTGAAGTGGAATGTTTAGGAGCATGACGCAATTGAACATGAGTGCGCTGGGTGAAAAGTTTCCAAGTGTGGAAATGGGATTGCAGCGGAAAGCATGCATTGCTGTTGATATGGCTTCGTCAACAAGGTCATTTGCTTCTGTTTCTGTTTTGGGGGGTTTGAGATTGATCATTGTGCGTATAATTTGTCCGATGGTTTTGTGTGAGGATTCAATGATTCCGTTGGCTGTAGGGGTGTGAGGAGAGATGTTGATTGGTTTTATACCCGCATAATCTAGTGGAAATTGAAAGTTGTGCCCATTGAATTTGGGATCATGATTGTGTACAATTTGCATGGGGCGAGGGTAACGAGAGAGCCAGCAATTTTTGGAGAGGCGTCTGGCATTTTCTGCTGTTTTGGAGCCTGGGATACGAATTATTTCCAGTAGATTGGTAACTGGATTGATGCACGTGAGGGTGTCAAATCAGAGGTTGAGTTTGTTGATTTTGACATTCCGTGGTCTGATGCAGTTGACATGTACTTATGACCAAGGTGTTATGGATGCCGTGCAGGGTGCAAGTTGGCCAGCTTGACAAGTACCAGTGCGTACAAGTGGACAGATGAGACAATTCGATATGACGTTACAGCAAACTGCTCTGAGGTCTGGGTGATGAAAGTGAAGTTGGTGAAGAGCTTTGAGTCTGCCCATGCCTATGGAGTGAACCGTGATTCCGTGGTACCATTTTACAAGGGGAGCAAGCATGTTGTTAGGAATGACAATTTTCCATTGGAAATTTGGTGTTAATTTGTCGAGTCGGCAAACAATGCCTACGATGTCAAGTTTTGTATGAAAAATCATCATGGATCTTTGTGTGGGAGTGATAAACTTTGGGATCAATCATTTGGTTATGATGAATGGTTGCAATAATAATAAAATACGTATTTAAGTAACTTTAACCACCAAAGGTGGATCTAAACTACTCAGTCTGTATCCAGACTTTAACGTCGCCTCAATCGAAGAGAGTTTAAGCCCCAAGTTGTAGAACGACAAATTTGTCAAACAAATCCTGAAAGCAAGCAGGGAGAGTACAAGGGAAAACTGTTGAAGGATACCGGTAGCATAATCCAAACTGGGAGCAGCTACCAACAAACAGACAGGAGGAAGGGTAAAATACTGGGAGCAGCAGGGTGTGCAAAGGTGGGTGACTGGGGGAAGAACTAGGAAGGGCACCGGGTGCAAAATGTTGTGAGACACTGGGAGCAACCCTGAGCGGAAGGTGGTGATACAGTGGGAGCAGCTCTGGGTACAGCGCCAGGAACCACACTGGATGCAGCACAAGGAGCAGCACTGGGTGCAGAACCGGGTAAGACACTGGGAGAAGCACTGGGGTGCAGAAGATGGTGATATATTGGAAGCAGCGCCAGGAGCCAAACTTGGTGCAGCTCGAGGAGCATCACGAGGTACAGAACCTGGTGATAGACTGGAATCAGCACGGGGTGCAGAACCTGGCGAGATACTGGGAGCAGCACTTGGTGAAACACTTAGAGCCACACGTGGGCGGGGCTAAAAACAGCACTGGGGGAAGAACTGGGGGAAACAATGGGAGCAGCGCTGACTGCAGAAAGGGATGATATTCTGGGAGCAGCACTGAGTGCAACGCCAGGAACCAAACTTGGTGCAGCGCCAGGAGCAGCACTGGGTGCAGAACGTGGTGAATCATTGGGAACAGCACTGTGTGCACTGAGTGAAGAACTAGAACGGGCACTGGAGTCCGTGCTTGGTGAGACACTAGGAACAGCACTGAGTGCAGAAGATGGTGATAAACCGGGGGCAACACTGGGTGCAGCGCGAAGAGCCACTCGAGGTACAGCGCTAGGAGCGTCACTGGGGGCAGAACTTGGTGAGAGACCGGGATCAGCACGGGTGCAGAGCCTGGTGAGATACTGGGAGCAGCACTTGGGGAAACACTAAGAGACCCAAGCAATGCGGGCTGCACTGAGGGAGAAGCTGGGAAAAGCACTGGGGATAGCGCTGGGTGAAAAGTTTGGCCCATCCTTTAGGATCCATTCAGCCAAGCCCGCAGCAAGGCAGCCTCCTGGCGATACGGCTGCTGGGACGGGAGAGGGACTGCATAGTGTCTCCTGGCAAGCTGGATGGTTGCAAGCCATTGACGCTTGGCAGTAAGAGTGTAACCTCAGAGCACTTGGAGGGGAATCTGGAGGAGTGAGTGAGATTGAGGCAGAGCACCAGCTAAGCCAATGGCCAATTCAGATGAAATGGAATCATTGAGAGATTGGTGTTGTTCAGCCTCAAGCGACCCCCCCAGTGCCATGGAGCCGTTGGTTCCAGGTACGTCCAGAGATCCCAACAAGTGAGGAAAAATTGATGAATCACTGCAGTGGGCCCATCGACGAGGAGATTGCTTGCTACCAATCGAAGAATAGTAATCAGCTTGAATCTGATGCCAGAGGGGGTCCACCTCCCAAGGAACCAGTTGTGTCATCATCCAATCTGACGCTGAGCCCTTATAGCAGATGCAATATCAGGGGAGTAGGAGGAAGGGTGGATACGCCTACCTTGACAAACCCTAGTAGTAACATCCACAATGGCGACAGCCAGTGAAGGGTCTGTAAGCTCAGAAGTAAGGCGCTGTTGCAAAGGGCCCCGAAAAGGAAGACAAGCAGTGCTGGACAGCCCCGGGGTCGGCACATGAAAGAACATGGGAAACCTTTTCCTCATCTTGGGCACACAGAGGGCATCGAGAGTGATCCTGGTGCTGGTAATGAAGTAACTGATTGCCAACACCAATACAACCTGAAGCAAACTTGACAAACCACCGTTGCATACCAGGAGGGAGGCGCTTGAAAGCAGAGTGATGGGCACACCAATGGATAGAATTGGAGACTTGTTGTGGAATGGAGATGTCGTGGTGAGTGTGCCAATAGTGAAGAAGGGGAGGACCCGAAATAAGAATGTGCAAGGCATCTCTGTCAAAGCGAGAGCATTTGAGACCGTTCTGTGAGAGAGCCCAGGGCTCAAACACAAGTCGGGGATAGTGGTAAGGAGAAGAACGATTCATGGATAGAAATGCCTTGGCCATGCCATCAACTTGATGATTGTGAAGCGCCCACCAGTCAAGAGAAAGACCCTCTTGATGACCCTGAACCCACTTGAAGGTGACAGTGATTGGAAGAGCAGAGAGCATATTGCAAATGACATAGACATAGTCAAAAGATTTCTGAGAGATAGACAAGGGCCAGGTTCCCTGAGCCTGTTGAAGAGCCGTATCCCCATCAAGGGCAATGGTGAGGGAGCCGGAGGCTACATCATAGAGGTCCACCAGAGCCATACAGCAGGTGAGGACACCAATGATGCCAGCCAATTCACTCCGGTAGGAAGACTGATCTTCAGGGGAGCCACTGACAAGGTTAGATCCAGTGAGGAACACCGTGGGAGACTTGGTGGAGGTGTTGGGGGAGAGGATGAAGGAAGATGTACCGCGGAGGAGAACGGGATCATAAGAGCCATCACAGACAGCGCTGGCAGAGCCACGCAGAATGGCATCGGCAAGAGCATGACATCCATCCTGGGGAAGGGAGTATTGATGGAGAAGAACTTGGGGAGAAGCGCAGAGAGCATCAAATGCATCCTCTGGGGTGGCAGGGAGTCCCATAAAAGGATCGTACGTCAAGGGATCCTCGTCTGGTGGATGGGAGATAAAGGAGGATGGACCGACAATCCGGAACACATTCCCACTGGAAAGGAGGGATACAGTAGTGTCTGCACTGGTAGGTTTAGCGCAAAGGATGGTAGTGTTGAAGCTATAACGACCTCGGCCGTGCAAAGAACCGACCTTCCAACCAGTGGGGCATTTGGAGAAGATCCGGTCAGTAGAAACGACACAAAAACCAGGGCCACACAGAGGAGGACTCGGATGACAGCCAATGCCCCAGGTGAAAGGAGGGGTGGAAAGCTCGGTCCAAAGGCAAGGCCAACGGGGGTAAGAAGGATTGCCGAAGGGCACGTTGCCAAAGCTGAAGTGCTGGGAAAGGCCACGGAGGGGGGCATCGAGGCCAGTCAAGGTGGGCGCGAAGATGGTTGGAGGACTGCAACTGGAAGGCCATAGGAGAAAGCCGTGTGCCATCTGCAGTGCAGATATCAGCAAGGGAGATAGCCTGGAGAGACATCCTGATGAGATTCAGAAGAGACAGGTCGGCGCCCCAAAAGCCAGCAGTGACAAAAGCTTGCGTGAGGTAGCAGTCATTCACTTGAAGCAGAGGAAGTGTAGGAAAGTCTTCCACCATACTCACAGGGTGCATAGAAAAGAAATGCCACACATGCTTATACCAGCAAGGAGTGATATAAGAGGCATAAGGCTGGTAGGGGGTAATGCCGAGATGAAAAGGGATCCCCAGTTCAAGCCAAAAGGCTTCAGCTGTAAGCCTAAGAATATGGCCTGTCTGGGAAACACGGACAGATTCCTGAAGCAGAGTAGCAATGTGGCTGAATTCTTGGAGAAGGAATGGGTGAACGAAACCAAAGCCTTGATACAAAGATGGACCATAGAAGACCTTGCGAGGAAAGTTGTGAGACATGCCGACCTTGTTGAGCACTGGGACCAGAGTTGGTTGGAGAATTTGGGTCCAGGTAGAAGCGCTGAGCTGAGTGACGGGCATGGGGTATTCAAAAGACTTCAGAAATGAGTACTTGAAGGTGTAGAGGGAGGTGTTCTTCTCACACTTGGAGGACCTCATTTGAGATCCAAAGGACTGGGACTGGGTCTGCAGGTGATCAACTTGAGCTTCCTCATTGCCATCCATAGAAATGTAGACACCCAGAGTCTTGTCAGCGTGAGCAACCTCAAAACGGTCAAGAGGGGACTGGACACCAGATTTGTCAGTGATGGTGAAAACACCGGGCATTTCATCGACAGAGCGATAGTCCCAACCAGAACCAGTCCACTTGAAATCAAGCAAGTAGCAGAAGGACTTAGCAGGTTCAATAGCGCCACCAGTAGCAATGAGACCTCCAGCCCAGTGATCTAAAGCTGCCTGGAAATCAGCAGCCAGAGCCTCACCAGAAGTAGTAGAGGAGGAACCAGCACAGAAAAGATCAGTATCATCCACAAAAGCAAAACCAACCAAGGAGACAAGCTGAAGGGATAGGGGTGTGAGGAGATGGACCCCATGGCCTGCATTCTGCATCATCCGGAAAAGAATGGTAGAAACCAGAGCCCACAGAGTTGGGCCGAGACCGTTGCCTTACCCAATCCCACTGAGAGGAATAGATGCATCACCATACATAGGACCGGACCTGCCAAAGCCAGTTTTAATGTGCTGGGTGGCACGCTGGAGAGTGGAGAGTAGAATCTCGCAAACATGAGCCGGAATCCCAAAGCTTTGAAGGGTGAGACTGGCAATGGGATGGGAGATTCGGTCATAGCAGCCCTTGGCATCATTCATTGCAACCGCCCCAGAGCGGCGCTTCTGACGAAGAACATCACAAATAAGCTTCTTGTTGAGACAAGTGCTGATGGCTTTGTGATGCTTCCGGCTGCCATGCTGGTCGACTGCCACCGCATTGGCTTGTTCAGCATGAGCGAGAATACGTTTTACCAATCATCTTGTTGTTGATCTGAAACTCAGGCGACATCAGTTGAATGAGTCTCATCTTGTCAACACGGTATTCACCAGGTTTCTTGAAGATTTCAACGTCGGTGATAACCTGCCAAGCAGAGGGCAAGAAGCCAGCAAGCAGAGGAGCAGTTCGCATCAAAGTATCAAAGGAATTCAGCTGTGTGTCCAAAGCAAAAGATTTATGGTGGGCAAAACTGAGGCAAGAAGGCTCACCAGCAGTGCGTTCCTTCTGGCATTTCCAGGCAGCAGCATTGTCAGCAGGGCTAACAGAATAGTCAAAGGGAGCCAAAGACTGAATGGCCGCAGGCACCTGAAGGCAAGTAAGAAATTCAGTAAGGTATGGGTCTGTTCCTGAAGGAGGAACATAGGTTCCAGCAAGGACCGCAGCTGAGGAAGGTCCAGTACCCAAGTAGCCGAAGGCCTGAATGAAAGAGGGAGACATGGAGGGAGTGTCTAGGCATTGTTGCTGACGGCAGACATTGGAGGCAGCCATGGCTGGCACCATGGCAGATTGAGACTCCAAGACTTGTTCCGTGCCATCAGATCCAACAGCAACCGCTTTCAGAACAGCAGGCTTTGAGAGATGACCATGGATAGCGCGAGCAGCGAGCCCTAGATCCCGTTGGAGCCGTTCACGGCGCATGCGTGCCCGAGTCTGGGAGGCGCTCTGGTTGTAGGGCTTGCCTTCAGTAAGAAGGGCGTCCACCAAGCCTTGGTTGAAGGAGTCACGCCACGAAGGAGCTAGGACTTTGACAGCACGGTATTGCTTGTATGCTTGCTTCAAATGGAGGACAGCAGTGGCAAGATCACAGTGTTCACCCTTGTATAAGGAAAGCTTACATGCCAAGCGCTTCACCTTGGTGTGACTGGTGGAGACACCTTGCCGAAGCTGCACAATCCGCCTCCAGAAATCAATGGTGTCACGGTAAACCTGGAGCTTGGGAGACCAAGGAATCATGCCGGTGCGAAGCCGGCAAAGATGTTGTTCAACAGACAGCCGGATGGAAGCAGAGGTAGCATGGAGGACATCATAGGTAGTGATGAGAGTGTCGCGCACAGTGGTATCACCAGATAAATACAGTGCCACCAGGTGCTCAAGCTTAGTCTGAAGGGGGAACACACAAGCAGTAGCAAAGGCATGTTTTACCCGCTTGAGATAGCGCTGCCGAAGGTGAGGGTGGGAAGATTTCAGGCGAGGAATAGAGGAGCGCACAGGAGGTGGAAGATATTTGCCCAAGATACTACCATTACAGACTTCAATCCAGAGCAAGCGATGGTCAGAAACCATGCCGTGCTCACCATCAAAAGCACAGTAACCAGCTCGGACGACATCAACATGCTCAGTAGTCCAAATGGCATCAATGGGAGTCCTGGTAGTATTTCGATTGTGGGTGGCAGGCGGGGAAGTTGAAGGGTGGGTAGTCAAGATGGCATCCTTGAAGCCGAGTGCTTTGAGCTCAGAGGAAAGACCGTCAGACCGGACATCAGAATTATGGTCAATCCCTAAGACGATGGAGTCACCAGCATCTAAGCAAGCCTGAAGGGCAGCTGTGAGGTCACGTCAAAAGAGAATGTGTGGGTTGGGACAGCGAAGATCCTCCTCAGCCTGGAAGTAACAACAGTGTTGGTTCCAAACAGAGCCAAGGTCCCTGTCATTTTCTACAGGGCAGTAGGCAGAAAAGATGTAACTGTAGCTTGAGCCCTTCCCTGAAAACCTAACGAAGGTCCACCGGCCAAGCCCGAGGATCAGCACCATGGGCAAGCTTGTGAGAATGAAAGAGCCAGTCGATGAAACCCCGTACCACCAGGGATGCGCCAAGTGCCGGTGGATGCCTCATGCTTGTTGCTAGCAAGGAAGGTGAAGCTGGAAGGGTAGGCCTGTTTGATGCGAGAGTGGAAGAGATCACAGAGGGGAAGCTGAGGTTCATTCAGACAATGCTCTGCGTAGAGGGCACTTTACTTTGAGCAACACGCCAAGAGTTGTGACGGGAGCGAGACATGAAGGCTGACTTCCGCTGGGGACCAATATTTTGGAAGGTAATGAGAGCAGAGTTTGATGACGGAGACTGGGGAAAGGGATGGCCGAAAGCATCAGAATCTTTAGTCACAAGGATGTCCCCATGAAGATTGGATTGTGCTAGGCGGGAAACAGGAGGAGGCGAGGAATGGGAAGAAGGACTGGAGGAATCCAGGTGGGGATTAGAGTTGGAGGGCATCCCACAGTGCCCTGTATGAGATATCCTAACCATGATCAGACGCATACCCTGTCTGTCGCACGGAAGAGGAAGCTTGTGAGGCATAGGTGTGGAACACGGAAGGCCACAACAGATGCTGTGCCAGTAGTGGCAGCACAGGAAGCAACACGAGGAGAAGAATTGGCACTGGATGCAACCGTGGGTGAAGCACTGGAAAGCATGCCAAGGGCACTACTGGGTGAAGCACTGGGGGGCAAACCAAATGCATTGCTGGAGGAAGCACTGGGAGTGTCGCCTGGTGCAGTGCTGGGAGAAACACTGGGTGCAGATCAGGGTGAAACACTGGGAGCACCAGTTGATGCAGCACGAGGTGGAACACTGGAGGCAACCCTGGGTGAAGCACTGGAAAGCATACCAAATGCATTGCTGGAGGAAGCACTGGGAGTGGCGCCTGGTGCAGTGCTGGGAGAAACACTGGGTGCAGATCAGGGTGAAACACGGGAAGCACCAGTTGATGCAGCACTTGGTGGAACACTGGAGGCAACCCTAGGTGAAGAAGCACTGGAAAGCAACCAAATGCATTGCGGGAGGAAGCACTGGGAGTGTCGCCTGGTGCAGTGCTGGGAGGAAACACTGGGTGCAGATCAGGGTGAGTCACGGGAAGCACCAGTTGATGCAGCACTTGGTGGAACACTGGAGGCAACCCTAGGTGAAGCACTGGAAAGCAAGCCAAAAACATTGCTGGAGGAAGCACTGGGAGGTTTGCCTGGTGCAGTGCTAGGAGAAACACTGGGTGCAGATCAGGGTGAAACACGGGAAGCACCAGTTGATGCAGCACGAGGTGGAACACTGGAGGCAACCCTGGGTGAAGCACTGGAAAGCAAACCAAATGCATTGCTGGAGGAAGCACTGGGAGTGTCGCCTGGTGCAGTGCTAGGAGGAACACTGGGTGCAGATCAGGGTGAAACACTGGAAGTACCAGTTGATGCAGCACTTGGTGGAACACTGGAGGCAACCCTAGGTGAAGCACTGGAAAGCAAGCCAAATGCATTGCAGGAGGAAGCACTGGGAGTGTCGCCTGGTGCAGTGCTGGGAGGAACACTGGGTGCAGATCAGGGTGTCACGGGAAACACCAGTTGATGCAGCACTTGGTGGAACACTGGAGGCAACCCTAGGTGAAGCACTGGAAAGCAAGCCAAAAACATTGCTGGAGGAAGCACTGGGAGTGTCGCCTGGTGCAGTGCGAGGAGAAACACTGGGTGCATATCAGAGTGAAATGGTGGGATCCTAAGGTGGAGCTGTGCTGGGTGTAACAGGGGATGAAACCCTGGGTGAAGCACAGGGAAGCACTCCAAAGGCGTGGCTGGGGAGAGCACCTGAAGGAACACCCGGTGCAGGGGGAGGAGAAACACGGTGGGGGGGGGGCAAGTCGGGAAACAGGAGAGGCGGAAGAAGAGGAAGGGTGACGGAGGGAGGCAGAGGTGGAATTTGGGGAAGTAGGCATTCCACCAGGCCAGAAGCAAGGGTGCCTAACCACGATCAGAGGCATACCGTGTCTGTCACACGGAGAGGAGAGAGGC